>OZ038478.1:35936814-35966814 GCA_964036315.1 Acanthosepion esculentum | reverse complement strand
CCGTATAGTAATAGGGGATAAAGTAGAAATAGTGATCAAGTAGATGCCATGCTAATTCTTATATACATTTCATTTATTATCACATGATTTACTTATTCAAAATGGGATCGCCTGTGTTTGCTCTTTGGTGATCTGTGTTCAAACTCAAGTGTTGGCAGCAATACTTTATTCCTTTATAACACATTGATTGCCCATTTCAAACATACATTCAGCATATATTATTAAAGGCGCACAATAACAACCTGAAGAGCAGCCAGGTCTGATGAATAACTGTGAAGACTGGAAATAAAGAGTTGTGAGCATCTGGATAAAAGACATGATGATGATGATCATAAACAATATGATCTTAAAGATCCTTCCAAAAGTGATCATGAGTTATTTCCTCTATACTTATATTTGTGAATCATTTTTTTAAATGCCATATCGCTTCAGGATTTAACTGATCATAACTCTCCACACATTCCTTTTCTTTATTATCTGTGAATTGCTATCTTTCTTGGGAAAGGTAGCAGAATCATTTCCTTTCTCTATAGTTTTGAATTCAGAATAGTTCTCCTTGTTGGTGATCATAGCTCTCCACAGATTTCTTTTTCTTTATTATCTGTGAAGTGCCATGATTTCTTGGAAAAAGTAGATTAGTTCTTCCTTCAGGAGAAGCCTGTCTACCCTGAAAATTAACTAACAGTAACAGGGAGAAGAAATAGAATTCTAAGGGCATTTGTGCGAAAGTGAATGCAACAGAATAGGTCTGAGCTTGAACATGACTTGCTTACTCGACTTTCCACACCAGCAGCCGTTTAGCTGCCTACATATCACTTGTGAATACCAATGTGTTGGAACCATATTGCAAGTAAAGTAAATTTGGAAGATTGAAAGAAACAGTATCTGTACATTAACTCAGAAATCACGTTTACAGATTCTCAGTGGCATGAGGGTGGGGATGAACAAGAGTGTCCCCCAGCCCCCACTCAGTAAAATTAATCTGAGAATTTATAACAAGCTTAACTATATACAAAATAAGAAGCTAATTATCATATGACTAGTATATGGTCTCTGATTTCAGGGTTGTACATCATGTGAAGACAAAGTTTAATTAGAACACAGACTCTAGAGAAACAAATCGTTATATAGAATTATGTCAAGACATCTTTGGGAAACAAAGAATGGTGAAAGAATTTAATCGTTCTAATAGGTCAATATCTTTGGTTGAAGAAGCATCTTACTCTATTGATGCACTTTTTTGCCATAAACACATGAATACCAATAAAGATTAGATAAATATTCTGAAATCTGTTTATCTCATAATGGTAATATTAATAGTAATATTAGGCATTTCCTTATAAGGAAACATTTGATATTCATTGAGAGAGTTATTTTTCTTTATTGCTTTAAGTCTCTTTATTTTCTTGTTTGGATAATTATTAAAGTGAAGAGGTGGAGACACGGTGGAGTAATGGATAGTGGCTCGAAATGAGGAATTGGAAAGCCAAGTTCGAATTCCAGTTGAATCCATTACATTCACTTATGTGCTAATAACCTTGGGAATGGTACGAATCCTCTTCTCCCAGCAGCTATGGGTAAATAGCAGGACAGTCCGGGTTCTATAGTCTTAGATGGCAACTGGTCTACTGCAGAAAGAAATGGCAGCCTACTGCGGGGAAAAATTTGCCTCGTCAGTCATGTATCGAAAGATACATGATCGCCTAAGCGTGTATCATGCATGGCACATAACTGACTGATTAAATGATCCTCCTGTATAAAAGGAAATGCAGATCAATCACTTCACAGATGAAAAAGTGGGACCTAAAGCAACAGAGATGTGGTCCTACAGAAGGATATTGAGGATAATGTGGTTGGAACCTGTGAGCAATGAGGCAGTTTTAAGGAAAATAGAAACAAAAAAGACACTTATTGTAATGAAAAATTGGATCAACCCAACAAGAGACCCAGAATTGGTTGCATGGGGGTGCAATAAGCACCAGGAGTTTTGTCCTCTTCCACAATTGGCTGGTGAGAGAGGAAATTCTAGTTACAGTAGGTGGCACTGAAAAAATTTGCATGTAAATGATACTGGGCAAGTATTAGCCAATAGTCAACATGGGTCTGGGACTGAGAGAGCGATATAACACCAGCTTTTTCTCAATTGGGCAGAAGCGCTCTCAACATGCAGAAAACCAGACATGATGACCACACTTATACTTATAATCAGAAAGAGACATTTTAAATTTCTGGAACACATCCTGAGGAAAGAGAGCATGGCAAGTTTTTCACTCACAGGACATGCTGAATACAAGAGAGGCAAAGGGAAATTGAGTAAAATACTTAACAAGCTTTTGTAAATGAATGACAGAACAGAGACGAGAAAGGAGAGTAAGGAGACAAGCATTGCGAAAAAGGACAGGGATTTGTGCATAGTTATTGATTGGTTGTTTTTGTTTCGTGGCATATCAACACCTCTATGGGTTATTTAATGTCAAAATCTAAAAAGTTTTTGTAAACAATTTTATTTTATTTTTGGAGATAATAATGATGTAGTGACACATTACTAATTAACCCATAGCTGTGAGGAGAAGATGTGAATTCATACCTTTCCCAAGAGTATTTGCATGTAAGTGAATATAATGAACCCAACAGGAATTGGATCTCAGCTCTCTGATTAACAATCCCTAGTCATTATCCACACATCCAAGCTTACAGCACCTAGTATTCCCAAGTGGTCCCCCATCTGGGTACTGACCAAGCTTGACATTACTTAACTTCAGTGATTGTATGGGAACCAGTTTTTCAACATGATGTGGCTGGAAGCTGTGGAGTGTCTTGATTGCTCCTGAAGAGTCATGGCACATAAAAGTAGAATTTATTTGTATGGAAATGTTATCATAGTGTTTGTTTTATTTTCAGAATAAAGAGAAAAAAACCTCATCTGTCCAACTTTTTATTTTATTTTCTGGTTAAAGTTAAAGACTGGCATCTAGTTTTCGTTCCCTTTGATAAAAAAATATGTATGTCAAATTTTATTTGCTCTTCAACAGACAGTTGCAAAGCTATGACAAAAAAAGAAGCCATAATATATTTGGAAAATAAATTCAATATTCAAAAGAAATCTGTAATACTTTATTGTTGTGCATCTAGAGAAAGATTATTTCACTTCAATGCTACAGAATCAGTAAAAACTTACTGACTATTGTGTGGAAAGAAAAATTTCTATATTAAGTTTTAATTTTCAGTTCTGGCACTTTTGTTCAAAAAGAATATTTATAATTTTGCTTTGACAACTTTTTAAAAAAGTTTAAGTTAACAACATTAATGAAACTTCCCATGAAGTCAATCATATTTTAGTTTTTTTTTTTGTTTTTTTTTTACCATGGGCCTTCAGGATGTAAGGCAATCATGTCTCCACACAGATTCCTTTTCATTTTGCTATTATCTGCGAATTGCCATGATTTCTGAGGAAAGACAATGGAGTGATTTTTCATTGCCTTGCCTGTGGTTTTGAATTTAAAATATTTCTTCAACTAGTCTGGTTGCCACCCAACGCTAAAGAAATGAGTTTACCTTGCTATTTAAGCCATAGCTGGGTGGAGAAAAGAGGGAATTATGTCCTGCCCAAGGGAATTTGTATGAAAGTGAATTTTAAATAGATACCCCATTTGTGTAGGCCTATAGATGTAATACTCATTGCTTAATAAAAAAAAAAAAGGTCATCAAGTTCAAATATGAATGGAAGTGAATGCAACACACTATAATGGAATGTGAATTCAGCCCTCCAATTCCACTTTTTACACTAATAACCATTGAGTTTTAAAGTCACAGGCTATGCTACTACAAGGCTATTGTTTGTTCAGAGAAATACTGATTTCTGGAAGTGGGCCAGGCTGAGAAATCTTTAGTACCTCTTTGTAATCAAGAAAATTTGCTTTTATATTCCATTAATTCTTTGAAATGGTTTATAAATTAAAGAACTACAACTAAAATTATTAGATTTATAGATAGAAAAGTCTGAATGAATCAGGTATCAAATAAAAGATAAAATATGAATCAGAATCCAACAGGATGATGAGATGAAGAAGAAACAGGAAATGTTTATCAATCACTTTTATTAAAGATTCATCAGATATGGAGGGAAATTAAAAAAAGAAAGAAATTCTTGTATATTTTGATGTGTTGTTTGATTCATATTGGTTAAACTGTGGATTTAACTTGTTAATCAGTGTTAGTATAATTTATGGTATTCTGGATTTAAAGAGAGATGATACATCCTTTCAAAGCTCAAAAAATTAACAGATTCTAAACCTAACTGAAAAATGAAATATATGTAAGTGTATCATAATTTTAGTTTGTCTATGTGAGATTCAGATGATAATGTGTGTGTGTGTGTGTGTGTGTGTGTGTGTGTGTGTGTGTGTGTGTGTGTGTGTGTGTTTGTCTAGTAGATGTTGTCTATGTTTGGGGACTGCCCACAGGTTGATTTGGGGATATTTTTTATGTAAACACCATTTGTGGTAGATAAATATATATGAGAATTTTTGAGAATCAATTTAATAAAGGTTGGTGATGGAATTTATTTTTTTGATGAGTGTTTATAGTTGGTAAAATATTTATCAGGATTCCCTCAAAATATTTTTGACAAAGAATTATGCATGTTTTTTAATTAGGGTGGAATTTGTAAAAATCAAAGTTATGACCAGTTTTGTTCCTGAGTTTAAATGATTGTCCCAACGTAGATCACTTTTATGTTCATAGATGCAGGCTTTTAGATTCTGCGATGTCTTGCCAGTGTAAGAGTTTTTACATTGCAAGCACTTAATTTGATAAATCCTAGCATCTGAAATTGTGTTGGATTTATTTTTCTTCCTGATTATATCTTCAATTGGCTTGGAGGCGGTGGCAAAAACCCTAGTATTGGGGATAACTAATTTATTTTCAAATTTTGTAGATAGAGTGTTAGTGTGTAGGATTATGAATTTTCTGTTGTTGATGTTAAGAGTGCCATCAGCAGTGTCTAGTTTTGGAAAAGTAGGTTTAGGCTTATGACATCCAATAATTAGTGAATAAAGATAAGCAGGAAATATTAATAATTTGCATGAAAAACAATTTCATTTTCATTATTCATATTCAGAGTAATGTCTGATGGTTGTTGAAGAACAGCCTTCAACATTCGCTTATGGCAGTGAGTGCTGGACAATCTCAAAGATGAGAAGAAGACTTGAGCCAACAGAAATGTGGTTCTACAGAAGGATGCTGGGGATATCATGGACCAAATATGTGAACGACGATGTGGTTTTACAGAAAATGGAAACCAAAAGGAAACTTATACTTAACTTCAAGAAGAGGCAGTTGAAATTTATGGAGCACATAATGAGGAAGGAGTGCTTGGGGAATCTGATACTCACAGGACAGACTGAGGAGCAGAGGAAAACAGTGCATGACATACTTGATGAGCTTGAGTGAATGGATGGCAGAACAGGGTTTAAGAGAAATAACAAAAAGAGAAAATTTATTAAGATCTACAAGGACAGGGAAGTCCTGGGTATGATGAAAAACTACATCTGGCAGCAAAGCCTCTGATTGGGAGATTGGAGGTTTAGACGGGTATCAATGACCTCTTAATTGCTGTTGATCCAGGGTGATAACATCTGTTAGGATCCCAGCTGTGGACAAATAGTGAACCCCCAAACAAAAACAAAATACTATGAAATTATAAAAATACATTTTTATAGTAAAAATACCAGGAATATATTTTTATATAAAAAAATTGACCAACAATACATATAGTAAAATGATTAGCAATACATTTTCTGTAGTTGAAGTGATACAATTGTATTCAAATTTAGATTTTGGCATTAAATAACCCATCGTGGTTGATATACACTAAACAAAATCAACCAACATCAAAGGACTGTGGAGAGCCACAATTGTGTACATCCTGAAGGGACTTGAATAAATTAGAAACATTATGTCTGCTTATTTTTATCATAATCCTTTCATATTCACAAATATTTTTCTGTATATTATAATTAAATAATGCAAGAAATGCACTGTAACAGTGCTGAGGGAAATAAAAGTGATTCTCCCTGTTACAGTGCATTTCCTGCCCAATTGTAATATACGGAAAATATATGTGAATATGAAAGGATTATAATAAAAATAAGTAGACATAATGTTTCTAATTTATTCAATCAGATATGTCTAAAAGAGAATTTGCTGCCTAAATACACAAATATATATATATATAAATAAAACATTGTAGCAAAGATATCAAACTTTCTTCCTTTTCAACTGAAATAGTACTATTGATTTATCACACAGAAACATACTGTGTTAATCATTTATTATAATTTTCTGTATAGTTCTAAAGTTTCTACCAAGCTGAAACAAACAAATGAATCCTGTCCAAATTTGAAAATATGACCTTCAAACCAGAAAGTAAGGGATAGGCCCACTCTGTCAGTAGTTGAACAGCACAGAAAAATTAACTTAAAAATTAAGTTAAACAGAGTGAACAGATACTATACTGAGCCTAGGTAGAGGGGCTCAAACATTTTGATCCTATAGAGATCATTATCATAGCCGTTTTTGTTGAAGCAGAACCAGGATTAGTCATGCAAATAGCAAGGTGGGACCTGCTTGATAGAGCATCTTGTCAATGATTTGAGGAAAGGTTTTACAAGGTCAGATGCTCTGACACCCAACTCAGGGTAGTCCAAGTTTTTATTGAGACACAATCTCTAGGAAATCTAGCGTCTTTCAAATCATCAGCCAGGTGAATGATGCCTCATCATCAGTCAGGCATCTCAACCCAGGTTTCCAAGGCCATATTGAACAAAAATCTCCCTTGTTAGACTGAGCACCTCAATTAGACCCTTGTGAATGCCACCACCCAACTAACATCTGCTATAATACCTTTCATGATAATGGTTGGATATCAGAGAGGCCAGCCTGTATCTGAGAAAGTATTTTCAGTGCATGATGGCATGCACTGTAAAAGCAGCAATTGTTTCGGTGCAAATGGGGACCTCCACCTCAGCTGAGTGCCCACTTCTCAAAGATGGGAAAGCTATGTTAGCATCTTCCTTCCAGAAGTTGCCATTCTCATCATCTTGTGTACACATCAAATCAAGAAAATACAAGCACAAAGTGTCTCGATGGGTCTCTATGTCTGGCATCCCAAGACCACCCTCGGACAGATGAAGGTAGCAGATCTTGAGACGCTTTGTAGCTCCAGAGAAGAAGAAACAAAGATTCCACTAGATCATCTAGGTAGGCGAATGGGAATAACTCCAGAACTTCTGAGCAATTCTTCTCTAGCTGGAGGTCAGAACTGAACCAGAGTATCTTGCAAAGCCTGTCTGTCCAACTGAAGAAGCCATGAGAGGATAACTTTTCCACAAACCCAACCACAAGCCTACAGTCTTATTGCAGTTGATTTTTGCCCTGTAATCATCTTATACATCTGGATTTCTCTTCTGACTTTTTCAATCTTGGCATTGCTCATTGCAAGTGTTGAGACGTTATCGGCATAACTAAAATAAAAATTGAAGTTAATTCATCATCAGTACTAAGAAGTAGAAAAACTTCCCTAGAAACAAAGAAAAGAGTGCTAAACTGTTATGTGATATGTGTCCTTCTGGTACAGTGCCTGGTACAGACCTTAGCAGGATTATGTTACCTGGCACCAGGTAATGTAATCCTGCTAGGGACTGGATTTGCTCTCAACTTGCACAGGAAATGCTCCAGTGTAAGCACATATAGGAAGAGTGAGAGGAGGCAGCCCTAGCAAATGGATCTGGTCAAGATGAAGGGCTCCAATCTAACCCTATCACTTACACCATAGCATTGGAACTACCCATTCTGACAGTATCATGAAATGATCAATTTGCAGAAAGAAGGCCTCCCACTCCCCATGATCACTGGGTGCATAAACCCCAATGAATCAGAATGATTTCTTCTTTATGGTAACATCCAGTACACACAATCAGTCCACGGGATCTGGAAAGACAAGTGAACAAGTTGTGTCTAAAGAACGACTTACTAGCTAAGAAACACCCCTTGAGTGGCTATCAAAGTATGCTGAGAAGAGGCGGAACCTCTTCCACAGCACACTCTCATAGTAACTTGCAATAAGGTGCATCTCTTGAATATGACATATATTCATGCTGAGGATTTTGAGATCCCTAGTAAGCTGAGCCCTTTTTCACTTGGATCTCAACCCTTGGACATTTATACTTTTACAGAAAGCCATGATCATTGTTTACTGGTGTTGCACAGCTGAGACAAACATGTCAGAGGACAGGACACTGATTGCCTGTCCCATAGACCATTGGCCCATATCATTTTTTTTATGGAGTCATCTTGTTACAGCCCCCTGATGTTCCTAGGAAATGTTAGTTTCACTGCTATATATATATAGGGATGGGTGAATAAATATTGGGACCCTCTCTGAACAAAATTGTTTAACAAACTTTCATCCTCAAATATTGCAAGTGGGAAAGATTCTTTCTCTCAAGGACGTCAGGGTCCACCTGGCATACATCCTCCCCACTATGATATTTCTTTCTGTATTCTGATTATTTTATCTGAGAGTTTCTCTTCTGAGCTTCCCAACGGGGAGCTTCTAGGTCTTTTGAATGATGTGAATGATGTTTGTGGTGGTTGTAGGATGGGAGAGGAGAGTAGGGGAATTGGTGGTGGACTAGGTAAGGGACGGGAGAATTCATTTTTTGAAGGTAAGGATTTGGGAGAGGGATGAGATGGTCAGTGTGGGAACATAGGTTAGGACTTGGAGTTATTGTCTTTTTTGGTGATGATGAAGAAGATGTATATTTACCTGAAGAGGACTTTTTGCTGGGGGAGGCATCTCCCTCCAGTGGCTTGTTCTTGGTTTTCAGTTGTATCTTAATAATGAAAAGCTTCTCCTTTTCTTTTGATGGGCTTGAATATAATATGGTTGGCATCTTTAAGGTCTCCACATAGATGGTCTTTACTTCCTTCTTAGTGCTGGAGCTTAGAAGTGATGAGGTAGCTAATGTATTTTTGTTATTTTTTGAGACTATCAATCATCTTCTGTCTTTTCTGCCACCTTAGGTACTGCATTGGGTAAAATCACACCATTCTTTTGGCCCTTAGTTTTGTGTGTCTCATTGGTGTGCTCTCCACATTTTTTCCTTTTTGGAGGCAAACTGCTGAGAGATGCCCATTCTTGCCACATTGCCAGCAAGTTGGTTTCTGTCCTGTGGCTCATCAATACGAAGTACTGCCACTCTCCTATCTTACTTTCCAGAATCACCTCTATCAGATCTCATTGCATTAGAAATGCCCCAACCCGTTGACCAAAGATAAAGCTGGGCTCTTCATAAGCAGTAACATGTGTGCGACTCTCAATATGCAGTCCTTGTTTGGCAGGTCCCTCTTAGTGCAATACATTCTTCTAAGGTTGACAATAGTATTTTCCATATAGAGAAATACTTTTGTTTGACTATTTCTTGGATTTCTACTTCCAACTATGCTAAGATTTTAATGACATAATTCTTGTTGGATTTAATTAACAAGAACAGGAATAATTCTTTTCTCCACAGCTTCTAACTATAGAAGGTTTATGATTAGTCCGTCTGCTGTGACTAGGTGGGCATATTGCCTCACCCTCTTTACAGATTTCTCAATGTCTATAAAGCATTGAGATAGTGACTTCCATGTGGAGGGCAAGGCAGTAGCCAAATTTTCCTTGTCCTTCCCTTTTTCCATGTCTTTGCCAGTTTGTGAGGTTGTAGATTGGTCCTTTCTCTAATGATCCAGTGAATTAGAGGCTCACAAATATGGCTTTGATGACTCTAATGTCCTCCTCATACATTATGGACAAGGTAGGAATGGCACAAAGTAAAAAAAAAGCTATTGGATCCTGTCAGGTGTGAAAGAAACTATATATGCAAAATCCTAAAATAGAAGGTCACAACCCCCTCCCCCCCCAAAAAAAAACACTGGTCAATCCAGACAACATAATCATACAGGACCGGTTCTTAACTCACCAACTGAATAAACAACTCAAAGCCAATCCAACAACAATAAACCTTTCTCCCTTATAGGATTACCATGTTTCATGTAATTCTTATTATTATATCTCTCTTTTACTAGAGGATTACTATGTTTGATATAATTCTTACTATTGTGTTTCTACCTCTTTCATGTCTTGTTCATTGTCAGTAGACAATAAACGTTTACAGAACAAATAGATTCCATTCTTATTTATCCCTGCTTTTATCTATCATTTACAGCCAAAATTTACATATGTGCAAAGATAATCTTTTGAGAGAGTATCTGACTGGGATCTATTGGTTTTAATTATGTAACCTGCAAAGCTGGCCTTTCTTTCTTCTTTGGACAGTTTACATGTGAGGCACATTCAGATCTTTGTTTGCACTGGAGGTAAGTTATTTTATTCTAGCATTGCAACCCTGGGCCACTTTACCCTCCGTGGTAGTTCATACAAATGCATAAAGGAAATACAAATACTCAATCCAAGGAAGCAACACTTTATCTGAGCCAGAGTGAAAAATATTGCACACTGATCCTAGGCAGAACACACAAATATGATACTGAATGCTAGGAAGCAACTTTGATCTTAGGCAGAGTGAAAAAAAATAATACACACTTATCCTAGGCAGAGTGTGGAAATATTACACACTGATTCTGGGCAGAAGACACAAATATCATACTGAATGTAAGGAAGCAATACTTTGATCCTGGGTAGAGTGTGAAAACATTACACACTGATTCTGGCCAGAAGACACAAATATCATACTGAATGTAAGAAAGCAATACTTTGATCCTGGTTAGAGTGTGAAAACATTACACACTGATTCTGGGCAGAAGACACAAATATCATACTGAATGTAAGGAAGCAATACTTTGATCCTGGGTAGAGTGTGAAAATACTCAATTCTGATGTTAGATAGTGTACACAAATATTCTGTTCCAAGGCAGAAATGCTGATCTCTTCATATAAACAATCCTGGCATTTTTATGGTTAGGGTTGTTGAGTAGAAATAAATATTGTCTTCTCCTGATCCAAAGTGTCAGTGTCAGAATATCTAGTCTATCAGTATGAAAGTAATATTCTATAAGCTATAAAGAATAAAAATAAAAAGCAATAAAGAAAAAGATTTCTTTAAAACAAACTTACATAATTCACATGGCTCAAAAATGTTAACTTCTCCAATATCTTAAATTTAATTTTTTTCTTTTAAAGCCAGTTCAAAATATCTTGTTGCAGAGAGATCAAATTCAGTGTCTGCAAGCCAATTTTCCTTTTTTCAGTACACAAGAATTTTACAAAAACACTGAGCTTTGTAAATAACTGAGAAACATCTGGAAATATTCAGTTCAAAGCAGAGATCAAAAACAGGAAATGTTTTCATGTTAGAGAACAGTGTACCCAGAAGGCTGTGACAAAAAATGCATATAGATTTTTCTCTTTAAAGATATTTCCTAAGCTTATTACAGCAGAAGGCCAAAATAGAAGCAGAGGAATTCAGTTAGAAAGAATATATAGCACCAAACTTTCAAGTGAGAGGGCTCACTTGCATTACTTGGAAAATCAGAATCCAAATCTTGGATTATCCCCTGGCTTAAACTGACCACTGGTATTCTCTGTTTAAATTTCTAGATGAGGATTTATTACTTACATTATTAACAGTTGAACTAATGCTCTCATCTTTGCTGTTACAATCCCAAGATTTGAGATGGTGTGGTTTCCAGCTTTCTTCAGGTGTTTGTAAACCCTAGCAAAATAAGACATTTCAAACAGGGGTAGATATTTATCATTCTGCTGTCTATGTCAAGAGATATCATGGTAATGATAATATTATCCATTTCCTTATAAGGAAACATTTGGCATTCACTGACAGAAGTCAGTAGTAAAATCAGTTCAAATCTATAAAATCTTTCTCTTAAAACAATTTTTCAGGAAAATAGGTTTCTGAAGTTCAGGAGCTGTTATTGGTCATTCCAGTATTGATGGGCGGGGGTCATTCCTAACTTTTTATTTGAAGTTGTGTGAAATATAAACATCTTATGTCATTATTTTCCCTTTAAGTTTTATGTGATATCCATTTTAGCTGTTGCTACTGTTGAAAGTCCTCAAGTGATGTAGATTCAGTTATTTGGTATAGTAATCTGTTGTGATTGTATAGCACTAGTTTAAAAGGTCTGAAGAACGATGGTCTTCACCTAGATCTACAGGCTTCACTTGCTGAGAACCATTTTTAACCATTGATTTGAGAAAGTCATTGTATACAACTGATAGTTTAGATATTGTCTGAATGAGTTTTTGGTGCCATGTCTTGGATAAGTGTCCATTTAATACTATTAATTCATTGCCAGTCCTGCTTCATTGAGTCTGAGTATATCCATACTACCTAAGCCAGGGATTGAACTCACAATTATTATGCCACCAAATTCACTAACCGATATTTTTAATTCTCTTGATAATATAAACCAATTAATCAAGACAAGATATCCCTGAACATAACCAACGAAAAGAAAACAATCTCCCTCATAGATTGAGTTCAAAATTCCCTGACATTTACCCAGATCAACAGTGACTTGAAATTCATTCATTGCTAGTCCTGCTTTTTTGAGTCTGCGTATGTCAATACTACCCAAGCCAGGGCTTGAACTCACAATTATTCTGTCACCAAATTCACCGATTCTTTAATCTTCTTTATAATAAGTTTTATGACACTCTTCATTCAATATTAGGTTCAACATACCCGAGGAAATCTTCTATCTTTTGAAGATTCTTTGACATCTTCATCAACAGGTGATCTGTTCAAATGGAGATCTCTACTCAAAAATCAATCTGAGAGACCCCAAGCTGCTTTCCATTAGCATAGCTGATGCTAACCTCCAGGAAATGGACACTTTGCACCTTCTCAGCTTAATGTTCTGGGGGTGGGGAACTCATTCACATCACAGCAGGAGAAATTAGCCTTGCGTTCACAGAGATAAAAGCATACTTGACAGAAAATAAAACATACAGAAATAACAGGAAAAGCATGGTAAATTGTATATTACTTTCATACAATTTATTTATATTTTTCATGTGCATATTTTTTAGGTTGCAATTGTTTTATGACACATGTGATAACAGGGAGAAGTCACTCCATATTATTACATGCAATATCAGAGAGAGAAGTTGGACACATGTTGCCTGTATCAAGGTTTTTGGTGAAGAGATTGAATATATTGTCTTTTGGTAGGATGTCCATTTTTCTGGCAGGAATAGTTATTGCTGCATGCTGGAATAGTTTTTATTGTTCTTAATTTTTATTTAATTTATTTTATACAATGTTTTTATGTTATTGTTTTATTTTATTTAGAATTTTTATTATTTTATTTTTTATTTATTTATAATAATGATGTCCCTATAGTTCTCAGCTGACATGAAATGGAAAGACTCTATTGAATCTATTGCTAGGTCAGCTGCTAAGAAAGTTGGTTCACTGTGTTGTGTGGGACAGTTTTTTCTCTCCAGAATCTATCTTACATATCTATAAGTCGACCGTTCATCCAGGCTTAGAATATTTCAGCCACATATGGTCCAGTGACTCTGCTATTTACCTTGAGCTCCTTGATAGAATTCCTAGAAGAATCAGCAATATTATTGATCCTGATCTGGTGGCTCAGCTTCAGTTACTTTTCTACCACCATAAATGTGTCTTTTCTATAAATACTTTCATGGTAATTGTTCAGATGAACTCTTTGCTATGGTACCTAGCCCTTTTAAAATCTAAGCACAGCACTAGATCCGTGTCAAGATCTCATCAATTTACAATTAAGCTGGCTAGAAGTAGCTGTAATTTCTATGCTAACAGTTTCGTTTCTCACATTTCTCATGTAGAACTCCCTTCTGGCTCCATGCTTCCCAGCCAACTTTAATCTGCAAAAATTTAAATGCAATGTCAATCACTGTCTAATGTCATGATTACTCTTTGCTCCTCATTATTAATATTTCTGTTCCTAATTCTTCCACACTCTGTAACCTTTTGCATTTTAGTGGCTTTACTGCCTTGCTTGGGGTGATACCAATTAAAAAAAAGAAATATAGGTGTACTCACCAAATGTAATATTTGTAGCAGTAAGAATTATAATATCAAAACCATACTGTTCAAAATATTGCTATAATGGTTTCAATATAAATTTCAATTTAAAATTCTCAGATGAGAATGAAAGATAATAACAAATTGATCTTACTCTTCATAATTGATACATATAAATAAAAACCATTAGTATAAAACATGCTTAGAAAAAAGATTTCTCACAGATTGAAAAACATTTTTCTGTCAAAATTTCTTACACCAATCTTGTCTTTGCTTTGTCTTGAAGAATGGATTTGTAGCATTAAATACAATTTTTCTTTGATGCTCTGTTCAAAAGTGAGGATTAGTGTCCATGAGGGAATCTGTTTTTCAAATGCAAGTTAAAATTTCCTCAGAAGAAGATTGATTTATGCACGTCATTACCATTGGTGTCCTTACAATTTTCTTGTTGCTCTAATTACATGAGAGTTTCATTACCTTGTAAAATTAACACAAAGAAACCTTGTAGTCACCAAACAGTTGTCCCTTGGGCAGGGTTTGTGTGTTGACCAAAAACTGAAAATGTTGAGTTGGTTTAGAAAATAGACAAACAAAATAGCAAAGCAAAACAGGACAGAAATATTTATTCTATTGGGAGCATTCATATAAAGAAAATTTCAAGGAATTTTCTTGAGAGTCTTTGTAAATTATGAAAGAAAAGCTGAACTTATTCTGTTGATGAATTAGTGAGTGAGGGAGGTCTACTGTCTACAGCATGTGTCTGTTGCACAGACTTATCTTCAGCACCCTCTCACAACTTCAGACCAGGATAAAAGAGAGGTAGGCACTTCTGGTTCACAGCATACATGCTCCCTTTTTTATCTATTTATGTATACCCAAATGCTGAAATAGGGTTATGTCTGTTGATAGGAATGTTTTTTGGATGTGTCTGGCAGAGAGCTTTAACATTTGCTACAACTTGAATATTTTAAATGTGATTATATAAAATGGCACCTACTGAAAGAATCTAAATTATCAGTTAACAAGCTGAGCCTTTTTTGTTTTGAAAAACTAAAATAAACTATATTACCTGCACAAAAAACTTCACTAGTCAAGTTATTTATATACCAAATACTAGTGCTAGCATGATTAAATTATTTCCATCAATTTTCCCCCTGGCACAGGACTTGAAACAACATACTTACAAAATATTTTACAAAAATATTTCCTGGCATTATTATTCAAACTGACACATTTATTAAACTCTAATAATAAAGTTCAGTGTACATGTGTCTGTCCATTTTTAATCTCAGCAAATCATAAACCACCTGATGTAACAGATAGTAACTACTGTACTTACATATGATTAAAAATGAAATTAATAACTCATTTAAAGTTAAATTTAAATATCAGAGTGAAAGGTTTAAGAAAAAATTCTTCATTAAAGATTTAACTTTAATTTTGCTTTTAGCCACAATTGCAATTGATATTGTCTAATTAAAACTTAAGTGAAGCACGGTACATTGCTCATGTGTTTTTTTTTACTTTATGTGAAGGGATCATGAAGAATGGTGATTTTAAAATAAAATAAAAATTGCACACAAAATAAATGTAGACGAACTAAAGATATCTGTTGTGTATACAAAGAAGGATTATGCCAAATTAAGGTATTGAATAAAGATAAAATAATTCTATTATTTCTAAATTCTTTCTTATATGTACATATGATGCTGAAGGTAAAAGGCCAAAGGCTTTTGGGCCTTTGGCCTTTAAAGGCCCTCTGCAGGAGCTAGCCTAAAGTCCCTGCAAAAGGCAGCTTCTAGGCTATTATATAAATAATTTTTGACAGAACATTTATTTCAGTCAGAATCTTTATTTTTTTCCAGACAACATTTGTAATGCATGGTTGTTAGCTGAAGGTAAAAGGCCAAAGGCCCAAAAACCCTCTGCAGGAGCTAGCCTAAAATCCCTGCAAAAGGCAGCTTCTAGGTTATTATATAAATAATTTTGACTGAACATTTATTTAAGTCAGAATCTTTATTTTTTTAAATTGTCATAAGCATGATAATACTAGACAACATTTGTAATGCATGGTTGTTAGCAAAATGGACAGCCCAACATGCAAATTACAAACTTGGTATACCAAAATCAAACAAGTACAAAAATTTAAGCATCTGGAAAGTGTTTTAACAGAGAACAGAAAGTGTGATACTGAAACCCAAAGGTGCATTGGGATAGCAAAAGAAGCCTTCCAAAAGATAAGCAAAGTATTAAGGAACAAGAAAATTTGACTAGAAACAAAGAAAAGACTACTGAATTGTTATGTGAATCAATACTACTATATGGCAGTGAATGGCGGGCAATTTCCTCAGAGATGAAGAAAAGACTTGAGGCAACAGAAATGTGGTTCTACAGGAGGATGCTGAGAATACCACGGACCAAACATATGAGCAATGATTATTTTTTTTAGAGAAAATGGAAACAAACATACTTAACATCAGAAAGAGTTGAAATATCTAGAGCACATAATGAGGAAAGAGGGCTTGGAAAATTTGATACACACAGGATAGATTGAAAGCAAGAGGGATAGAGAAAAACATAGCATAACCTACCGAGTGAGTTTGAGTAAATTGATGACAGGGTTTAGGAGAGCTAATAAAAAAGCTAAGAGATACTGCACATTGAAGAATTGAGTAAAGCAGTATATGCCACAATGTTTCAACTGTTGTGCTCTCCCAGCCTTTATCAGATGTCTGTCACTCTGCATAACCAACTGTGAATTCCAAATTGAACCCTATATTTAATCTACAGAGGTAAACTGTTCTTATTCCACTATCCATGACTAAGCATATCTCGCAAAGTTCTTATTTTTAATTCTCCATACCAAAGAGTAGTAACACATTAACAGATCATTATCTAGCTATAAGAACTGGTTTTGTGGCCATTATATCGAAATATATAGAAATTATTTAGCCAGATAAAAATAAGTGTTATTTGAATCAAAGACATTTCTATAAATGGATTTTATCAACCTCCTTTGTACTGGTTTTATATTTTTAGTTATGAATATTAATATTCAGATTTACTAAAACTTGTGAAAGAAAATGTAAGCCAAAACTCTATTTTTTGCAAATATGTAATTATATATTGGTAAATTTTTTATATGTTGATGTAAACATGAACATGTTGAATGTGATTTACAAAACAGATATCAAAACATTTATTCACCTCAACGATTACATATAGAGCAGCATAGGAAATGTAGCAGTCATTTACTATAGGAATGCATTGTAAAAGATTTCTCCACATAAGAACGCATTGTAAATGGTTTCTCGGTATAGGAATGCATTGTAAAAGAATTTCTACATAAGAATACATCGTAAGAGACTTTTTCTATATAGGAACACATTGTAAAAGACTTTTCAATATAGGAACACATTGTAAGAGACGTTTCTATATAGGAACACATTGTAAGAGACGTTTCTATATAGGAACACATTGTAAGAGACTTTTCCTCTATAGGAACACATTGTAAGAGACTTTTCCTCTATAGGAACACATTGTAAGAGACTTTTCCTCTATAGTAACACATTGTAAGAGACTTTTCAATATAGGAACACATTGTAAGAGACTTTTCCTCTATAGGAACACATTGTAAGAGACTTTTCCTCTATAGGAACACATTGTAAGAGACTTTTCCTCTATAGGAACACATTGTAAGAGACTTTTCCTCTATAGGAACACATTGTAAGAGACTTTTCCTCTATAGGAACACATTGTAAGAGACTTTTCCTCTATAGGAACACATTGTAAGAGACTTTTCCTCTATAGGAACACATTGTAAGAGACTTTTCCTCTATAGGAACACATTGTAAGAGACTTTTCCTCTATAGGAACACATTGTAAGAGACTTTTCCTCTATAGGAACACATTGTAAGAGACTTTTCCTCTATAGGAACACATTGTAAGAGACTTTTCCTCTATAGGAACACATTGTAAGAGACTTTTCCTCTATAGGAACACATTGTAAGAGACTTTTCCTCTATAGGAACACATTGTAAGAGACTTTTCCTCTATAGGAACACATTGTAAGAGACTTTTCCTCTATAGGAACACATTGTAAGAGACTTTTCCTCTATAGGAACACATTGTAAGAGACTTTTCCTCTATAGGAACACATTGTAAGAGACTTTTCCTCTATAGGAACACATTGTAAGAGACTTTTCAATATAGGAACACATTGTAAGAGACTTTTCCTCTATAGGAACACATTGTAAGAGACTTTTCCTCTATAGGAACACATTGTAAGAGACTTTTCCTCTATAGGAACACATTGTAAGAGACTTTTCCTCTATAGGAACACATTGTAAGAGACTTTTCCTCTATAGGAACACATTGTAAGAGACTTTTCCTCTATAGGAACACATTGTAAGAGACTTTTCCTCTATAGGAACACATTGTAAGAGACTTTTCCTCTATAGGAACACATTGTAAGAGACTTTTCCTCTATAGGAACACATTGTAAGAGACTTTTCAATATAGGAACACATTGTAAGAGACTTTTCCTCTATAGGAACACATTGTAAGAGACTTTTCAATATAGGAACACATTGTAAGAGACTTTTCAATATAGGAACACATTGTAAGAGACTTTTCCTCTATAGGAACACATTGTAAGAGTCTTTTCCTCTATAGGAACACATTGTAAGAGTCTTTTCCTCTATAGGAACACATTGTAAGAGACTTTTCAATATAGGAACACATTGTAAGAGACTTTTCCTCTATAGGAACACATTGTAAGAGACTTTTCATTATAGGAACACATTGTAAGAGACTTTTCCTCTATAGGAACACATTGTAAGAGACTTTTCAATATAGGAACACATTGTAAGAGACTTTTCAATATAGGAACACATTGTAAGAGACTTTTCCTCTATAGGAACACATTGTAAGAGACTTTTCAATATAGGAACACATTGTAAGAGACTTTTCCTCTATAGGAACACATTGTAAGAGACTTTTCAATATAGGAACACACTGTAAGAGACTTTTCAATATAGGAACACACTGTAAGAGACTTTTCAATATAGGAACACATTGTAAGAGACTTTTCAATATAGGAACACATTGTAAGAGACTTTTCCTCTATAGGAACACATTGTAAGAGACTTTTCAATATAGGAACACACTGTAAGAGACTTTTCAATATAGGAACACATTGTAAGAGACTTTTCCTCTATAGGAACACATTGTAAGAGACTTTTCCTCTATAGGAACACATTGTAAGAGACTTTTCCTCTATAGGAACAGATTGTAAGAGACTTTTCCTCTATAGGAACAGATTGTAAGAGACTTTTCCTCTATAGGAACACATTGTAAGAGACTTTTCCTCTATAGGAACACATTGTAAGAGACTTTTCCTCTATAGGAACAGATTGTAAGAGACTTTTCCTCTATAGGAACACATTGTAAGAGACTTTTCCTCTATAGGAACACATTGTAAGAGACTTTTCAATATAGGAACACATTGTAAGAGACTTTTCAATATAGGAACACATTGTAAGAGACTTTTCCTCTATAGGAACACATTGTAAGAGTCTTTTCCTCTATAGGAACACATTGTAAGAGACTTTTCAATATAGGAACACATTGTAAGAGACTTTTCCTCTATAGGAACACATTGTAAGAGACTTTTCAATATAGGAACACATTGTAAGAGACTTTTCAATATAGGAACACATTGTAAGAGACTTTTCAATATAGGAACACATTGTAAGAGACTTTTCCTCTATAGGAACACATTGTAAGAGACTTTTCAATATAGGAACACATTGTAAGAGACTTTTCCTCTATAGGAACACATTGTAAGAGACTTTTCAATATAGGAACACACTGTAAGAGACTTTTCAATATAGGAACACATTGTAAGAGACTTTTCCTCTATAGGAACACATTGTAAGAGATTTTTCCTCTATAGGAACACATTGTAAGAGACTTTTCCTCTATAGGAACACATTGTAAGAGATTTTTCCTCTATAGGAACACATTGTAAGAGACTTTTCCTCTATAGGAACACATTGTAAGAGACTTTTCAATATAGGAACACATTGTAAGAGACTTTTCCTCTATAGGAACACATTGTAAGAGACTTTTCAATATAGGAACACATTGTAAGAGACTTTTCCTCTATAGGAACACATTGTAAGAGTCTTTCATCTATAGGAACACATTGTAAGAGACTTTTCCTCTATAGGAACACATTGTAAGAGACTTTTCCTCTATAGGAACACATTGTAAGAGACTTTTCCTCTATAGGAACACATTGTAAGAGACTTTTCCTCTATAGGAACACATTGTAAGAGACTTTTCCTCTATAGGAACACATTGTAAGAGACTTTTCAATATAGGACCACATTGTAAGAGACTTTTCCTCTATAGGAACACATTGTAAGAGACTTTTCAATATAGGAACACATTGTAAGAGACTTTTCAATATAGGAACACATTGTAAGAGACTTTTCAATATAGGAACACATTGTAAGAGACTTTTCAATATAGGAACACATTGTAAGAGACTTTTCAATATAGGAACACACTGTAAGAGACTTTTCAATATAGGAACACATTGTAAGAGACTTTTCCTCTATAGGAACACATTGTAAGAGACTTTTCCTCTATAGGAACACATTGTAAGAGACTTTTCCTCTATAGGAACACATTGTAAGAGACTTTTCCTCTATAGGAACACATTGTAAGAGACTTTTCCTCTATAGGAACACATTGTAAGAGACTTTTCAATATAGGAACACATTGTAAGAGACTTTTCCTCTATAGGAACACATTGTAAGAGACTTTTCCTCTATAGGAACACATTGTAAGAGACTTTTCCTCTATAGGAACACATTGTAAGAGACTTTTCCTCTATAGGAACACATTGTAAGAGACTCTCTATGAAGACATTGTAAAGGACATTTCCTATATAGTAATGCATGTAAAAGACATTTCTATATAGGAACACATTGTAAACAACTTCCTCCATATAGGAACACATTGTAAAAGACTTTCCCTATAAAGGTACACATTGTAAAAACATTTTTATAAAGGAACACATTGTAAAAGACTTTCTCTATAAAGGATCACTTTGTAAAGACTTTCTCTATACTTTTTCTATATAGGAACACATTGTAAAAGACTCTTTCTATATAGTAACTCATTGTGAAAGACTTTACTATATAGGAATGCAGTGTAAAAGACTTTACTCTAATAATGCATTGTAAATGATTGTATTTCAGTTTATTTTAACCATGTTTATGTAACCTTTGATATAAATGGGAGAATTTATTAAACAAATACATCCAAACTTTCATCCATTCTATTGATTATGTAGAGAGTGGCATAGAAAATTCTGCCAATAAGGAAAGAAATTAAATAAAAAATCACAGTTTAATTTGATTTTTGTAATTTTATGGAATATTTTATGGAAAATTTTGCTCTTCTTATTGCTGCCCTCTGACTCTATTTGTTCTTCATCATTGTGAAAATTTGCTTTAGTAATTTTCTGCCCAAACAAACAAACAAAATAAAACTATATTCCTAGTTGTTTATACAACCCATGATATTCTGATTCAGTATTTATAACACAAAAATGTAAAAACTTTCATTTGTACTAATGAGTACAAATGATGCAGTGATGTAATAGTGTAGCAAAAAATAAACCCCATACAGAAATGCATTGTAAATTATTTTATTATAGAAATGCATTGTATTTTATTATAGAAATGCAAAGCTATTTCAATACAGACTGCCTGTGTTAATGGGTAGGATATATTAAACAACAATATCAAAACTCACTTTCACTCAAAAATAAAATATAGTAATGTTGCAGGAATGGAAGTTATTCACTTTATGCCTCCACAAACAATATTTGGTGAATTCATGTGAGTTCAGGTAAAAATAAAAACAAAATATAGAGTTCAAAGAAACAACAATTAATAAATGTATTAACAAAACATGTTATAGAATGGTAATATAAGAAATGAAGGTAAGTTGTGAAGAGTTCAAAGTGTGCATTGCTGAAGGATGTCCATGGCCTATTGAAAACAAGAAGAAATGTATATTGTCACTTCACAAGTCGAAAGAGAAAGGAGTTTTCAAATCTTATTCCACCTGTGATTATTGTCAGGGGGCAGTAATCCAACAGCAACAAAGCAAATAGAAGAAAGAAATAAAACAATAATTACAGTTGCCTTTTATCATCAACAGCATTTGAACTCACTATATTCAAGTAAAATTTGGGCTCTATTTAGTAATCAGCCAGTTATGTGCCATGTATGATACAGGCTTAGGCGATCATGTAGCTTTTGATACATGACTGACAACACAGATTTTTCCCTGCAGCAGGTTGCCATTTCTTTCTGCGGTAGACTAGTTGCTATCCAAGGCTATAAGACCTGGTCTGTCTTGCTATTTACCCATAGCTGGGGAAAGAAGAAGAGGATTCATATCTTTCCCAAAGTATTAGCGCATAAGTCAATGTAATGGATTCAACTGGAATTCAAACTTGGCTCTCTGATTCCTCAATCTGAGCCGCTACTCCACCATGTCTTTAGTAACAGAAGAGAGTTATAACTTTGAGAAAAATCATTAACATTTCAATTATTTGGGACAATTTAATCTCTTCTTTTTTCTTTAATTTTGCCAAGACAACATTTTGGGGATCAATTCTAGACCATTCATAAGGTGAACTGTTTGCTCAAGAAAATGGTGTTGGAAAATTTTATGAAGCTCTTAAAGCATCATGTAAAATAGTGGAAGATTCATCTGAGATCAAAAATAATAAAAACAGATTGAGTTTATGAGCTGTTGAGATGAAATATTTAAAAAAATTTTGTTTGCTACTATTTACTCATTT
The DNA here is from genome assembly GCA_964036315.1 of Acanthosepion esculentum. NCBI lineage: Eukaryota > Metazoa > Mollusca > Cephalopoda > Sepiida > Sepiidae > Acanthosepion > Acanthosepion esculentum. The sequence continues at coordinate 35,943,831 of OZ038478.1, read as the reverse complement.
TGTGTTTTCCACTGTCAAAAAGATAGATCTTTTTTTTCTCTTTATAGACATTTCACCTGTAGAAGACCACAGAATAAATTGGTTGAAACCATGTTGTGTTCTTCAAACTTGACCTCAAAGACTGAAGGCCCAAACAAGTAATAAAAATGGAAGACACCTTTAAACTTTCTTCCTCTTCTATGTGAAATGTTTTATCACGATATGGACGGTTATGGCTTTCCCCAATTTCCTATACTATGTAGCTATGAGAAATAAAACTATTCCTGTTTTGTAATACTTTTTTTTACTATACCTCCTACTACCTGTTTTGCCATCCATTTACATAAGCTCCAAAAGTAGGTTATTTACTCTTCTCCTCTATCTCGCTTGCCTTCAAAGTGTCAAATTCTCCAGTACTTCATTATTTGCTCCAGAAATTTCAACTGTTTCTTTCTGAATCTAAGTATGTGTTCTTTTTTATTTCATTTTCCTTAAAACTCATTGTTGCTCACATGCTCAGTCTATGGTATTTTCAGTAGCCCACTGTACAGCCACATCTCTGATGCTTGTCTCTTTCTGAGCCTAAGTATAGGTATCCTTTTTGTGTATATTTTCCTTAAAATTTTCTCATTACTCCTATTCTCCATCCATGGTATTCTCAGCATGCCTTTGTAGAACTACATTGCTTTTGCCTTATGTCTTCTCTTCAACCATTAGGGAATTATCCAGCATTCACTGCTATCTTAGAGGACTGATACTTCATAGGAGTTGAGCACTGTTTTCTTTGATTTTTAATGAAATCTTCCCATTTCTTAATACTTGGCTTAGTTTTTGAAATGTGTCTTTCGCAGATATAATTTTTATATAAGGCCACGTGAATGATAATGAACATGAGGCTGCATGACTGTATCAGAATGCATTTCAACGCTGAAGGCAGCTGAGTCATCCAACCTTTGCTGCTGTTTATCATTGCATTGGTGGGACAGGATCCATGCCCCCACAAACTATGGTAACAAGTATTTTTGAATTGTATCTTGGATTGTACATTAACAGCATCTACCATAAACTTTAAACTTAATAACTCAAAAATGAAGGAATTTGTGGGCATATATTTATATGGGCTTTTGTCATTGTTTAGTGCGAGGAACTCCTCTCCAAAGTTAGTAAAATTATTTTCGATACAACATGTATATATAATTCTATCATCATTTTTTAATTTTATTAGAATCTATTGTATAACTTTTATTACAAATTTATTGTATAACTGCTTTCCCAATGTTCTGTGTCAATATATAATCATTAGAAAGAATGAATGATGCATTTGTTTAGTAAATACTACTTTTATTTATTGGGAAAATCAGAATAATTTACAATGTATTTCTATGTATGCATTTAATCTTTGATGTGACACTCTATATGTAATCATTAAAGGAAATGTAAGTCTTGTTTCATAAATGACATATGGTATCATGTGTCACAAACTCCAATGTAAAAAATTAATATACTTCAATAATTTTGAAATGAATAAGAGACATTATTTCCTTCAGAATAAAAATGTTTCTAAAAAGAAAAACTATTCTAAAAGAACACTTTTACTTTTCTTAGAATATATGAAATATATTTAAAGTAAAATTATTTTTTAAAGGCTGAATACTTTTGTATTTGCCTTCTGCTATTTTCAAAGGATATTATTTTTGCATGGACTGCTCCTCTCCAAATGATTGTTTCTGCAGTTTCTGTCCCCCAACTGACCAGATTGATTTCTGTCTTCATCAAAGTGTTTTTAAGCTGATCCTTGAATTGATGACATGTGACTCCATGTGGTCTCTTGCCAGATGTGAGCTCTGAGAAGAGGAGTTGTTTGGGTAGGCTGATAACTGGCATTCAGGCAAGGTGTACAGTCCATCAAAGTGTCTGTGGTGAATAATGATGGTTTCTAAGCTCTCCATCTCTGCACGGAGGTGAACTTCATGGTTCGTGATCCAGTCCTTCCACATGTTTCACAGGATTTGATGACGTTTCATTTGATGGAATCTTTCAAGTTTGTGGATGTCTCTTTGTTAGAGTACTCAGGTTTCACAGGCATACAAGAGTGTTGAGATTACAACAACTCAGCTAACACTGAGCTTGGTGGCTTGTGTTAACCCAGGATTGCTGCCAACTCTTTTGAATAGCTTGCAATATGCTGTGTGGGCAGCCTTGATTCAATTATCAGCATCTTTTTCAGCAGATGCATTTGATGTTATAACACTAAAGTATGGAAACTGTTCAACATTCTCCAGGTCCAGTCCGTTGATGGTGATTTTGACTCCATGTGGTGGTTGATGTTCCAGTAGTATATATATATATATAGAGAGAGAGAGAGAGAGAGATCATTGAACAAACTTATAGTTAGTGAATGCTAACATAATAACAAGCAGTAAAAGTGCTCAATATTAAGCAAAGCTTAAAATATAAATACTTTAGTAACTTAAATTTCTTCCCTCTGGTCAAGGATCATCAAGTGAGGTTATATTTTTATAATTATGAATTGCTCATTAATTTTAAATACAAACACCAAATTAAAAAAAATGTATATATATCTATATTTTTTTTTCTTAATCATTTCACCCCAAGCAAAGTGACAATGCCATGAGAACACTAGGAGTTACAGGGAGTGAAAGTATAAAAGGAGATTGAAAATGGGTAGGATTGAGGAAAGGCCAAAAAAGGAACAATGTTCAAGGAGAGAGAAGATTGTGATTGACATTGTATTTAATTTTTTTAAGATTGTAGTTATCAAAGAAGCAAGAGATTGAAAAGGAGTTCCACAGGTGGAAAATGCAAGAAAAAAACTTTTAGAGTTGAAATGATGGTTGCATCTAGCTACTTCAACTGTAAAATGGCAATCTAGTTGCAATCTAGTAACATGCTTAAATTCATGTAGTTGGGGCACAGGATGAAAATCTCATCTGAGCAGTTACCATAAAAATATTTGTAGAACAGGCAGAGGGAAGCCATGTCACATCAGTGAGAAAGTGACTGGAGATGAGATGCCTGGTCAGGATTGATTGTATTGCAGACCCTTTTGTGGATTTCAGGATCAGCCATTCTGATGGTAGGCAGGAAAGGCTCTCAGTTTTTTTTGGAGGTGCTGAAATTTTCAAGGGATTTTTTTTTTTTACTTTAAATGTTATTTTTAGTGGATACTCATATTTGAGTAAACAGTACATCTATTTATTTTCATTTACCAGCCTGATAGGATTTGAACCTGCATCTCCTTGGGCAGCAGGAACTGTTTTTAGATCCGATGTGCTTTAGACTGACTCAAAAACTTTTGCCTATCACACAAGGCTAAAGAGTGTCTTTAAGTAAAATCTTTCTCCCCATAGATTCTCAAATTTTTATCTACTCAGTTTTGTATCCTAATGTAAACAAAGCAATTTCTAAAGTAATGGATTTTTTAAAATTTTTTATTAAAAGGTACTATTCACTATTGCTTGATTGGCAAATGTTCTTCACAACTGAGTCAGTTACTGTTTAATAAATAAAGAGAACATCTATTCTAATATGAGTATCCACTAAAAATAACATTTAAAGTATAAAAAAAATCCCTTGTGGCTGTCAGATTAATAAATAAAAAATCCATTGCTTTAGATATATATGGGGAGAGAGAGAGAGAGAGAGAGAGAGAGAAACCTTGATCTGAGCCATATCCAGGTGGCAAATATATAGTTTAAGAGATATTTGTTGGCAAATATGGTATCTGGGTGAGGTTAAAATCCAGTTTTCTCTTTCTATATAGCTTATGTATATATAGTGTCAAAACATTGGTTCTCATACAATCACTAAAGTTAAGCAATGTCAAGCCTGGTCAGTACCTAGATGGCAGACTGCTTTGTTATACCAGGTGCTGTAAGTGTGTATGGTCTGATGGATAATGGCTCAGAATTGTGAATCAGAGAGCTGAGTTAGAATTTTTCAGTTGAGTTCGTTATATTCACTTATGGGCAAATATCCTGGGGAAAGGTATGAATCCACTACTTATTCATTAGTAAGACTTGTATCACTAAAACCATTAACTCCCAATCAAAATTCTTACAATCTAAAAATATTTCTGGCTTTAAATAACCTACAAAGTGTTGATAACCCATAGAAAAAAAAAAATGAATGAGACACAAACACACACTCTCTCTCTCTCTCTCTATATATATATATGAAGAAATATAGTCTTAAAGTGTGCAATATTTATGGGATAAAGTGCTCAATATCAGAGATAGAGTGTGTGTAAATATAAAAGCGAACATAGAAGTCAACACTTAGAGGTGACAGTCCGTTTCATGCTAGATGCAATCGTCAGGCAACATGTATCACTAAAAATATATATATACACACACACACCAGGTGTAACATCAAATTTGGCCAAATTGTGTAACTGCAGGGGATAGCCCACAAAATGTTTAATATCTAAAAATCCACTAAACTAATTGAGTTCCTTTTTTCCCAGGTTTTCAGATAAGACATTCAGCCATCTTGACACAATTTGTTGTAAGAATCATTGAAAAACCCTTTAAGATATTCAACTAGAAAGAGAACAGGTTAAAATTGTTGGTATCATATCCACTATCTTCCCATGGTGAAACAAAAAAACTCATTCAGGCCTTCAGTACCAACATTCATACTCCGGCTTTAAGTTTAAGAAAGAGGAAACAGTAGAGAGGAAAACTGGATCAGGAGGTCACAACAGCAAGAGGGATCACCATTTTAATTTATATCTAAAAATATTCTTGTTCAAAGTAGAGTCCAATAGTGCTATAAAATCCTTGGAGAATTCCAGTAAGATATATTTAATCATTTCTAAGATATAACAGTTCAAAGCTTAATCTAACAATTGGACAATTTTGCTGTTATACCCCATATATATATATATATATACATACATACATACACACACATAAAAAAAAATTACATTTATATTTAAAAATGGATGTTAACTGCACAATCAGATGCAGCAGATACAAGCAATTCTAGCCTGATTTAATTTGATCTGTTTTATAGCACATCAATCTAGGTGGATCCAATTCTAGCCTGAATATTCTTGACCAGAAAGAGAGATACTTAAGTTATTAAGGTATATATATATATATATATATATATATATATATATATATATATATATATATATTTGTTTAAAATTTGCTATATTTCTGGAGGAAAAGAACTCAGTATCAGAGATAGATTGTTTGGAGATATAGAGTGTAGACATTAAAATAGTGACTGTCAGTTTCATACTTGAAATGATTTTCAGCCGAAGACTTATCAGTTTCACACCTCAAGAAATCTTAATATCAAAACTTAGTCTAAAGATCACTTGGGCTGTGAAATTAACAATCACCATGCAATATATATATATATATATATATATATATATATATATATTTCATTGAATATAACAAACAAGGAAAATTTAAATATGATGAATATTGATGAAGGGTTGAAGAATCTTGAGGAATTGTGTGTCAACTGGGTTAGACATCAGGTTGAAACTATGAAATAAGTGGTGTGTCTCTTGGATAGTGTTTATTCTTCTTGGTTAGCCTCAAAGTACTTCTTAACACTCTCGATGTATGGGTCAGTTATAATAAATTTAGTATAGGGAATAACAGGGCTGGTGCATAAACCCCCACTGAATATATAACTGAATTTTGGTGAAGGGCTGAAGAATCTTGAAAAATTGTGTCAACTGGGTTAGATTGAAGGGTAAAACCATGAAATAGAATGTGTTTCTCATGGAAGGAGTTTATTCTTGATGTATGGATCAGTTATAATAGATTTAGTATAGGAAATAACAGGGTTGGTGCAAGGGTCTTGTGGGCCTCCACTGAATCTATGATACAGCCCCCCCACTCTATTACATTTCAATTTTCATAAGGTAGTATTCATATAAAATGAAAATTTTATTGTAACCTAATTAGGTACAATAATGGATCATATACAGTATAAGTGAACAATTCAACTAGAAAAATTGAAAATAAATACAGTATATTTAAGTACAAATTAGAGACATGTCAAGGTAGATTAAAAACAAAGTAAAACCAAGGATAGAGCTCTGAAGGACACCTGCATTAGTACAAACGGATGTAGAGGAGAGACCAGGAAAACTTTCATTTCACAATTTGATAAGAAAGACTGAATCAATTCAAAAATTTGTCTGGAAACACTAGAACTTTCCAAAAGTTTTCCCAGGTCTAAGCACTTTCAACTAACACTAGACTTTCTCATTAAGAGTATTTATAGTGTATATATATATATATATATATATATATATATATATATATATCAGCCATATGCTGTCAGTAATTACTCAGGGTAGGCATCTTGTGACCACCTTTATGTGGTAAATCTACAAAAAAATAAAATATTTTGCATTTTATACATGCATAATAATCAAAGTAACCTTCACAATTATGTTGGATTAGGTGCATATTGTTACATTGTACCACAAAAGGAAAATTTAGCTGCTGATCTATTTTATTCAGGGTAAGCACTGCCTGCTTTGCCTACCTAGAGAGCACATCCCTTATATATATATATATATATATATATATATATATATATATATTATATATAAAATTGTGTATTTAGGCAGCAATTCCTCTTTGATGCAAGATTCATTGAAAACGACTGACAAGGTGCAGTGGTTTTTTATATAATTTCTCATGTGTTCGTATAATTTTTTCTTTTCAGGACATAAATTTTCAAAATGTTTTCCAAGAACTTTTGGCTAAACTTTTAGCCATATAAAGGAAGAATTTTATTTTATTTTACTTTTAACTGGATATTTGGATCTAGAGTTATAGGAATATTTTATTTTCCAAACACAGTGACCATGTTGATAGTTGATATTAGTGAGTGTTGCCTTTTTCTTTTTTATTAATAATGCTTCCATTATTTTTAACCTTTTTGTACATGTGGATGATGCAATTATATTTGTATAATCAACGTGTATGTTATGGATAGAATTTGGTAGGTGTGTATTTATCTATATAGATGCATGTG
>OZ038478.1:35894314-35931814 GCA_964036315.1 Acanthosepion esculentum | reverse complement strand
GCAAACTTACTGACAGTGACCGACGTGCATTGAAACACAAAGTGGCAAAAATCATCAGGCTACTGCTGCCAAAGTGACTGTTGAGTTGAATAATCATCTACTAAAACTGTTCATCATGAGCTCGAAGTTGAAGTGGTGCAGAGATCACAATGCCTGGTCTGCAGACCAATGGAAGCCAGTCATATTCTCAGAAAAGTCCAGTTTTTCTCTTTTCCCAACTTCAGGGCGAGTTTGTGTGTGGAGGCAGCCCAAAGAAGCTTACAATCCTAACTGCCTTCTTCCAACAGTGAAGCATGGAGGTGGATCAGTGATAGTTTGAGCCACCATATCATGGAAATGTCTTGGTCCAATAGCTGCCCTGCATGGTAGAATCAACAGCAAAGATTACCTGAACATTTTGGGAGATCATGTTCATCCAATGGCCCAGACTTTATTCCCTGATGGTTACTGCATCTTCCAAGACAATAATGCTCCAATACATACCGCTCGAGTAGTTAAGAATTGGTATGAGGAGCATGAAAGTGAGCTAGAACACATGGAGTGGCCTCCCCAATCTCCAGATATCAATATTATTGAACATTTGTGGTGCATTTTGGAGTGACAAGTTAGGAGAAAATTCCTCTGGATGAAGTCAGGAAGATGTATGATTCCATTCCTAGATGTATTAACACTAGGATGGCCAGCTCCTTTGATATATATATATAAAATGGCCAAGGTATTGTTTTCGACACCTTATGATTGTTTTTTTAATATTTCGCATGAAAAATAATCATATATGGTTAATGAAATTACTCATATGTTTGCAATACATAGTTTATTAAAGAATATTACTATTACACAACATTAGACATTATTTTGAAGTAGGCTATAACATTCTTTCTACAATCCTGTAGGACCAACTATTTCGCAATATCTTAGATTCCACAATCTTTACATGTTACTAACAGTACCCTAGTTTCATCCTTTGCACATTTGCCGTGTTATATTATTTCAATGCATTTACCATATAAATAGCCTAGGTGTCAAAAATGACACCTCGGACATTCAAGGTAAAACCTCAAATATCAGCTATTCCACTGAATATTTTTTAAAGAATTAAGTCTGTTAAGCATCTTTGCTAAAATTCAATAATTGTCCATAAGCCTCAGCATCGAACCAAAACTAGTTATTCCATAGTAATTTGTTGAAAATTTGAAGGTGTCGAAAACGACACCTCGGCCATCCTAGTGTTAAAGCTGTATGTGAGGCTAAAGGATGACCAACTCCATATTGAATAAATTTTCTTTGAATTTAACAAGTGTTTCAATTATTTTGTCCAACCCCTGTATATGCACTGAAGTATGAAAGCAGGCATGGGCTACCTTTTTTTCAAGCAGTGAACTGCATGAAGACACAGTGGACTGCACTACGAAAATGATTCAAGGTAATTTTTCATATTTGTCACCTTAGTTATCTTCACTATAGAAAACCATATGCATAAGCATATATACCTTATGAATAGGGAATTTTTTTTTTCTATACTTAAATAAAAATGCATTCTTAGTATAATCTCACTGATGACAATGTAATTACCACCTATTGCTGCATGTGATTTATTTCTAATTTATTATTTTGAGAAAAAAAAAATTATGTTGTTCCTGGTGGTAAAGATATTTGCAGAAACTACAGAAGTGTTTCTCTGCTATTTGGCAGTGTAAAATTTACTGTCTGCTAATGTTTGTCCAACTATTTCAGCATATTGCTACAAATGTGCTTCAAGAATCTCATTGACCTTTATGCTACCACAGTTTCTACCAGAGCAATATCATCAATCAGTAAGTCTACCTTTTATTTTTATTTTTTACAGTAAGCTTCACTCTATATAAGGCCTGGAGGCCACTCAAGTTAGTGTAACATTAAGGGGGAGCTTATATGGATAGGAGGGGAAGATAACGATGAACTCTAGACAAATAGGTTAAGATTGTTGTGATTAATGTAACAGCCTCTTCAGAGTTTGTTCCACTGGGCAGTGATTCATGGGAAGAGACTGACTGAGTGGAAATTACTTCTCACCAGTGGAATTTGGAGGGAATGTGGGTGGTTTGCTACTAGAATGATATGGCCAAGGAGCAGGGCAGTTGGATATAATTAGGAGGGGAAAAAATTCTGGATGACTGACAAGCCTCATAAGAAAGGTAAATGTGATGGATATATCAATCCAAACTCTCTTACAATTCCTGGTTTTAATTTTATATGACACTAACCCAAAACCAATATGGCAATAAGAAAGTGACAAAATACTAAATGTAATTCATTTGTGAATGAGAAAAAAGAAAAAGAATAATTGTGAAAAAAAAAAAAAGCATTATTTCTTGATTCAAAATACAAAAAAAAGAAAAGAAAAAATATTCAAATTGTTACTTAGATTATTTCGTTCAGAGCCCAAGTCTTGGATTTTTTTTTTTACTTTGGTGGTTATTGATTAAAAGAAACAAAAGAAATAAAAAAAAAATAAAGAAAACAAAAGGGGTGGAGATTCAGGTTCAAACAATAAATTGCCTGAAGTGCTTCCATCCAAAACCTTTATTAAAAGGCCCAGCAAATGCTGAAAGCCTACCGCAACTGTGCAGGTTTTACAATAGTCTCAGCAGTAGGAATGGCAAACTAACAATTAATTGTTGATAAGGGCAAAGATAATAGATTCAGAATGCACACATACACCACAAAATGATTTTATAGTAATCATTATGTATACATATTATGTACACATTATACATTCATTTTATACATTTTCATGATATGTCCTCATTATGTACTCATTACATGCACACATATTCATAACATTTTCCAGTATGAAACAGGGATGAATATTACAGAGTGCGATGGATAAATTGTCGTCTAAATCACACAAATATGAAAATAACACTGACATCTCATTTTAACAAATATATTTACCAAAATTAAACAAAAATATCTTGAAAAACTAAAGAGTAAATTTTTTTCCAATAAAATTGCCATTGGCTTCAACCATGGCCTCCAGATGACTTTGGAATCTCTTGCATCACTTCTGGACGGTCTCCTTGGTTAAGTTGGTGAATGCTTTCATAATCCTTACTGTCAGTTCATCTTTGGTGTTACAAGAATTTTTGTTGGTCCCTTGCTCAACTGCATCCCACACAGAGTCAATTGGGGTTGCAGTCTGGGGTTTAGGTGGCCATATGTAAGGGGTGATGTGATCATAGAAATTGTCTGACATTCATGACTAAGTTCTCTTCCTTGTGTGGCATGGGGCAGAGTCTCGTTGCCAGATATAGGGTCTTTCAGTAGCCACCCTCTTGATCCAGGGCAACACTACCTCCTCAAGGCACTTAATGTAGGCCTCTGTGTTGAATCTGAAAGCTCTGTGGGAAGATGAATGGGTGCATAACATCACCATTACTAGGGAACACTTCAAACACATTTGTAATCACCATTAGACTCATCTGACTCTTTCTGAACCCTCTGTGCAGTCCTCAAATTGACACCCAAACACACTGAAATGTTCATATTGGAGCTTCTGGCATAAATGCCAAGTACTACAGCATGCTGTTTTTGAATTTCTGGCAAAGTCAATTGCATCATGGTGCTCTTTTTCTCACAGATGATGTCCAAATGACCTTACTATAGCATGCAGTTGACAAAATCAAAAACAAACATGCATACATGTGCAAAATTAAAAATATAAAATGGTGACTCATCATACCTTGTATATATGACATATTAACAAAAGATGATACTTTTTTATTTTCTATATGTCATATCCTTTCATGTTGTAAGTGACAGTGGCTCTCCACAATTTCCATTTCCATATTATCTGAAAATTGCCATACATTCTTGGGAGAGACAGTGGAGTGGCTTCCTATTACCTTTCTCAAATTCCTCATTACCTATCTTCATACTCTTTACTTCCTACTCCCTCTTATGCTAATATCACACACCTCATTCAGTATGTCTCTACCTTGAGTGACTTTTGAGCCTTGTATTTGGTGAACATTAGTTAAAAAAATAGACTAATGTCATCGTTTTTGTTTTTCTTATTGCAAAGTTCTGGCTTTCCTAATATGTCTATCAATCCCGGTAACTTTCAAGAATTGAACACTTCTATGGAGTAGTGTTTCACTATCCACATACAGATAGTTCTACTTAGTTATTTTAGCTCTATTTATACTTAGGAGGTGTATATACATGCTATGTGTTGAAGGGATTGAACTCGCAATTACTCTGCTAGAGGCCACAAGACACAGCAGCCAAAACATTGTTATAATAACATCTGTAAATTATGTAAATAATGATAACTCCTTACTGCAGAAATCTCGATAGAAAGTACCAATTTTTGCTGGGTTATGTAATTTAAAAATTTTTCATTATTTTTTTTATTATACTTAAGTTTATTACTAAATCACCTGGTCTATAATACTCCCTCTTTTCTCTTGAACAGGAGTAGAGGCTCATACCTTGTTTCCAGTTTAAGAAGGGGTTCCTGGTTCCTTTTCTTTTCTCAGGCCTTAATAATTGGTACTGTCATTAATGTTTTGTGATATGTGAGAACGGTGGCAAAGTCTCTTCATACTAAGAGTACTGGGTTGGCAGTTTTCTAGTTGCTGTACTTGAGTGGTAGTTAGGAGCCTGAACTCTTGAGAAGCTGCTCTGATTATAGTTGCATAATATCAGGGTTCTTGCAGTGCCATGTAACACATGGAAGGGTGTCCCTGCAAGTATCTCTGGTGGGCAACTCTGAGGCCACATTATGTTGCAGTCTGCACCAGTTCCCTTCCTCGATGTTACATTAGACGACTGATGGCTCCTACAATCCTAGGATTTTCCTTAACAAAACAACACACCATGTTGAAAAGATACTAAAGTTTTAAGTCTAAACCAGCTTAACGAAAAGCAGCTAAATTCCTGAAACTTTCTTTCTCCAACATTTGTGGTAAATGTACCAACTTCTGCTTCGAAAAGTCTCCAGACATCATAGCTCTCTGTGAATCTAATCTTAACTCTTCAATCTCCTCCACTGATTTCCTGATTTATGAGGGACTTAGGAGGGACTCTAATGTGCACATGCATGGCCTGGGAGTTTATTTCCATGAACATCTTCAGCTGGCGACAGAACTCTCTTGAATCTCGACTTCACTCTCACATGTGTCTGTCTTTCTTTACTTAACTCATTTAGATATTTCCTATTTCTCTACCATTTCCCTTCCTCTCATGACCATTGTGTGCTAGATAGTATTTTTGATAATCTAGACAAGGCTATCTCCCTATACTCGTCTGCAAATATATTTATGTTCGGTGACTTTAATGCCCACCATGCCAGGTGGCTTAAACACTGTTACTGACCCTGCTGGAAACCAGACCCTTAATTTCTCAATGGTTCAATCTCTCATGCAAGTGGTGGACTTCCCCATGCATTTCCTCATTAACCCCGATTGACACGCTTCTCTTTTAGATTTCTTTTTTTCCTCTATCCTGGACTGATGTCATACTTTGCAGCTCTGCCCTCTTGGCAAATTTGATCAAGCGGTAGTGTCTCTTTCTGCTCCCCTACCAGCCAAGAACCTCTTACCAAAGGAATATCTTTCAGTTATCAATGTGCAGATTCCATGACTTCCCTCACAATGTCCCCTGGAATGTTTTTTATTATTTTATGTTTTTAATTATCCTATTCATAAATGCATGTCTGGGGTCTCCTCCTGGGTGAAAGCCGGCAACTATTCTTTCATCCCAGCAAGGTAATACCAAATTAAACCATATTCAGCTTGTTGGTTCAAACTTGCATAAATGGTCATTATACCTCACAGGAATAAATTCTTCCAGCTGTACCCGAGTGTCATGTCTGATTGCAACAGACTGCTCTTTGTCTCTGCTCATAATGTGTGCAAGCGTGTCCTTCAAGAAGCGAAGTTACTGTTTGCAAGGTATAGCATCTTGAAAGTTTGGTTCTAGAGATTATTGGCAGCTCTGCAAGAGTGTGCTGAACAACAGCAAATCCACAATCTCTACTCTATTCAATCAATCCTAAGTCCTGACATCTACAGCAGATAAGGTTCAATGTTTTGCTTTGAAATTCTCTTCCAACTCAATACTCAACTCAATTGGTGTACACAAGCTTGATTTCCCGCCTAGTGGCTCAAGATATCTCAAAAGTTTTTGGCATGCTAGTCTTTTACATAAGATCCAGGGCTGCGGCATTACTGGATGTATGTTTAACTTAATCCAATTGTTCATACCAAATCATGAAATGAAGGTTGTTTTGAACAGGCTTGTTTCCAGATCATTTCAGATGAACGTGGATGTCCCCCATGGCTCTCTCCTAGGTCCTATGCTGTTTCCAATCTTCATCAATGATCTCCCTGATGGCATAAGTTCTCAAGTAGGCATTTATGTACATAATACTAACATTTATACTTGTCTCAATAGCAAATCCATCACAGTTGACAAAGTCAACCTGGCATTTGCTCTTGAAAAGGACCTCCAATCAGAAGTTAACTGGGGGAAGAAATGGCTCATAAATTTTAATGCATCCAAAATTAAACTACTCTCATTTAACAACCATAGAGAAACTTTCCTGTGCACCATCAGAATGGCTGATACGAGATTCCTGGAAAGCACCACACTGTGCCTTCTTGGCATCATGTTCTCAAATGACTTGAAGTGGAATGCCTTCATTGAATCAATAGCTCCATCTACTGCAAGGAAAGTTGGGTCACTGTGTTGTTTCAGGTTTTTCTTGTCAGAGTCAATCTTGCACATTTAGAAATCTACCATTCGTCTGTGCATTGAATACTGTTACCATATTTGGTCAGGTGCTCCTGCTACTCATCTTGAGGTTCTTGACAAAATCCAAAGCAGGATCTGCAATGTAATCGATCCTGACTTGGCATCTCAACTTCAATCACTTTCTCCCCAATGTGATCTCTGTCTTTTCTACAAATATTTTCATAGTTACTGCTCTGACAAGCTTTTTATCTTGGTGCCCAGAATATGTGTGTTTAAGCATGCTACTAGATTGACATCTAGGTCACACCCTTTCTTTGCTGTTAAATTAGGTAAATGTAACTGCCACTTCTACGACAACAGTTTCTTTTCTCGCACTTCCTGCCTGTGGAACACCCTTCATTTCCTTGTTTCACTGATAACTAAAATCTTCAAAATTTAAATGCTACATCAATCGCCATCTTCTACCTGCTTGAACCACATTCAGCCTTTGTCTTTTCCTCAATCCTCCCTATACTCAGTCTTTTCTCTCTCCTTCACTCTCTGTAACCACCTGTGTACTAGTGGCATTCTCACCTTGTTGGGGTGAAATAATTTAAAAAAATGCACTGGCTGTGTTTATACTTGAATCTATAGGTATACATGGATTATGTTTATACTGAGTCTGTTGGTAAACTTTGGTAACATTTATACTTGAGACTATAGATAAACACTGGTTGAATTTATACTTGGAGACTGCAATAAGCCACCTAGAATTTGTATCATTATTAATTGCCAATAAGAAAAGTGAAAGAAATCAGATCATTCATGGTAACAATGAATGCAGATTGCACAGTATTAAATTGCAAATTAAACAAAAAATCTCATTATTATCCCTGTTAGAAAATTTTAACAATATTGTTCTAACAAAAGTCTTGCGATGATGTGAGGTTTTTGCTGTTTTATCCGAGATTTTACATAATTATTTTTATTTTTCTCCTCAATAGGATTTGATAGGTTCACCCTTCATCTGGTTCACACTCCCCACCGCCACGTTCTTTCGAACAGTAGAGGTTTATCTCCTGTTTCCTGCATAGGATTGGGTTTAAAGTCTACTTCAACTCTATACTTCTAATGTCTCTGTCTGTATTCTGAAATTTTATTCACTAATTTTTTTCTTTTTTACTCCTCAGTAGGATTAGATATGTTCAACCAGTTCACACTCCTCCCCAGTTTTTTTTAACAGTACAGGTTTATCTTTTGTTCCCTGTTCAGGATTGGGTTTCCTGTTCTTTCTAAAGTCTTTTCATTCTTTTTCACTCCCAGTAGTCTCTTTCATCTTAGTGGCATTATTGCCTTGTTTGGGGTGAAGTGATTATACAAAAAAAAAAAAGAAAAAAGGATGCAATATGCAAGAACTGGATAAGATCATTTCAAAATAAGTGAAAATATTCTATCATCGATATTGAATGACCTAGAGTTACCTCCCTTGGGAGATTGGATAATTATGAAATGGATTATTGAGGTGAGTACAAACACAAACACAGATTATAATTAACTTGCAAATTGGACAGGAAATTGCTTTATTCTTCAAGTTAACACATTGTAATGGTTTTGCCATTACAAGAATCTGATTTTATAGGGATTGCCATCAATACATTTTAGGTTCTGCTGGTTTATAGCCAGTTTTCAAACAATCATTGAAATTAACCAATGTTGAATCTGGTCAGTAACTAGATGGGTAACTACTTGGGAATACCAGATGCTGTAATCTTGGATGTGTGGTCAGTGTAATGAATAATGGCATGGAATTGGAAATTGAAGAGCCAGGCTCCAATTTTAGCTGGGTCTATCATATTCACTTACTCGTGAATATACTTGGGAAAGGTATGAACAGCTCTTCTCTCCTTGCTATAGGTTGATTAGTCGGTCTTATATCAGTAAATCATTATTATCTCTCTCTCAATAAAATTCTTAGAATCTACAAATATTTTCAGGCTTTAAATAACCTGCCAAAAGTTGATAAGCCATAAAAAAGCAAATCAATTTCACTTCTGTTGACAGAGTAATGCAAAAATTACATGAAAAGACAAATGGTAAAAGCACAGCTGTCAAATGGTAAAACAAGGTATAATATAGTCAAAGAATAGGAATCAAATATCAAAGACTTCCAAATCTATAAAATTATGCATCATATTATATCCTGACAAGTTCAACACTTAGCCCAATTTTTAAAAAAATTTTTATTGATTGCAAATTGCCTCAGCTTTGATAATAGGTTTATTATCAAAAGATCAAGTCATTATTTTATGTACTGTTATATATTATACTGAAACTGTGTTGGGCACATAAAGAAAATAGATAAAAATTAATTATAGTGTAAGAAATAATTATAATAAAATAATTATAACATTTATAATTATCATTAATTCACTCTTTGTAAACCAATGAGAATTGACCCCACTTTTCTCCTCTACACACACAAACACATGGCATTTGCATTATCAGACAGGCAGTTCACATGGACTGCATCAGTGAAAATTTTACCTACTTTTCAGGCCATAATAATAACATTTATATTTCAGCACTGCACAAAAATTCAAGGTAAGTAAACCTCAGATACTTCTTGTATTTTCTAACTAAATTATATAGACACTCATGCACATGTATAAAAAACATACAAGAAAAATTTTACTTATTCTTTATCTTATCATTCTGTTGGATTCCAATCTATATTTGATCTAGATTTGCCCCACAAACTCAATTTTACTCAGAATTACTGTCTCTTGTATCTCCCACACCACTGTAGGATCCTACATTCTTTTCAAAACCCATTAAAAAGAATGTAGGATTTTGAATCCTACAGTGGTGTTGATAGTGTGAATGCCATATGTTTGTGTGTAGATGAGTATTATGTGAAAAAAGCAGAAATATGGAATGATGCATTCTGATTGGTTATTAAATGTGAAAAATAAGAAAATTGTATATAAATATAATCTATTCATTGTTAATGTATATTTTGTTTTGAACTTTGTTATTCTTTTGTTGTTTATTTCATTACATTTGTGTTAATATAAATGCAGTAGAGTGTTAGCTAACCCCTACATAACATAACAACCTGATAACAGATAATACTCATTTTGCTGTTTCTCATTTTCTCAATTATTTTTGTATATATAAATGTTAGGGGATTTATAATTATTTACTCAGAGTTATAACTCCCCTACTTTGACAAAATATTTGCATTTGTTTGTTTATTTTGTTTTTTTTTGTTTTTACTTTTCTACTTAACTTTTTCATGAGATTTATTCATGTTAGATGTGGACTGTTGAAAATTTAAACTTAGGGTCATTTCTGAAAATCCAGACACTCTTTAGGAGGAATAAAAAATATCTTTAACTATGGTAATATAGAAGGGAAATATTTTTTTTAAAATCGTTGATAATACTATCCTCCATTTTTTTATTTTCATAATTTTAAAATCACTAAATATCCTGGTCTTTGTTCATCACTCTTGAATTAATAAATAATCAACTTACCTCCTTTATTTTATGCACACGCTCGCAGAAAATTAAACTGGCAAATAATTTGATTTTCTGGAAGAAAAAAATAACAAATATAAAGAATATATAATTAAAATTTGAAAATTCTGCTTTTTCATAAAACAACTAGACTGTAAAAAAGGAGGGAAAAATTTTCTCTGAGATGTTAAAAACAACTGTTCTTTTTTTTGAGATTTCTTTTTACAGTTCAGTGAATAAGGACATGAATCTTAATGCATCTTATGGAGAACTTTCCTTGACTGGATAGGCAGGAAGTGACATACCTGAAGTGGACTGGGAGTGATGCTATTTATTCAGATCAAAGAGGAGGTAGCTTTTTGTTTTCTTTTGTTATTTACCATGATTTTAATATTCACTGCAGAAGATTATATTACAATTTAGCAATGACATTTTTCAATAATTTTGATATTTATTCACATTATATTGAAACCATTTTGTTTTGAGGATCCTATGAATAATTATTGAAATATTTAAAAAGTCAACATCAATTGCTTTTCATTAATCTAATACTGGCATTAACTCTGCTTAGTTAAAGATGAGGGGTTGCTGAAAATCTTCTAAAAATTTGACCATAACCAAATATCTGAAGATTTTTCAGAGACTTCAAAGAATTTTTTAGCATCCCCTTAAATATTTCAAAGCCAGAAGTATGGGACACCCAGTGAAGATTAAACTTGAATATATATATATATATATATATATATATATATATATATATATATTAGATAGATAACCATGACATCCTACATATGTGCATAGGCATAAGCACACAAAGAAGAAATCAATTTAACACCAATAAAAAAAGTACATGAGTTATTTTTTTTTTAACTAATGACAATGAGAAAATCAACAGACAATTGCAGACAAGCAAACAGGACAATTACACAAAGGTTTCTGTATGGAACTCTTGAGTAGATTAAAAGTGTTATATATAACATCAATCAGCTAAGTGACAAATTTTACATTTGCATTAATTATATATATATATATATATATGTGTATATATATATGTGTGTGTGTGTGTGTGTGTGTAAAATTTGGTATAATTATAAGAGATAGTTTTAATTGAAATATTGGAAGATTAATATTACATAGTGTAGGTAATTCTGTCATCCAACTTTTTTAATTTAAAAATTTGAATTCCAAACAATAATAACATTTTAAAAAAAAAAGCATGGGTATGACTGTTAAATAAATCATTTGTATTTACAACCATATGTACATCAATTGAAAAGAATCAAAAATGAATAAAAATAGTTTTAGTTGGGTTTAAGTCTGTGTAGTTGGTTCATAGAAAAAAGACTAAGGTTTAGAAAAGACTTAAAAGACTATGTATCCATGTCTTCTTTTGTGTTTGAAGGGATTGGAGAAAGTTGCATCTCTGCTGCTGAAAGTTGAAATCTGTAGCTTTTTATGAAAAGTTTTTACCAAACGTAGGCCTGAGAAAAATAGGGTTTTAATTTTCTCCGATTGGCAAATATTTCGCATGGTGAGCTTCATTTCTAACCAATAGGCACTTTAATTTAAATGGTATGTGTTGTAATGTGGAATCTTTTTGCCATATTTGTAAATATTGTCTTGGTGTGTTTTAATATGGTATGTATGTTGGTAGGTAATTGTATTTGAAATAAGGTTTATTTCCTATAATAGCAATTCAGCACCATTATCTTTGTTTCCAAAGAAAAGTTGAGGACTATGGTCTGCAAATAATTTAAATAGTGATAAAGCCATATTTCAGAAATCAGGTTTGGATCATGTCCACAAAATGAAATTTTTTTTATTTTATTAGACTAACAGCTATGAAAAAAATCCATTACTAAAGATGCTGGAAAAATGGTCAGTTCCTTGTACCACTCAAGAAAGAATGCGACCCCTGCAGTTATGCAGCATCTTTACAAGAGTCAAGAAAGACCAAAAATGGAGTAATGCTGCCATATCTGGGCTGAAGTTCCTTGGTTCTCACTTTCCAGTGTATATACAGGGTGCGATGAGTAAATTGTCGCCATTTTAAAATTTTTAATTTACAGGCTGCAATAGGTAAATTGTTGCCATTTCATATTTTACTTTTATATATATAAGTTATATAAAAATATATATAAAAAAAAATATATATATTTATTTATATTTTTAATTTTGTGCATGCACATTGTTTATTTTTGATTTTGTCAATTGTAAATTATAGTAGGGTCAGTTGGGCACCATCTGTGAGAAAAAGAGCACCATCACACAATTTACTTTACCAGAAATTTGGAAACAGCATGCTGTACTGCTTGGCATTCAAACCGCAAGCTTCAATCTGAAAATTTCAAAGTATTTGGATCTGAGGACAGTGCAGAAGATTTGAGAAGAGTTGGATGATATATCCAGTCATCATCATAGTGTTTGATAGTGATTACTGGTGATGGGGACATTATGCCCCCATTCATCTTCCCATAGGGCTCACTCAACACAGAGGCCTACATCAAGTGCCTTGAGGAGGTAGTGCTGCCCTGGGTCAAGAGGGTGGCTGCTGAATACCATATATCTGGCAACAAGACTCTGCACCATGTCACACAAGCAAGAGAATCCAATCATAGCAGTCAGACAATTTCTGCAACCACATTACCCCTTACAGCTAGCCACTTAATTCTCCAGACTGCACCCTCCCTTGATTATTATGTGTGGGGCACAGTTGAGCAAGAGACCAACAAATCTCTTTGTAACACCAAAGATGAACTGAAGACAAGGATTATGGCAGCATTCTCCAACTTAAACAGGGAGACTGCTCAAAAGAGTTACAGGAGATTTCGAAGTTGTCTGGAGTCTGTAGTTAACCCAATGGTGATTTTATTGAATAAATTTACTGTTTAGTATTTCAAGATATATTTATCAAAATTACATACAAATATCTGTTAAAATGAGATGTCAGTGTTATTTTTGCTTAATTTAGATGACAATTTATCCATCGCTCCTTGTAGAGTTTAAAACTATCTATACAGTCTTGTGGGCGATAACTTATTTTCCACTTGACACACTCTTTCCCAAAGATGGAATGTTGCTAGCCTCTCACTGCTCTATCGCTGTTTCCATGGCAAACGATCTGACAAACTACATTCACCTGATTCACGCCAGTGTTCAGAGCATAGCTAAGAATTGCTATTCCCATGTACACTGGGATGAATCATTCCCCATTTCTTTTTGTATGTCTGTACAATTCTCTTCTTATTGGTTGGGTATCTGCTAATGAAAAGGGACAGAAAAATCAACATCACCAGAATCAAACACTGAGGCAGCTGAACAGCTCACGATGGGCAGAGGACATGAAGAAGACTTCCACACAGGAACACACCACATGTACAGGACAAATGCAGCTGAGACACCAGAAACACAAACAAGGAGAAACAGATTCCAAATGATGCTGGGTAACACAAACAGAAATTCTTGGATAAGACACACTGTGATCTCATTATACAGACAACATGGCAAACTGTCAGACTGCTTCTATCCAGAAAACACTCAGCTCACTGTCCCAACTATCCTCAAGAGGAAGCTGGTTGACACCTTACTTCTTAACCAGACATTCTGGGGTTTGCACCAGCTCTGTTCTAGCAGGACAGCCATGTGTAGCTGCAGAGACAGCACATTGAACATTTTCTCTTTGACCAACAGGGGCAAGTATTGTTGTTAGTAGCAATTGGCTGCTCCATCTGCATTTTGTTTCTGCTACAATCCCATTAGTAATAAGGAATTTTCATTTGTACATCTTCCTGTTTTATGGAACATACTCCCTAGATGATGTTTCTCTATTCCCTACAATCGTAACCTCTTCAAGTCTAGGGTCACTCATTATCTTTCATACATCTCCTTATGATGTGCTCTTCTTATCTGCTCGTTTTACATTCATTTAAAAACCTTATTCAGTTACACTTTACATTGACTGGTTTTGAGCCCTGTATTAGGTGAATAGTAAATAAAAAAGAAATGAAAAATTAAAAAAAGAACTCCTTCCTACCCAATAGTTATGGTTAAATCATTGGACATTTGATAATAGGTCAGGTTAGGGACTATTTCCTTAATGCAGGTACCATGTAGCCCAGTATAACCTGTCACATATTACTTGTAAGAGATAGACCTCAATACCAAACCTTCCTGTTGGCCTGAAAGATGCTATGAAAGGGAATTATTCAGCATATCACACCCACAATCTAATATGTCATATGAAATGTTTACATAATTGACATTAAAGATAGCCAAGCTTTTTTTGTCTTTTTTATATACCATTATTCTTTCAGAATCATCACTTGCCACAAATTTCTTTTCTTTGTAATCTGAGAATTGCCCTGTTTTTTTTTTAAGAAAGTGGAGTGGTTTCCTGTTGCCTTTTTCTGTGGTTTCCAATTCAGATTTTCTTCTTGAATGGTTACTTTGACGTAGAGATAGAGATGGAGTTAAAGATTTTATTAGAGGTGAGCAGTGTTTAGGTTTTCACAAATAGAAGTGAATACATGAAAGGTGAGGTAGTAAAATTTAAGTCTCCTTAAAATAATATCTGTAGCAGGGAATATGGCTACTAGTAGAATACTATGTCCATTCAAGATGTAGGAATTATAGTTCTCCACAGGATTCTTTTTTTTTTAAATGTGTGAATTGTCATGACTTTTTCAGAAAGATAGTGGACTTTTGTGGTTATGAATTCAGAAGTGGCCTTCTCCTAGAGTGGCTGCCACTCAAAGCTAGAGAGCTAAGTCTACCCTGCTATTTAACCCAAAGCTGGGGAAAAGGAGAGGAAATGGATTCATGCCTGTTGTTGTTGTTGTTAAATGTTTGTATTCCTGACACTCAGATAGCAACAAAAACCTGGATAGATGGATTCCAACATTTTCATTGTGGCAATGCCTTTTTCCTAAAATTCCACAATAAAAACAACAATATAAAATCTCTAATTTATTTCAGAGTCCACATGAAGAATTATCTTACACTTTGCATTTTTCATATTGTATGCATACGAGAAATAAATCTGAAAGTTACATCTGATACATAGAATTTAGTTAATGCTGATGCTGTTTAATTTAGTTAATGCTGATGCTGTTTAAAGAGTAAGCAAGAGAAAATAGGAAACTTGCCAGAACTCTCAATGGAATGAGAGGAAAACCAAAAAAGGAAAATGTTCAAAGCATGAAGGTTAAAAAAAATAGAAAACTTAAATGTTACAGCTGCAATGAATTATTTGTACATTCTAAACAAATCTGCCTCAATTTTAGAAAGAAGGCCCCAGGCATATTTTCTCTATTCCTGTGATATAATTACTTCATAATGGTTGGATCATATAAAATCATTCCATGATGGGATTTGTGGAGTTTTTCCTTTGGACATTGTTGATACAGCCAAGTTTGACATAGACACCCACAAAGAAATGCTGTATCAAAAGGACAGTTTTCTTTTGACACTGCTAATACTGTATAGTCCCTTGGCAAATTTTAAGCTATTTTTAGAATTTTAATAAACCCCAAGCATATGAAACTGAATTTATACATTTTCATTTTACTTGAGAATTGACAACAAACATATTAAAAATTTTATTAGATTGTTTATTTACAAGAATAATTTTATATTTACAAATTTATTAAATATGTAAACTAACTAGAATACAATATTTATTACTTATCTTAAAGAAATAACTAAGGAAACTTTTCTATTTATAAATTATTAAAAATGTCTTAAGAAAATTTAATTAAACACATGACCATGAGTAAATTATAAATTTTGAAAAGTGTATTTTCTGGGCATTACTTTCATCACATAATTTCATTAAAACGGTTTGCATGCATATAGATTTATACCTTTTATTTTATCACGGACTGACAACAAAAAAGTTAAATATTGTATGTTTACAATAATGGGGTTACATACTTCAACATAGAAGGTATAAATCCAGTTTCATATGTTTGGATTTTATTAAAATTCAAAAAATAGCCTTTTAAAACAATAAAAATTGCTGAGGGAGAATACAGCAATAGAGAAAAATTACCCTTTTAAAACATTTGTTTTGTGAGTACACATGTTAAACTTTGCCACTCTTGCTATCTGTTGAAAGATTAAGCAAGAGAAAATAAGAAATACTCTAGAACTCCCTTTGGAATTAGAAGAAAACCAAAGAGAAAACTTTCAAAACATGAATGGAAAAATTAAAATAAATAAATAAAAGAGAAGAAAATTTTTAATGTTACAGCTACAATGAATTATTCTTACATTCAAAACAAGACTTTGCTTCAATTTTAGAAAGAAGCCCCAGGCAAATTTTCTGTACCTGTGAAATAATTACTTCATAATCACTGGATTATATGAAATCCTTCCGTGACGGGATTTTGGAGTTTTTCTTTTTCGAAAGAAAACCCAAACAATTTAGAAAGAAAGACAAAAAATAAATAAAAGCATTAGAATCAATGTAATGAAACATTTTACTTTCAAGATGAGAATGTGCATGACACCAAATACCAATTTAGTGAAATGCAAACAAGTGAAGAACTGAAGCACTTAAAGGGCTCCTGAATTTGTTTACAGTGTGGCTGCTTGTAAACTTTTATGACAAGGGAAAGAGGCATTAACTGTGAAGGAATAAATGAATATGAGGATATGGGGGGAGGTTTTAGAGATTAACAAATGTTGTGTGTATAAATTGAGCAGAGAGAGAGTGATTTTCATAAAATAAGAGAAAACAAATTTGTGCATATGCATTAAACTGAAAGAGAGTAATGGTCATAAAAGACAAACAAAATTTGGGTTTATGCATTTAACTGAAAAAGAGTAATGGTCATAAAAGACAAACAAAATTTGGGTTTATGCATTTAACTGAAAAAGAGTAATGGTCATAAAAGACAAACAAAATTTGGGTATATGCATTTAACTGAAAAAGAGTAATGATCATAAAAGACAAACAAAATTTGGGTTTATGCATTTAACTGAAAAAGAGTAATGGTCATAAAAGACAAACAAAATTTGGGTATATGCATTTAACTGAAAAAGAGTAATGATCATAAAAGACAAACAAAATTTGGGTTTATGCATTTAACTGAAAAAGAGTAATGATCATAAAAGACAAACAAAATTTGGGTTTATGCATTTAACTGAAAAAGAGTAATGATCATAAAAGACAAACAAAATTTGGGTTTATGCATTTAACTGAAAAAGAGTAATGATCATAAAAGACAAACAAAATTTGGGTTTATGCATTTAACTGAAAAAGAGTAATGATCATAAAAGACAAACAAAATTTGGGTTTATGCATTTAACTGAAAGAGTAATGATCATAAAAGACAAACAAAATTTGGGTTTATGCATTTAGCACAGACAGGGAGAGAGGGAGGATCATAAAAAGGAATGAGAAAGAAAGGGTGCATCTATGCATTAAGTAGAAGATTGTTATAAAATATAAAATTTGTGCAAATGCATTTAGTTAAGAGCGAGAGAAAAGCTTATAAAATAAAAAAGAAATATGCATATGCTTTAAGTTAAATTGAGAGATGGTAATAATTAAAACACAATTGTCGATGCATTTACCTAAGTAAATGATGCTAATCTAAATTGTTGTATAGTTACCATATATATCTCAGATTAAAATAAAACACACAATACAATGTCTTCAGTTGTACAACATATGAAATTTCTAAGTAGTTAATGCCTTGATTATGCTTGAAACAAGATACTATGAACTGAAACAGCAATGTGAGAAGATTTGCATTTTTGTCAGAGAGTGTTTTCAGTTGTGTGCATAAGTGTCAAAAAGATGCAGGTGTTTGTCTCCAGGTAGGTTCTTTTTGATCAGGTGATGATAGCCAACAGCAACAATGTATGGGTGCCAATAAATAGAAGAGGCCATTTTATAAAAGGATGCATATAATTCAGTTTCTCAGTTTGCTGACAACAGAATAGGTGCTTATGTGAGAAAGTGTCATGCGTTTACCATGTACAAGACTAATTGTAAAGGAAAAGGGTTGATCTTAGCTTTATTCGATATGAAAGATTTTCTATTCTATGGTTATATAGAAGTAGACATATGTTCCTGGGGTAGGACCATAACATTTTCATCCTTATGCCATGCTCTCCACCCCACTGTATCCACAATTTCTATCACCCATCGTCAGGTCCAGAAATGGTCTCAAATTTTACTCCAAGAGTGGTAGTGATGATGGCAATTCAGAAATGCAAAGCAGAATCCTTAAAATGATTCATTTACGTGAAAAGATAAAAAATTTCAACTTAATTCATCCTTTTTTATGTACCATGTAACTTCAGGATGTGGGTGATAATGGTTCTCCACAACTTCCTGTCCTTTATAGCACTAAGTGACATTTGTCCACATACCTTCTCTCTCAGTCACTTTTTTGCCATCCATTTACATAAATTTACTATGTAGGTTACTTATTGTTTTTTCTTCTCTTCTTGCCTTAAGTCCTCCAAGGCCTTCTTTCGCATTATGTCTCCCAGAAATTTCAACTGTCCCTTACTGATTGTAAATATAAGCATCCTTTTTGTTCCCATTTTCCTTAAAACTTCCTTGTTGATCAAATGTTCTGTCCATGATATTTAGTGTATTTGTTGCTAGAACTACATCTATATTTATGTCACAGCTTCACTGTAAGGAACTCATTGCCAGAACTCATTGCCACATAAGCAACAAAGAAAGTCCGATATGATATAGAAATTCAGTACTTTTTTCTTTGTTTCTAATAAAAGTTTCCAATTACTTAATACTGTTTTTAGCTTCTTAAAGGCATTCTTTATGATTTTAATGAACATTTGTATCTATGCATCACATTTACTACCATTTGTTATGACTATAAAGAAAGAAAAAAATATGTTGAAGTTACTAAGATCTACAATAAGAATGAATATTCAATCCATTGCATAACTTTTATTATGCTATATTGTTAGAAGTGTTCTATTTTATTATTAGTTATTGCTGTTAAGCTTTTATTGCACCTAATAAGATCTATGGTAAGAACACATCTTCTATCCATCACATAACAGTATATTGTTATAATTGTTCTATTATTATTTATTGCTAATTTCTTATTGTGCCCGATTTATAAAGCAAACATTATAATAGATCTGTCTGTCTGTCTCTCTTTCTCTCTATATATATATAGGAAAAAGTTTTGTTAAATTCAACCAACACGGTCTGTATTTTATTTGAAAATTGGAAAAATATATTAATACACTGAGATAATGATATATCATTTTTTATATATCAAAAACAATACTGTGGAAAAATATATTATAAAGTTGAAAAAGTTTTTTGTCATGCATTTTGTCCTTTAGGACTTCATTGGACTTTATTTGTTATCTTGGTTCGACTACACAGGTACACATGAAGAAGGGATGCTGGGAATTTAAAATATTTTTTTAATCTAGCCAACTTCATTTAGATTCTTTTTCTTTCCATCATTTTCCTTAGTAGATATCCCACAATGTTATAATGTGGTACATTGATAATTTTTTTGTTAAATCAGGGCCATAATTAATCTCGTACAAAGCAAGGTGGGTCTTGCCTGACAAAGACTTAATCATAATAAGGAAAGGTTTTATAAGGCTGGATGCTCCTTCTGATGCTGAAAATGAGTATTTAATTGAGGCACCACTGATCAGAGTGTTGCTATTCAAGAAGATTTGAAAATGTCAATAAAAAAAATTAAACAAATTGACTTTGTTGGCTGAATTTTTGATGCCTAAATTTCTCTTATTTCAGAAAAAAGTCATAGATATAGGGCTTTTGAACTGTCTTAAATGTCAAGCATCTACTGGGGGATATGTTGTATCCTGTCAGCACTTGCAATTTTTTTTTAAAAGCAACAAAAAGAAAAAAAGCTTAACCAGCGATTGTTATAAGACTGATCTAGTATATAAAAAGGCAACAAAATAACACTGCAGTCCAGATGACTAGGATGAAAATATAGTATCTGTTTCAGCAGCCAACAGCCAGCTCACAGCTACAGCAGTAATCTCAACTTGTCATCGGTTGCCACTCCAGCCATCTCCAGTAGTTCTCCAACTCCTACCACTCCAGCCATCCTTGCCAGCAACAATATATGCAATAAACTGTCCTTTTCAGGAAAATGCTGTTCACTAACCACAAAACTATCCTTTTCAGGACCATTCTCTTTAGCAACTACCGAAATTGTCCTTTTCAAGACAACACTTTTCAACAACCACATCTTTTCAGGACAATGCTCTTCTCACCCTCTACATGAGCATGTGGAGATATTTTTTGCCTAGTTCACTCTAATCTTATTTTTGTTCAGGTATTTTCTTTAACAAAAATAAAATTGACAATATATTTTTTTTACTCAAGTTTTTATGTTTTTTGTTGTCTTCCATCATTTAATATCTATCCTTAGGACAATATGCCACCCACAACACATATCCACTTGCGATAAGGGAAATAACCATATTTTCAAATTGAACTATTTTTTTTTTTTAAATTATCAATAAAATCTATATGTAAAAATATTAGTTAAAATGGAAAGCTTTTCAACAGAAAAGAGATTTAAAACTAACTGCAGAATGTATCAAAATTTTACAGTGTATCATAGCACTTTATCAATAAATCCTACCATAATATGCAGATCTCAATAATTTTTATAATCATCATCAATCCCATGACCAGGTGTGGTTTCAGGGTCCCTGTTCAGTTGAGCACCTGACTAGCACCCACTATATATCTTGGTAGATATTTATTCATGTATAGTGTGTCTTGCAAAGTAAACCTTGCGGAGCCTATCCCTCTCTAGGTCTGACCACAGTTAACGTCCTTTAACTTTCAGACTCTGAATGTTTCGCTTTGGTCATAGGCATGTGGACATTGATTTCATTGAAGGAACTTCCTACTCTGACTGTTGGCTTCATTCTCAGAAACCCCTTGCCTAATGATGTCATCATCACCCAAGTATATTGCCAGTAATTCACACCCATGTGTATATATTTAGCCTGTGTCTGGCCAGAATTCATTTTAATAATGCAGTTCAGAAAAAAGTGTTATTTGTATTTAAATAATGATTGATCCATTTATATATGATTGATTAAATCATTTGAAAGCTGTGGATTACAAGAATTTTATAAAAAGAAAATATTCACTTTTGGCCTTGACAGCCCATTACTGCTTGATGCAATTAATTCTTACATTTTGATATATCCCAGCTGTCAAAAATATTTAAGTTACATGCAGCTAAAAACTGGCTGTAGCAAGTGAAGTCAAATACTGTTGTAATAAATCAATGTTCTTAACTAAACAGAACTTTTTATACTAGAGATGGGTTTCGGGAATAATGTATGGTGATGTAAATATGTTAAAATTTTCCATGGGAAAAAAGTCTGAGATTTATTCTAGAAGATTTTAGGAATAATATTTTTCAGTCCAATGATCATAGTATGGACTAGTATAATAATAATAATGATGATAATAATAATTAATCTCAGAACATCAGAAAATACTGCACAAATATAGATATATATAACAAATATACAAGAAGTAAAATAGTTTATAAGTATAGAGTCCATATGTTTGGTTTAACACCTTCCCTAGTGTAGATCTGTATATACATTTTTACCAAAAATGTCTTTTTCAGACATGTTCAAAACATAATATTCAAAAATACAGACATGTTTATACATCAATATCAATTATTTTTATGCCCTTCTGAACTTGAAATGAGCCCAATTGTTAGCTCATAGAGGTGTTAGCCACTGCTCAGGTACTTCAAGATGTTTCAGTTTCTATATTCGTCTGAAAATGAAACATTTTTCCCAAGATAATTTGCGGGGAAGAGGTTAATGCAGGGAGCATTACTGACATGGTAAGCTTTGTGTTTCCTTTAAAAATATTACAGGACCACGTGACATTTTCATTTGATATTACATGATGTTGGGTTTTAGGTTATTTGGCTGGCTGCCTTTGTTTAACAGCATAACAAAACCTCTATGGGTTATTTAATGCTGAAATCTAAATATTTTGCACACAATTTTTATTTTATTTTTCTTTAGATAATAATGGTTTTAGTGATACAAGTATTACTAATTAACCCATAGCTGGGGAGAGAAGAGGTAGATTCATACCTTTCCGAAGGGCATTTGCACTTAAGTGAATATAATGAACCAAATGAAAATTGTAACTCAGTTCTCTGATTAACAATTCCAAGCTATTATCCATTACACCATCCACACATCGAAGCAGCTGTTATTCCCAAGTGGTCACCGATCTAGGTACTGATCTGGCTCAATGTTGCTTAACTTTGGGGATCATATGGGAGCCAGCATTTCAATGGGATGTTGCCATAAGCCTGGGTTTTTAGGTTTATGGAGATGATACACACATGTGGACCTACATAACTATCAACTGTAGTTGATTAGAAAGAGTAAACAAAGAACACATTGAAAAAGAGACTCCATATAAAAAAACTGAAAATTGCCGGTTTTGCTGTAAATAGATTAGTCTGATCAATACAAAGTTGCTTGCTTTCCTCATAGAATCGCTTGTGCTACTGTAAATGGGTTGGTCTGATCCCCATAGAGATCCCTATGTTGTAAATGGTTTGGTCTCATAATTACAGAGCAGCCTCAGTGTAGATGGGTTTATCTGATGATCAATGTTCTATTCTTTAACCTAAATTTGTTGGACACACACACACACATATATATATATATATATATATATGAGATAATGATATATATTTTTATATATCAAGAACAGTATTGGGGAGATTGTAAGTCCAATGTTGCCCTGAAGGACAAAACACATCACAAGTAAACTTTTCCCACTTTGTCACATAATTTCCCCATATATATATACGAAAATAATAAATTCAAGCTACAGATCTTAGAAGCAATTTATATTAAAAAAATTAAAGCTGGCACTGAATAGTATTAACTATGAACACTGCAGTAATGTTCTGAAATGCCTATAAAGGAACAGTTTTTTCATGCTTTAATGCATGCATGACCATGACATTACAACACTGAGGAAAAATTTCATAATGGATAATGTTTTTATGTTCTAATGAATGATCAGCACATTGACATTGTGCTGAGCGGTTGACAAACAACATATAGTTTTGTACTACTTGCACCCCTGAAGATGATCTTGGAAGAAGATTGAAAGTACTTGGGAAATTAAAATGAAAGAAATTTAAACAGTCATAGCAATTTCTCTCATCTTTTAATATCAATACACAGAAGATTTTGTTAAAAATTAGCAGACAGAATTCTGTAATATATTCAGAAATTCATAAAAGAGAATTTGCTGCCTAAATACACAAATTACATATATATATATATATATATATATATATATATATATATATATATACACACACACACACACACACACATCAGAGTTATCTAAGAGTTCAACTTGCCATCTGCAGATTGGAAATGATTTTTTGGCAGACCACACAGTCACTGGAAGATCAATCTGGCACAGGAGGAGATTTCAATACTTTACCAAGTCCATTAGAGCTGGAGAGACAAGGTGGATTTTGAGGGTTGAATGTCTTCATGGACTGAGATTTAGCAGCAGTAGAAGCAGTATAATTAATTGGTTGAATAACATTAACAATAAAGAAACTCTTCTTTCACGCAGTTCGATATAAAAGATTTTACCTATCTGTCAAAGAGAATATGCACTAAACTTAAACAGTATATGATGCTCCTCAATGAAGGTATAAATACAGTAAAACACTCCATAAAATCTATATTATACTACAATAAAAAAAATAAGGACCAAAAAGGGCTGAAATGATAATAATAATTTTGATATAACAATGGGTAGTTATGATGGTGCTTAAGTATGTGAACTCATTGGCACATATATAATCAACAAATTAGCAAATACAATTAGCAAAAAAGATATGGGTCTATACAAGGATCATGGACTATATTTCTGCCATTGCTATTTCCTAGAATTAAGAGATAAAATAAAAAAGAAATAATAAAAACCTTAAAAATCTTACAATTCACAATCTATATAAAATCAAACCAAAAATCGTCAATTTCCGAGATATAAGATTCAACAGAACATAAAAAACATATAGAAAACCAAGTAACAACCCTATATATATATATATATATATATATATATATATATATATATATGTATGTGTGTGTGTTTGTGTGTGTGTGTGTGTGTGTGTGTGTGTGTATATATATTTAACAAATTCCAACCCTACCTACTGTATTTAACAAATACCCATATCTATAAATAAAAGAATTTCAACAAATTTTAGCAACTTACATGTAAACAACAAAGAAAATACTCTATAAACCTAACCACCCATAATACCCTAACATTTGGAAAAAATCACTTTACCATTATTTAACTACTATTTAATCTATAACTTGGGTGAGAGAAGAGGTTGATTCATACTTTTCCTAATGGTATTTGGGCATCGATGAATATAATGAATCTGGCTGGAATTCAGACATGGCCTTCTGCTTTCTCCATCCTTTTAACTTCTATGCCAGATTGGGTGCTGATAGAGAAATCTCTTAATTGCATTATAGAATTTTCTCCAATCAGAAAAAATGAAAAAATATGATCTTTTCATATTAAATGATAATCTTTTCACCAGTTAGTATAAAACACAGAATTATCATGGTTTCCTGATTAAAATCCAAGGAGAATATGCCAAATTATTATACATATATTTCACCATCAGCAACTTTATTACATTTCCATTAATTTTGTTCAAGTGTTCAATGGCAATTTTAGCCAACTTGACAAAATCTGAAAAACAACATAATGAGGCTTCCCATTGCCTTTTCTATAAATATTTTCATGGCATTTGTTCCAATGAGCATTCCTCATCAGTACCTTGACTGCATGAATCTAAGCATAGTGCTAGATTGGCAACGAGATCTCATTGTTTTACTGTTAAAATAGCTAGATACAACTTTAAAATTCTAATTCTTTTTTTGCACTTCTAACCTGTGGAAAGCACTTTCTACAAAACTCCATCACATAGGGCTAAGATAACTCAATCTAAATGCATGACACTCTCCATGATCATGTTCTCAAAAACTCATGGACAACAAGCTCACCGGACCTGAATCAACTGGACTACCTCATATAGGGCATAGTAGTTGAGAGTGAGGCCAGTCAACACCCTAGTAACACCATAAAATCTCTCAAATCTGGGATAACTAGGACAATGTTCAGATCTTCTGAAGATCATCTGATACAGACATATCAATGCTTCTGGCCCAGTATTGAAGAAGTTATCGATACAAACAGTAGATTCATTGAACAGGTGGATAAAAGAATTCTCAAGGTTATTTATTTTTAAAAAAATTTCTTTCATGGGCTGTGTCTTTTCTAAATTCATGCAAATGCCTCCCAAAGACTGACCCTATATATATATATATATATATATATATATATATATATATATATATATGAGAGTTTATATAGCGATGTCTGGTGTACAAATCACTGCTATTTATGTTGTGGTATGGGAATGTTACAGACCTGGTATTTCTAGACCTTTCTTAGGATTATACTCCTTTGCAGAGGTTTTATAATATACAACCAATTTCTAATATCAACAGTTAAAAATGGCTTTGAATGAGTGAAAACTGGAGGTCTTGGCAAAGATGATCCTTCTTTGGACACTGTGGACTGGCATTACACATCTGCAAACAAAGAACTGTACCAAATAACAGAAACCACATCACCTGAGGACTACCAACAGAAGCAGCAACTAAAATGGATAGTACATGTGACGCAAAGAGAAAATAATGACATAATCAAGATGCTGACATTCCACATTACTTCAAATAAAAAACTAGGAAGGACCCCTCCTCTGCCATCAATACAAGAAAGAACGATAACAGCTACTTGCGAAAACTTTTTTACCTGAAAAATTGTTTTCAGAAAATATTTTATACATTTCAATTGAAAGTAGTACTGGCTTCTTGTTCAATGAATGTTACATTTTTCCTTATAAGGTAATAGCTAAAATTACCATATTACTGTTTAGTGATTTTAGTTTGTGAATGCATCATGTGTATTCACCAGTTATACTTGTTGTAATATGCCAGATCAGATAAGTGGGTATGAATGTCCATATCACCAAAAGACAGACATAATCCAGATGTTTATGTTCCTCTCTACTTTGAAGAAAAGATTGGGAAGGTAGCAACCATCAACACTGGAAAGAGTGATTGGTTTGTTTTTACCATTTTTGTTTGGCAGCATATCAACATCTATGCGTTATTTAATGCTGAAATCTTTTGAACACAATTTTATGGCTTCAATTAAATACATTTTGAACACACTTGTATGCCTTCAGCTACAACTAAAATGTATTGGTCTTTTTGTTTTAAAAGTTAATAAAAAAAATGTATTGCTGTGATTTTTACAATAAAAATGTATTTTTATACTTTCATAGCATTTTGTATTTGTTTGAGGTTCACTATTTGCCTCAGTCAATGAATGCTAAATGGCTAACATATATATCAGGTCATCCCATAAGTTCTGTCCGAATTTTGAATAAAGAAAACAAGTGGCCAAATGTTACATTTAATTACAGATTCAATCAACAATGTATTTTCCCTGATTATCTATGACTTCCTTCCATCTATTAACAAGCTTACTAATTCCATTACTTTAAAATTCTTTTCACTTTGATTCGAAGAACTCACAAATGTCAGTTTTAACCTCTTCCTGTGTTACAAAAGCTGTTTCTTCCAAATGATTCTGTAAGCTACGAAACAAATAGTAGTCTGAAGGAGCAAGGTTGGGAGAATAAGGTGGATGAGGAATTTTCTCCCAACCAAGTTCTTCGATCTTTTGTGACGTGATTCTTGCTGTGTGTGGTCACGCATTGTCCTGATGAAACATCACCCATTTTTGATTCACTAGAGCAGGTCTTTTTTTCCTCAAAGCTTGGTTCAAATGCTCTAATTGCTGACAGTATACTTGAGCATTAATTGTTGCATTAGGTGGTAAGAATTCAAAGTGGATTATTCCTTCGCAATCCCACCAGATTGAAAGAAGAACCTTTTGCCCATGAAGTTCCCTTCTCGGCTGTGGCTGGGGTCCTTCCCTTTTACCAAGCCACTCTCTATGACGCTTAACATTTCAATAAAAGATCCATTTTTCGTCGCCAGTCACAGGTCTATCCAATAAAGGTGAAACTAGTTGGCGAGAATGGAGAGAAGAGCAGATGTCAACTCGGGATTTGAGGTTGTTTTCAGACAATTCATGAGGCACCCATTTTCCAATTTTAGGAACTTTTCCAAGTTGTTGAAGATGACGATGAACAGTTGTATGCTTTGAACTGAGAACCACGGCCAATTCCTCAACTGATAAAGCAGGATTTTCTTCAAGGGCTGCTTCAAGAAGCTTTTCATCAAACTCAACTGGATGTCCGGTTTGATCTTCATCTTCAAGGGTGAAATCTCCACCTCTGAATTTTGAAAACCATCTTCTGCAAATTCTTTCATTCACACATTCCTCTCCATAAACTGAGTGAATGTTTCTAGCCGCTCCGGCTGCTGAGTTTCCTTTCTTGAACTCATAAAGCATTATGTGCCTCAAATGATTCTTGGGTACTTCCATGTTAGCAGGGTTTTAATCAAACAAAATTTAATTTTATTGTTCTCTGAAATAAAATTTGATCAGTTTAAATGCATCTAAACATAAAAATAATGTTCAGCTCCATTAGACATTATAAAATACTGTTTAAATTTTGTTGATTTTAACAAAAAGTTAAAATTCGGACAGAACTTACGGGATGACCTTATATATATATATATATATATATATATGGTGCGATAGGTAAATTTTGCAAATTTATATTTTAATTTTGTGCATGCATACTGTTTTTGATTTTGTTAACTGCACAATATAGAAGGGTCAGTTGGGCACCATCTGTGAGAAAATGAGCACCATGATGCAATTCACTCTGCCAGAATTTGGAAGCTCCAATATGAACATTTCAGAGTATTTTGGTGTCAGTCTGTGCAGAAAATTCAGAAAGAGTTGGATGAGTCTAATGGTGATTATGGGGGTGTTTGGAGTGATCACTAGTGATGTCCATTCATACTCGTTTTACCAAGGGCACATTTAAAAGGAGATATAGCAACCATAGAACATCATTTAGATTGAGTAGGTATCATAATAGGACTGCTCTGTCTAGATATATTTGGAAAATAAAAGATGAACTGAAAACCCAACCAAAAATAAGATGGAGCATAGCAAGGAAAAGTAAGATCTAGGCAGGGGGAGAGAAATTTTGCTAATTTTGCCAGTTGGCGATCTTGATTTTACCGAACAAAAGCTCACTACTGAATAAGAGAGTGGAATGCAAAAATATTTAATAGCTAATATGGAACCCAGATGAAACTCAAGCTGGAAAAAGATACCAAAAACTATGATCTCTCAATATTTAGGGCACAAACCACATTGACACAAGATAAAGATTGAACCTCACCTGACAATCCTTCATTTTTGAGGGTGGAACTAGAGTTACCAAGGTTTTATTTATTCTGTTCATTTGTGTTACATGTTATATATACAGTGGCAGATCTACAATGAAACTGATAAAACTGATGAAGCCCCTAATTCCAGAGGGGCCCTTGAAGCAACATTTTTAATGAGTGAATTTTTAAACAAAATCACTGTTTCCCCCTTTTTTTTTTAAAAAAAATGCTTGTTATTAAAATAAAGCCAATTAGTTGAAGCCGCTAATGTTGGCTTTAAAATATTCTAATACTCATTTTATATGGTCTCAAAATTCCCTTGTATTTGGTCAAATTGAAAAGATTTCCTGGGGGTCTTGCAGTGCCCAAATCCATAGCTGTATGAGCTCATTGAGCGTGGTAGAATCTATCCATCGCCCACATTTTGTTAGTTTGAAAGGAGCTTTCATATCTGTTAAAACTTCAGAATCCAAAAAATCTAGATCTACATCTGTGTGTGTGTGTGTGTGTGTGTGTGTGTGTGTATATATATATATATATATATAAAGACAAGTTATTCTTATCTTAGTCAACGCATTTCATCATGAAGGCAAATGTAAGGATTTTATTTTGCAACAAGAATTTAGAAATAAAAGTAAAAATGTTAGTTTTTCAAAATTTTTAAATTCAAGAAACACTTATGAATATTCATCAGGCTAACAGAAACGTCTAGATAAGTCATGGAGGATGTTAAGTGAAACAATTCAATATCTAATAAACAAAAGTGATGGATTTTTTTTAATAATGTAATTAATATGTGTATTATTTTAGTTTGGTATTTATTTATGTATTATATATATCAAATAAAAAGGGGTTATGACTAACTGTTTTCTTTTAATTTTTTTACATTTTTATAGTCATGTATGTTAGCTTGAGGGAGGAGTATTTTTGTCAGCAATGGAGATATTTGAAAAAAATCAGGGATGCAGATTTAAATAAGATTTGATAATGGCACTCTTGAGAATTTTCCGTCCAAGTAAGTTACTTTCTCTTTTAATAAGTGTGGCATTCTTCAAATCAAGGTAGTGGTTGAATTTATTTCTGTGTATGATTAATTGATTTGACAAAATATTGTGTATGAGATCCTTTTTGTGTTCTGTTATGCCTATGGACTATAATGGGTATGTCCCAATCCGTATAAATACAGCAGAATATACTGTATGTCGTAGTCATTTGGATTCACTTGCATTTCACCTTGATTCACTTCTAGCTCATCACTAACAGTTGATTACTTACTACATGCCACTGGCGAATCTTGTATGTTGTCCTTGTTATAAATATTATTGTTCCATTTTCAACCTTCATTTTGCTTATTCTTATTTAGTAACCTTTTCCTAGGTTGCAACATACATTTTTTAAATTTCTGCCAGTTTCTTCCGGTATATTGTGAGGTGAAGTTGAAATGGTTTATTTTTATATACCTGCTTCAGAATTTTATATATATATATATATATATATATATATATATATGTGTGTGTGTGTGTGTGTGTGTGTGTGTGTGTGTGTGTACAGTAATGCATCTTTTGTCTCATATTAAAAAAAAATATATTCATATTTCTTACGTTTTGGTAAAGGTGATGTAAATTCTTTTACAAAGAAAATATACACTGTCTTAAACCTTTCCTGCAAAAGTTTATTTTAAATTTCATTTTTTTTTTTTCTGAAACGCAATCATAAAGTAAACTTTTCTATTTATGACACATGGTGGTCCTTTACAAGAGAAGACTTTCTTTGGAAAAAAACAAAGAGAAACTTTCTAATAATCATTTTTCTTTCTCTCTTGTCACATTTGCTCATTTTTTTTTGACTCATAAGAATCTTCAAAACCTTGCACTTCTCTATGCCATAGCGTTAACTGAGACACGACACAGCCCAAAACCACCTGCTCCAAAGGACATGAAACACACCTAATGTTTCTCTGAAAATATATCTAAGATCATTTGTCTTTCTTTACCTGGAGTCATCTGACACTTCTCAGAATTTGCTACCTAGTCGATACATCGGATCAAAGAGTGTATTTTTACTTGCCTATTAGACTGCATCATCATAGTATAATGTTTTTAGCCAAGTTGATAATATGTTAAATTGAGTAACACCAGAGTTACTTCACACATCTTAAGAACTTCAGAAGAAACTATTTCTAACTCAGCTTCCAAATTATGCATACCTGTCTAGCAATATTATCTGGCAAAACAGACCTATAATAATAAATATTAAAGTTGTTTCTGTGACTGTCCAAAACATTTATATCCTGTTTAAAACATTAACATATTCACAGCTGCCTTGCATCTGTGAACCCCAACATAATTCCATCAATGTTTTTGTTATTTTTTTTAATCATTTCACTCCAAGCATGGCAACAAAGCCACTAAGACACAGGGGATTACTGAGCGTTAGAGAATATGAGAAAAAAACTGCTATTAAGGAGAGAGGACAATAAAGGAACAAGAATTAAGAAAATAGAAGATAATTATTGATATTGCATTTAAATTTTTGAAGATAAAATTTGACTGGGAAAGAATAAACCAGAAGAGACAAGTGAGAAGTGCAATGGAAGAAACTGTTAGCATAGAATTTGCAGCTACATCAAGCAGTTTCAACTGTAAAATGATGAGACCCTGCTGCCAATCAAATACTGCACTTGAATTCATAAAATCTAATTACCATAACGGAAAGTTCATCAGAACAATTACAATGGATGTATTTACAGAATAGACACAGGGAAGTAACATTACAGCAGTGGGAAAGTGACAAGCTGAGATGCCAGATCAAGACCAATGACACTGCAGATTATTCTTTGGATTTTATCAAGACTCTCTAAATATATAGCTGAAGTACCAGACCATATGTGGCAGACATATTCAAAGCATGGATGAATGGTAAACTTATAAATATGTAACATAGATTCTAGTGAGAAAAATTGGCTAGCATCACAGTGAACCAAATTTAAATTCTTATATAAAGTTACTTATGCTTTATTTTGATAAATCAAATCTAATTTCCTAACACATTGATCGCAACCTTGAATATTTCAACCCTTACATCTTGCTGTATTTGTTTTTTGTTAGCTATCATAAGATATTTATATCTCAGAAACATTTAAACTGTTAGCTGTATACAACCACTTGCTAAGATGAATGGTTGAAAAAGACTGAGAGAGTGAAGCCTTCTTTGAACATTGTGCACTGGTGCTACAAACAAAGAAGTGTACCAAATAACAGAACAGCAGGAACCACTAAAATGGATAGAACATGTAACTTAAAGAGAAAATGATGATATAATCAAGATGTTAACATTCCACATTATTTCAAATAAAAGGTTTCGAAGAAAACCCCCATCAGTACTGGAAAGAGTGATAACAGCTACAGGACTTGAGAAACCTATTTTCCAGATGAATTGTTTACAGAGAAATATTTTATAAATTTCAACCAAAACAGTACTGGCTGCTCAGTCTTCAAATAAAAGGTTAGGAAATAAAAAAGCCCATCAATACAAGAAGAAATGCTGACAGCTACTGGATTTGAGAAACCTATTTTCTTGAAAAATTCTTTTCAATTTTATACATTTCAACCAAAAGCAGTACTGGCAGCTTGGTCAATGAATACCAAATGTTTCCTTGCAGGGAAATGACTAATATACTATGATCATTACAATTGCCAATAAATACACAGACATAGTATTGACATTTTCTATGTCTTCAGTCCCTCCCCTTTCCTCTCTCTGCTATTGTCCTGAAAAATTCTTTTAAGAGTAAGACTTTATAAATTTCAACCTAAAGTAGTACTGGCTGATTGGTCAGTAATGACAAATGTTTCCTTGTAGGGAAAAATGCTAATATTACTATTACCATATAAGTAAATTTTGGCAAATAAAAGTAAATTTATCAACACATTCACTGCTAACTAGGATATTTGAACCCCTGTGCAATATAATCTGATTTTATGAGTTATTGTTGGAAACTCCTACAAGTGCACCAAATAACAGAAACCACATCACTTGAGAGCTTTCAGCAACAGCTAAAATGGATAGCACATCTAACTTGAAGAGAGAATAATATCATAATCAAGATCCTGACATTCCACATTACACCAAACAAAAAGTTAGGAAGGCAACTCCCATCAATACTGGAAAGAGTGATAACAGTTACTGGACTTCAAAAACCTATTTTCCTGAAAACTTGTTTTAAGAAAAAGTGGAAAGTGAAAGTGGTGCTGACTGCTTGATCAGTGAATGTCAAATGTTCCCTTATAGGGAAACAGCTGATATTACCTTTACTAAACATCTATTTTTTATTTGTCAGCAGATTGTTCCAGTTTATTAGAGCAGGAGCCACAAAAAAAAAAAAAAAAAAAAAAAAAAAAAATGGAATATACTAGACAGTGAAAATATAAAAGCAATATTTATTGATTAATTTTCTATGGCTTATCAACCCTTTGCAGGTTATTTAAAGCCAGAAAATATTTTTAGATTTTTCAGAAGTTTTTTTTGGCAGGAAATACTAATAGTTTAGTGATATGAGTCTTACTAATTAACCCATAGGTGGGGAGAGGAGAGGTGGATTCATACCTTTCCCAAAGGAATTTGCATGTAAGTAAATATAACAAACCAAAAGGGAATTCCGGGTCATTATCCATTACACCACCTGCACATCCGACCTTACAGAATCTGGCATTCCAAAGTGGTTGCCCATCTCAGTACTGACCAGGCTCAGATTGCATAACTTTGGTAACCAAACGAGAGCCGGTGTTTTAATGAAAGTATAAAAACAAATCCACAATGAATATGGCCAAAATTACCCTGAGGAAAGCTGGAGAACAAACTAGTTGAAATAGTGTCAGAAAAGTGAAACACAGAAAGTGATAAAATCTGTTCTTTTTTAATTCATATCTTAATAGCAAAAGTAAAACCTAGTTTAGAGAGTAGAAAACATTCTTTTCTCCCAATAAATATAAACAACTCAGAAGTTTCTTTGAACTTTGTTTTAGCAGTTTCATTTCATGCATAGCTGCTTTCAACTCTTATCTTGAAAACATTCTAATATTGGAAAAATTTTTTTACAGAGTTTACATGAAAAACAAAATTAATGATGTAAATATTCATTCTTCTCATGAATATACAAAAAAAGAGACAAGGCTAAGTGTAGGGTAATAAAGAATTGTAATAGGAACATTTAAAGTTGAGAAGTGAAGCTAGAATGCAGAATAGTTCATCTGTTATTTCAATATCAGAAATGGAAATGGTTTAGTAATCGATGCCATATCAACGAATTCTTATCTGGCTTTTGTTTCCATATTCCCTAAACATTCAGCATCAGTTTATAGAATATTTGTCTTTCATATCACAAAAGAATTCCCAAAGAAATTGTCTGGCAACTGATAGAATGTGCAAGTGCTTATTCCAATTTGTGTTAGGTTGTTTGGGTCAATGACAATATCTGATGTTATCATTATCTTTCCCACACAAAAACATACATATATTGTGTGTGTGTGTGTGTGTGTATATATATATATATATATATATATATATATATATATATATATATATATATATATATATATATATATATACACACACACACATACATACATACATACCACTTACATTTATTGGTCCATATATGTCCACTTACATTTATTGGTCTAAGATTGAATTGGTCTGTGACACTGGCAAATATGGATATAATTTATATATAAACACACAGATGTATACAGAAATATACAGAAACACTCCCACACACAGAAGAATATATATATATATATATATATACACATACATACATACACACTAAATTATAACACTTTAGCATGAGGTCACGTTTATGGGTCACTAAGTGATGAGTAAACTGACAATAATATTTTAGCAAACTTGCAGGCAGACTTTAGATATACAAGCAAAATACATACATATATTTATATTTTTTAATGGATATTTTATCCAACATTATTTCTTATTACTTTAAATATTTTTTGTTGGGTACACATATTTGTGTTATCCCAATTTCCATTTTTTTTCTGTTCTAAAACGATAAAATTAATAACAACTGGCATATAATAAGAGAAAATACGGAAGAAAAATTCTATCTTCAACAAGAGTCAAATACGTATCCCCTTCTGCATCAGTTTCTATAACCATAATAGGCCTTTACCAAGTTGACCATGGAGGCCATGTTAATAGAGCAAAGTTTGATTTACTTATTAAAGTAAATACACATTTCTTATTGGTACTTCTATGACTTTATCTGCTAGCCTCAGTTCTCTATCTGAAATGTAAACAACAGTAATTCTTTGAATGGACTTTTTACCCAACATTATTTCTTATCACTATGAACATTGGTAAATGCATGTTTGAATTATAGAACTGATGGAAAAAAAGCAAATATGATCATTTCCCTTTTTATTAAAAGCTTTTGTCAACTGTTCATTTTAGCAATGGTTTCAATAGCAGTGATATGCACTGTTGCTAAAAACTGGACAGATGACAAAGGAAAGCACTCAGTACGGGTATATCATGGCCATTTATCAAGTAGGAGGCATTACTTTTAGAACATCCTCTATTATTACTTAAAAGTTATAATTAAAATATCTACATAGCAAATATGATCATCTCCCTTTTTATTAAAAGCTTTTGGCATCTGTCCAATTTTTAACAACAGTTCAATATGCACTCACTGAGCACTTTCTTCTTTTTTATGTTACGGAATGAATTCTTGGAAGCATTGTATTAGGTCATCCCATAAGTTCTGTCCGAATTTTAACTTTTTGTTAAAATGAACAAAACTTAAACAGTATTTTATAATGTCTAATGGAGCTGAACATTATTTTTATGTTTAGATGCATTTAAACTGATCAAATTTTATTTCAGAGAACAATAAAATTAAATTTTGTTTGATTAAAACCCTGCTAACATGGAAGTACCCAAGAATCATTTGAGGCACATAATGCTTTATGAGTTCAAAAAAGGAAACTCAGCAGCCGAAGCAGCTAGAAACATTCACTCAGTTTAAGGAGAGGAATCTGTGAATGAAAGAACTTGCAGAAGATGGTTTGCAAAATTTAGAGGTGGAGATTTCACCCTTGAAGATCGAACCGGACGTCCAGTTGAGTTTGATGAAAAGCTTCTTTAAGCAGCCCTTGAAGAAAATCCTGCTTTATCAGTTGAGGAATTGGCAGTGGTTCTCAGTTCAAAGCATACAACTGTTCATCGTCATCTTCAACAACTTGGAAAAGTTCCTAAACTTGGAAAATGGGTGCCTCATGAATTGTCTGAAAACAACCTCAAATCCCGAGTTGACATCTGCTCTTCTCTCCATTCTCGCCAACTAGTTTCACCTTTATTGGATAGACTTGTAACAGGCGACAAAAAATGGATCTTTTATCGAAATGTTAAGCATTGTAGACAGTGGCTTGGTAAAGGGGATGGACCCCAGCCACAGCCGAGAAGGGAACTTCATGGGGAAAAGGTTCTTCTTTCAATCTGGTGGGATTACGAAGGAATAATCCACTTTGAATTCTTACCACCTAATGCAACAATTAATGCTCAAATATACTGTCAGCAATTAGAGCGTTTGAACCAAGCTTTGAGAAAAAAAAGACCTGCTCTAGTGAATCAAAAATGGGTGATGTTTCATCAGGACAATGCGCGACCACACACAGCAAGAAACACGTCACAAAAGATCGAAGAACTTGGTTGGGAGAAAATTCCTCATCCACCTTATTCTCCTGAACTTGCTCCTTCAGACTACCATTTGTTTCATAGCTTCCAGAATCATTTGGAAGAAACAGTTTTTGTAACACAGGAAAAGGTTAAAACTGACATTTCTGAGTTCTTTGAATCAAAGCGAAAAGAATTTTAAAGTAATGGAATTAGTAATCTTGTTAATAGAGGGAAGGAAGTCATAGATAATCAGGGAAAATACATTGTTGATTGAATCTGTAATTAAATGTAACATTTGGCCACTTGTTTTCTTTATTCAAAATTCGGACAGAACTTATGGGATGACCTGATAGTTACAATATGAACAACAGAAAAAATGTCTTGATGTGTATCCTAGAATAAAGAAAGATCATCAACATACAATGTAGAGGAGAGATTTTATAAGCATTCAGATAGTATGTTGTCAAGCATCATGCAAAAAAAGTGTTTGCAGCACAACATTCTGACATATAGCATAACACAAAAATTAGCTGAAATAACAAAAGAAAAAAAATCAATGAAAAATATCCAGTGGAAGGGAGATAACAAAGCCCTAAATTTGACCTTGTAAAAGTTACATTTAATACTTCTGCTGTCAGCCAAGACTGACCAGAAAAAATGATTGACAAGCATAAATCATACTGTTGGATCGAATCTATACTA
This sequence comes from Acanthosepion esculentum, assembly GCA_964036315.1. Classification (NCBI taxonomy): domain Eukaryota; kingdom Metazoa; phylum Mollusca; class Cephalopoda; order Sepiida; family Sepiidae; genus Acanthosepion; species Acanthosepion esculentum. The sequence continues at coordinate 35,894,693 of OZ038478.1, read as the reverse complement.
GGAATGGTGAATTATTGCTCTTAAATTACAATTTTAGCAAAAGGTCGAAGAGGAAGTAGGTAGAGGCTAGTCAGCATTAACCATCCTAGACATAGATAATAAGATTCACAACCAATTCATCCATTAGAATTTGCCAATCACCAAAGAACTCAAACTGCACAATTCAGTAAGATACCATATCATACCTAAAAACTACAATAATCCACATGACATAAACATTTCATTATAACAAATTTCTGTTTTCCTACTTCATTTTATGTGTATATAAAGAAATACAAACACACACATATATATATATATATGCACACAAACAGATATATATATAAATACACAAACACATATATATATACATACACAAACACATATATATATACATACA
>OZ038478.1:35878406-35889114 GCA_964036315.1 Acanthosepion esculentum | reverse complement strand
TATATTCATATATAATATATATATTCATATATATATATATATATATATTCATATATATATATATATATATATATATATTCATATATATATATATATATATATATATATATTCATATATATATATATATATATTCATATATATATATATATTCATATATATATATATATATATTCATATATATATATATATATATATATTCATATATATATATATATATATTCATATATATATATATATATATATATATATATATATATATATATATATATATATATATATATATATATATATATTCATATATATATATATATATATATTCATATATATATATATATATATATTCATATATATATATATATATATATATATTCATATATATATATATATATATTCATATATATATATATATATATATATTCATATATATATATATATATATATATATATTCATATATATATATATATATATATTCATATATATATATATATATATATATATATATTCATATATATATATATATTCATATATATATATATATATTCATATATATATATATATATATATTCATATAATATATATATATATTATATATATATATATATATTCATATATATATATATATATATATTCATATATATATATATATATTCATATATATATATATATATATATTCATATATATATATATATATTCATATATATATATATATATATTCATATATATATATATATATTCATATATATATATATATATTCATATATATATATATATATTCATATATATATATATATATTCATATATATATATATATATATTCATATATATATATATATTCATATATATATATATATATATATATATTCATATATATATATATATATTCATATATATATATATATATTCATATATATATATATATATTCATATATATATATATATATTCATATATATATATATATATATTCATATATATATATATATATTCATATATATATATATATATATATATATATATATATATATATATATATATTCATATATATATTATATATTCATATATATATATATATATTCATATATATATATATATATTCATAATATATATATATATATTCATATATATATATATATATTCAATATATATATATATATATTCATATATATTATATATATATAATATATATATATATATATATATATATACACATTCACATATATGTATATATATACACATTCACATGTATGTATATATATACACATTCACATGTATGTGTATATATACACATTCACATGTATATATATACACATTCACATGTATGTGTATATATACACATTCACATGTATATATATACACATTCACATGTATATATATACACATTCACATGTATATATATACACATTCACATGTATATATATATACACATTCACATGTATGTATATATATACACATTCACATGTATGTGTATATATACACATTCACATGTATATATATATATACACATTCACATGTATATATATATATACACATTCACATGTATATATATATATACACATTCACATGTATGTGTATATATACACATTCACATGTATATATATATACACATTCACATGTATATATATATATACACATTCACATGTATATATATATATACACATTCACATGTATATATATATATACACATTCACATGTATATATATATATACACATTCACATGTATATATATATACACACATTCACATGTATATATATATACACACATTCACATGTATATATATATACACACATTCACATGTATATATATATACACACATTCACATGTATATATATATACACACATTCACATGTATATATATATACACACATTCACATGTATATATATATACACACATTCACATGTATATATATATATACACATTCATATGTACCTATATATACACACACACATATTCATACATATATATACACATATATTCATACATATATATACACACATTCATACATATATACACACACACATTCATACATATATATACACACACATTCATACATATATATACACACACATTCATACATATATATACACACACATATTTATATATCTATATACATATATATACAAATATACACACACATAGATATACACACCTATTCATATATATATATATATAGACATATTTATATATCTATATCTATATATATATATATATGCACATATACAAATATACAGACATATATAGATATACACATCACATGTATATACATACCCATCATGCATATATATATATATATATATATATATATTTGTAAAATAATGACATACTTGTTGCATAAAAATTATTTCTATGTTCAAAAATGGTGCAATAAAATATTTTTCACAATTTTTTAATTTTATTCAGCAATTTGTAACTTCTTCATTCATTGGGGATATGATTTTATTTTAGCAATAAACACACAAAATGCAAATATCAGATCATTATTATTGGAATGAATGGAAACTAAGATCACTTCCATTATCTTTAATTTACAAAATAAATTAGAAATTGCTTTATTATTCACTGAATCATTATGGTATTTCCCTAAAAAAAATCTTGCTATAATATGCTGTTTTGATGTTATTTTTTCTTTTATATACAGTAACCTCTAAACATAACCGCATTTAAATGCTTTCTCTCTCTTTGCAATATAGCACTGAAAATGAAACTTCATAGTCCACATTCTAATCTTCTTTTGTTCTGTATAATTTCATGTTTATTGATATATTTCTTGTTTAATTTTAAAGATTAGCCTAAATTAATTTGTTTTCAGCTTTGTTTGCTACCTATATTATTTTCAAAACAATGCTTCAGCCAGATTCTATGGCTATCTTCATGGCTATCTTCAGGTATTCATTTTTGGTTGATAATGTATGTCTGATTACTGTGTTATTTTTATCCCTGTGATGACATTTTTTGTTTCTTTCTATAGGGCTTGAGTTTATAGTTTTGAAAACTCATTCATGGACTGAACACATAACTACTAAGTGACTGCAACAGTTTAATCCATATCTAAATCCACTGCATCATATCCAAAGGTGAGAACTACTTTTTATGCACCATATTACTCCAGGAATTGTATAATCATAGGCCTATCCTATCCTTTTCAGCTCTAAGCAATGTTTGTCTAGCCGTCCTAATTCATGTTCTACCATTCATTTATAGAAGTTCATTATGTAGGTGTCCTGCTTTTTCCCTTTGCTATTTTTGCCATCAGTATGTCTTATGAATGTTAAATTCTTCAAGCATTTTTCCTCATGAAGCCGTCTTTCCACAGAAATTTGAAATTACTTTCTGATTCTAAGTTTCTGTTTCATTTCCATCCTTAAAACTTTATTTTTGTTTACATGTTCCAACAATGGTTTTCTTAGCATCCTTCTGTAATCTCATCATCATCATCTTTGAGAGGAACAATGGTAATATTAACAGTTTCCTTGTAAGGAAACATTCAGCATTCATTTACTGAGCAGCCAATACTGTTTTGGTTGAAATTTATAAAATCATTTCTTAAACTTATTTTCTTGAAAAAATTTTTTAAGTCCAGTAGCTGTTATCGCTCTTTCTAGCATTTATGGAGGCTTCATTCCTAACCTGTTATTTGAAGTAGTGTAGAATGATTATGTCATTTTCTCTACAAGTTACATGTGTTATTGATCTTAGTTGTTGCTGCTGTAGGTAATCCTCAAGTGACGGGGCTTCTCTTATTTAGTAGAGTGCTTTGTGATTCTGTAGCACCAGTACACAATGTCTAAAGGAGGATGATCCTTGCTAAGACCCTCAAGCTTCACTCGCTCAGTATTTCTTAACCATTGATCTTAGAATAATTGGAATAAATCAAAGTATATGTACCATATTATTATGCAAATGAGAAAGTTTTGTGAATTTTAATACATATACAATATATATCTTTATCAATAAATGCAAATATCAGTGTGTCACAGTTTTTAAACTTAACTCCTAGAGGCTATAGTCCAAGATATACTATTTTGGAATCTGGCTGACTCCGTGAGCAAATTAAAAACATTCCAAGCTGGATCCGGACTTGCAATCCTGAAATTTTGACATCACAAGTTTACATTACTGCGATTGATTTTTGTGATTTTTGTGACAATTTTATTTTTGTATCATAATGTTGTGGCCAAGTAGATAGTTAAGAAATAACAAAGCAAGAAGCAGCAGATAAATTGTGTATTGAACAGTAAATACAAAAGAAGAGTGTTACATGACTTGGGAGTGTGTATTCGTTGACCAGCGTTCAGTCTATATCACTGTTCCTCCGAGGCTTACTTTTATAGTAAGTGGAAGAGTCCACAATAGACTCATTAGAGGGAGGACACCACAACAAATAATTTTTATAACTTGGAAATAAATTTGGGAATTATTGAAATTAATTCTGAAATCCAGAGCAAGTCACCCATGAAATAAAAATATGTACATCAAATTGTGCTTAAATTAAGTGGTGGCAGAAGAATTATTGTTGAACTTTAAAAAGGTAAGCTTAAATATTAATGCAATACTTAAATTCAGTGATCAATTTTGAGTTCTGCAGTTTATTCTTGTCTATCGCATACAGCAGAGTATGCATCGTGAAAGGAAACCTCTGCCAACAGAGGACCAGATTGCATTCAAATGATCCAAGGCTACAGTGAGGAAAAGAAAGTCCTGTACAAATGAAAACACTGATCAAACGGCAGCCAGGAGAGTTTCCAATGCTCAGAATATGTAAATACTTAGGGACTATCTAACTCCTGGACAAGCTGAAGGCCCAGTCAAGAGCCCTCTGCAGGAGCTAGTTTAAGTGACTTTTAAGCTAGTATATATATCTTGAGAGTCTTAATAATAATTCTGTTCTGGCCGTAACAAGAAGTTTATATTTGTTGTGAAAATTCCAATCTTTTAAAAGAGCATAAATCTATAATGCCATCTTGCCCATATCAATGTTGCAGTGGATGAATGGAGAGTTAGAATAAATAACTTGTTATGTGCATGTTTGTTGCCATGATAGGTTTTGGAGGCTTGTATGGGTTTTTTTCTTTTACTCCTCAGCAAATTCTGATATTTTTTTTCACTCTTTTTTGGTTTCTAGTGCAAGATTTGATTGAATGGATCTTTTCCTTCTGCACAGCAATGAACAACATTTCTAAGTCATCCGTAATTTTCTGTTTAAAAAAAAGTTATACAGGACATCAGAATCGATTCTATTTCAAGATAAATTTTAAAGAATTTAAAGTCTCAAAGAATTCAGAAAAAACTCTCTAATATTTATTACTCAATGAGTACTTCATTCTATTATTCACAAGACTTTGTTCTAATGAAAAGTAATAAATTTTATACCAGAATTTATTTATATATATATATTTTTGTCAGTCTGAATTTTTTTTTTCATTCAGTACCACCCCATGCAAGGCAGTAAAGCCACTAAGACATAAGAGGTTACAGGGTATGGAAGAATTAGGAACAGAAACATTAATAATGATTGGGCAGAAGAAAGATTAATCAGGAGGACAGTAGATAGCAATTGACATTACATTTAAATTTTTGCAGATCAAACTTGTCAGGAAATCATGAAACCAGAAGGAGTTCCACAAATGAGAAGTGCAAGGAAAGAAACTGTTACCATATAATTTATGGTTACATCTAGCCAGCTCAACTGTAAACTGATGAGATCTTGATGCCAGTCAATGTACTTAAATTCAAAAAAGCCTAGATACCACTGCGAAGAGCTCATCCAAACAATTACCATGAAAGTATTTATAGAAAAGACACAGAGATGTAAACCTTATGGCAGTGGGAAAGTCACTGAAGCTAAGTCGCCAGATCAGGACCAATAATATTGCTGATTCTTCTTTAGATTTTATCAAGGAGCTCAAGGTAAATAGCAGGGCACACTAGACCATATATGGCAGCAATATTCTAAGCATGGACGAATGGTAAACATAGATATGTAAGATAGATTCTGGAGAGAACAATTGTCTCGCACAACACAGTGAATCAATTTTCTTAGCAACTGACCTAGCAATGGAGTCAATATAGTCTTTCCACTTCATGTCAGTTGAGAATGTTAGCCTGAGAAAGTATAACAAGTCACTTTCCAGGAGGTTAGCATCAGCCATGATGATGGAAGGCAGAGAAGTGAGAAAATAGTGAGAAGTTTAGTTTTGGAGGCATTAAAATTAACAAGCCATCTTCTGGCCCAGTTAATGATGTTTTGGACATCAGCTGCCATTTTGACCTTATTGAACTGATCGGCCTTACTATTGAGACAGGAATTATGTCATCAATGTAGATACCAAGTTGAGACCTGATGTCATCGAGAAGGTAACAAATACACAAATTTGTCTAAGAACTACTTGGCTGTATTTCTGATACCAGAGAAAGCCTGTGTGATATCTTTGATTCGAAATGTTTAGAGAATTGATAGACCATAATAAGTGGCTTATCAACCCTTTCTGGGTTACTTAAAGATGAAAAATATTTTGTAATGTAAGGATAATACTTTTTTTCTTTTTTTGTGAATGAATACTGTATTAACAAATTTTTTCAGATACAAGTCTATTTAACTAACAGCTGGAGAAGGAGGGGGATTTATATCTTTCCTATGCATATAAGTAAATGTAAAAAAAAAACAACTCGAATTCGAACTCAGGTCTCCAATTTCTTATTCTGAACTATCCATTACTCCACCCACACATCAACTTGGAGAATTAAGTAAAAGAGACTTTACAACATTTTCTTCAAAATAACCCTTAAAATAACTAATAGTATATTTTTTTAGTAGAATTGGATAGATATGATCAATCGATTATTTGATTCATTTTCTACAGCTTATCTAAACATTGTCGTTTATTTAAAACCAGAGAATAATTTTAGATTCTAAGAATTTTTTTTCGAGATAAAAATGGTTTAGTGATACAAGCCTTACTAATTAACCTATAGTTAATTAGTGGGAGAAGAAGTTGTTTCATACCTTTTCTCAAAGGTATTTGCATGTAAGTGAATATAACGAACCCAACAGGAATTAGAACCCGGCTTTCTGAATAACAATTCCAAGCCATTATCCATTACCCCACAAATACATCTAAGCTTACAGCACCTGGTATTCCAAAACAGTCACCCATCGAGGTACTGACTAGGCTTGATGTTGCTTAACTTTGGTGAACATATGGGAACTGGTGTTTCAATGTGATGTAGCCATAAGCTTTGATTGATCAAGTGTATGGCTGTTTCCAGTTTTAATAAGAGAAAGTGGATGTATATGATGCAAACATAAAACATTTTTTTCATTCTAACTCAGATTCAGTCATTTGTTTTTCAAAATGATCATCTTTATCATCGATTCTTGTAGATTCTTTAGCAAACAAGAAAGCATGGAAGTGTTCCTAAACTAATTCTTGAAGATTCTTTATTTAATAAAGAAGAGTTGAAATCTTAACTAATTTCCTGAAGATTCTTTAAGAAAGACAAGAGGTTTTCAGAATTAAGTTCCTATCAATATAATAAGTGAGAATGAAGGTTATTATAACACATGTTTTTTTATAGGAAAGAGTGGAGGGAGAAGGTCTTTGTGAGTCCTTCTATATTCATTATTTAATAAGAGTAGAGATTTTTATAAATGACTTCTTTATTTAATAAGTGGAAGTCTTCATAATTCAGTTTCTGTCTAATGAAGACCTTATGAAAAACAAAACAAAACTGGAGGTCTTTGGAATTAAGTTTTATTTAATAAGTTCTGTTTAATATCTGTCTATATTTTTTGAGATGAGGTATCATAATTATTTACACTATTTATGCTGTTTGGACTGTTGTTCTCATCTACATTGCCATATTCATTACATTTCAGCTGTTGTATGCTCCAGCCTTCTTCAGGTAATTAGAATTTCAAACTGAACCCTTTATTTCCTCCACCAGGGTAGATTGTTCTATTTCCATGTGCCATGCCTCTTCTACATGTTTCAGTATCAGTTATCTCTCTTTTAACTCAACTTATCCCAGTTTGTCGGAGCTTCTGTATTCAGGTTAGTTGTTACGTTGTAGGGTACTGCTTATACTGACCATTTTTTGTTCATATGTCTCGGGGGGTCACTATTTATGACTTTTGCTCGATGTTGTAAGGAGCGGATGATCCCTTTCTTTATTACACTTTATGGTGGAAGTCAAAGTTGAGGTATTGTCTGGTGAATGGCTTGTGGCATATGGATGTCTTGAATCCATGCTTTGTTCAAGATATTAGTTCATCCAGGAAAGCTAATCTTTTGTAGTTTTCTTTCTCCATGATCTTCACATGATCCAGTAGTAGCTAGACCTCTTCCTGGTTTGGCTAGAGTATGAAAGTGCCATCTACATATTGCCTTTAGCGATATGGATTCTAATGCCATTTCTTCAAAGTATTCCATGTATATGTTAGCCACTACTGATTGGTAAGCCTTCATCCTGCCAATATATACCTGATCCCATTCCAAAGTGTGTTGCTTGTGTACAGAATGCCAGTATCTCCATCGGGTTATCTACTGGTATACTGGTATGTTCTCCTAGGGATGAATCTGAGGCCAGTCTGTCCCTGGCTACTGATAGTGCTTCCTCTGTGGGTAGCTTGGTGAACAAACTCCCCACATCCTCTGGTTGAGTTGGATTGGAGTATCTTTGATTATTTCCATGAAGTGGGCAGAGTTTCAGACATATGATGATGACTTTCCTATTACTGGGTCAATTATAGGGAACTGAGTCAGAGAGTGGCACACACAGCTTTGTCAGCTAACAATTGGCCTGAGCAGAATACCATCTTTGAGAATTTTGGGGAGATCATATATGTGAAGAAGCATGCTGTAACATTGTGACAACTGCCTGTATTTCTTAGGTGGGAAGTGGTCCTTGAATATACAGGAAAACTGGAAGACCTCATTAGACATGGTATCTATAGTAAAGTAAAGAGAGGTCCAACAATGAAAACAGAATGAAAATTGTCACAGCAAGGATCTGTGACAGTTTTCATACTGTTTTCATTGTTGGTCCTCTCTTTACTTTACTATAGCTACCATTTCTAATGAGGTCTTCCAGTTTTCCTGTATATTCTGCTTTGTTCATCACTACAGTCTCATTGCCTTTGTCATCTGGTAGTATCATGCTGCTGTCATTCCTCTGTAGGGTTTTGATTTCCAGCCTCTCCATTTTTGAGATGTTTGATTTAGGTGGCTTGGCTTTCTCCAGTATCTGTCTCATTTTCCATCTTAGCTCATATTGCCCAAGCCTGAAGAATGTTCAAGGCTATTTCCTTGATTCGAGCAATAATGTATAAGTATGGTATCTGCCTGATGGTTCTTGCAAAGTTGAGATCCTTGTTCAGAACTGACTCCTCAAAGGCACTCAGCTGATATTGACTAATATTGATTACTGACTTCACTGGGTGGGGTTGATGAACCTTGTGTGTCCCCTATATATTATTTAATAAATTCTATTTAATAAGAGTTAAGTTCTCCAGATCTCAGTTCCTGCAGTTGCTGTATTTAATAAATCATTAATAAATGAATGTCTTAAAAAATAAGATAGTTCTTCAGTATTTCTTTGTTAGCAAGCTCCTGTTTTTGTTGATATGACAACTTTGTTTAAACCAATTGAATATCCGTAAACCTCATATTAAAACATGTTTGATCGCAAAATAAAAAGTTACAATGCCTGGAAGCAGAAAGGTGGTTTATTTTGGGGTTGGAATTTGAAAAACATTCATCCTTTGTTAAATCAAAAATATCTTAAATTTTTCTACTCTGTTTTACTTAATCTTGTTTTTGTTAATTTTTATTGAAATGATCTGGTTGATTCACTCTTTATTATTTCTTTTAACCCTAATGTTCACTCTGTACAAGGCCCAATAACCACTCAAGGTAGAGGGTTACAGAGTAAGAGGTACAGTCTATGAGGATATATGGGGAAGATACTGATTAACCCAAGACTTGAAAAGGTTAAGATTGTAGTGGTTGGAGAAGTTTCCTCTTGGGAGTCAATTCCACAAAGCAACAGCTTGTGGGAAGAAGCTGCTTGAGTGGAACTTATATCTCACTGCTGGAATACAAAGAGAATGAGGGTAGTTCATTACAATGTACTTGGCATGGCATGTCTTAACTGAAGGTTAGAACTGGCATAACTAAAGAATGTAGTTCATCTGAACACTTCCCATGGAAATAGCAATAGCATCTATGTGAAAGTGGTAGTAAGGTAGGAAATAATTCATCACCCACAAGGACGATTTTGGACTCTATTAAGACTAGAAAGTAGAGCCTGGGCAACTCCTGCCCCTATATGGTACTCATTTTCAACCTAATCTTGTAAAGGCAGAGGATAGCAGGAGAAGTCAGGTCTAAGAAGTACAGGGAACTCAGCATTTTTCTTGTGTTTTTAGCAATGGATTGTATCTATGATTTACACTTGAGGTTGGGGTTGAGCTTAAGTCCCAACCGGTGTTCAAGGTATGATGTCTCCCTGAGAATACTGCTGTTTATCACGTTACTTATTTTACCAATGAATAAATTTAATTCACAGGATTAATATTATTATCTTTACACTCATCTATAAAAGATGTGTTTATCTTGTCAACTTAGATTTTCAAAAATTTAAATGCAATTAATTCTTGTTCTTTTATTGTTTTCACTCCTTAATAATGTTTTTTTTTCTGATTCTCTAA
>OZ038478.1:35813406-35870906 GCA_964036315.1 Acanthosepion esculentum | reverse complement strand
AAGCATATGCAAAGCTTCCATTCCTGGTACTGTTTACAAAACTGAACAGTTGGAGCACGTCCTTCATCAGAACAACTTAAGAGACATGATCAGAAAGGAAAAATATGAAGAGAAACACAAAAATCATAGAAAAAAAGAAAGTGTAAGAAAAGATAAGAGAAAAATAAGAATGGAGAGAGAGAGATACAAAGAAAGATACAAAGAGAGAACAGACCATAAAGTGAACAGATGATAAAAGTGAAAAAGAAAGCAAATTCAATACAAAATGACTCCTGCATCTCAGAATTAACAATGAAAGTGTGCTGAGAAAATATTTTTCTCTCTTTGAATAAAAGCTCTAGTAGTAATAGCTTTGAAGTCCAACAATTCATGACACTGCATCATCTACAAGTGGACTTCTGTGATCATCAACAAATCTCCTTGATTTCAGAGTATATGACAAGACTGTAATCACAGGAACCCCCATTTGACAGTGAATTGTTTGCAAATCTTGGCAGTTGAACTGAAGCATAATTTGAAATACAGAATAAAGATTTTGTAAAAAAAATGAAATAAATATGTCATCGGAAAAACATAGTAAGTGCAGAACATTTCAAAATTTAATCTGATGACATTTGGTAAAAGAAAGATATACTGATGAGAAGTATGGTCTAAGCTAATGAAAACAATTTTGCCTATTTTAAATAAAGACAAAATACAAACCAAAGTAAATAGAGAAATGAACGGTTATTGAACAATATTTCTGGAAAAAACAGCTTATAGCGAAAACTTGAAAAATTTGAAATATACTGCTATTCTTTTTCTCTGTAATTATATTTTGTGTGAATCCATTCCTTGGTGAGTCTACAAAAGAATAGATTTCATATTTATGACTCCTCTGTATGTTTCTAAATGCATCTTGGGTGTGTCCCTTGTTGGAGCATCCAAAGCAAGAATCTATTTGAAATTTAGTGCTAGTCTTTTTCTCTATAAATACATTTTGTGTGTGTCTATTCCTTTGGGAGTTTACAAAAGAACAGGTTTCAAATTTATAGTGCCTATTTTTCTAAATACATTTTGGGTGTATCCATTCTTGGAGCATCCAAAGCAAGAATCCATTTGAAATCCAGTGCTAGTCTTTTTCTCTATAAATACATTTTGTGTGTGTCCATTTCTTTGGATAGTCTAAAAAAGACCGTTTCAAATTTATTACTACTGTCTTTATCACCAAAGAGATTTTTCTATGTGTCCATTTCTTTGGGATTCAATAGCAAGAACCAGTTTGAAATTTACTGCTAGTCTCTGTTTCTTCAAATAAATTCTGTGCATCCATTACTTAGTGAGTTTCCAGTAAGAACTGGTCTGAAATTTACTGCTACTCTCGGTATCACAACATAGATTTTATGCGTGTCCATTCCTTGGTGAGTCAACAGTAAGAACCAGTTTGAAATGCATTGCTAATCTCTATTTCTCCAAATATATTTTAAATCCGGCCATCTTAAGAGCTCATTACATTGCCAGTTGCCAGGGGTAACTATAGAAACCCCATGCTGTCATAATGTTCATGAGAAAATTTGTAAAAGAGTGGATAGTTTCTCAAGCTGGAAATGCCTTAAATTCTAATCTACTTTTATTGTTTTATTTCCTCTCCATCTCCTGGCACATGTGAATATACAAAAGTCTCTGGTGATTATTTTTAAACAAATGAAACTTGTTTATCTGATTTTAAGGATTTGAGTTTTTAATCCCTTCATCTGATCATGGCAAACACCAAATTCTGTGGCCTGACAGTTCACCCTGATACTAATGATTTAAAAAGCAATAAAATTTAACAAATTCTTGAGATATTGAATTTTATTGATGTAAGTGGATAGTTAAAACATGAAAGAAGAAGGAATTAATTTCTTTTAAGGAGAGTTTTCCTTTCAAAGAAGTAAGTTTGTGGTGGCACGGAGCAAGCGAAGGACCGGATATTAACCCTCAGAGGTTTAGACAGCAAATGACCAATACTGGTCTCTGCGCACCCGGCTCCACGCAGAATTTCCGGTGGAAAACTAAAAAGAAATAAAAAGAATGATAAACAATTTTCCACCAATTAAACAGCTCCGCGCCATACCCAACAGTTTGTTTCAGCAGACTGACTCTGATCCGAAGGGCACACATAAATAGAGCGATAAATTCACTTCTAAGACAGAAAGCTTTGAAGTACCGTCAGTGAATGTCGCTACGCTTTTCTCACCCGTCAAACCCGATGCCTTCAGCCTTCCTTCACCAACGGAGATATCAAAGGACTCCTACCAACCCATTGACCTCACCTTTCATCTCCTGTGACCAGCACGTCATGAACTTAAGTATTAACAAAAGACACTTATATTCTTTTAATAATCGGATTTCTCTTCTATGAATGAACATTTTGTAACGGACTTTGTGCGTGTAAATCAAGAAACATTGTACTATTCATTGATGTTGCATTTAAATACAAAGTGTTTTTGATATACCCTTCTCTTTCGTATGTTATTTTGTTTATGTTATGGTGACCTCAATTTGATTGCTTGTTGAACCTTTAGGCCAAACTAGCGGCTGTCCCGAAGGACTGCTACTATTTATCTACCTTCTGATACAAGCAACAATTAACAACAAGAACTCTACCCCCCCATCACCATAAGTTTAAGTGCTCCACTAAATAAACCTCTGTAGATTTGACAACATTCACTGCAAATTATTTACACTTTATGAGAATTTCTTATTGAAGACATTTGTTATATTTGTCTCACTGACAATATGCTTGAGCAAAAGTTTGACAATTCTGTAGAATAACAACACTTACCAGCGTAAGGGTCCCAGCTTGATTCATCAGTCAGTTTGCAGGGTTTGTATTGAGTTACAACCTGCTTTATCTTTGTCTGCCAGCTGGATGCTAGCTGGGACCCTTACGCCGGTAAGTGTTGTTATTCTACAAATTCCTGGGGAGAATCAAACAATTAGGCTGCCAAAAAATGGTATTTTAGGTGCTAAAGAGCTGTTGAAGAATTTTGATATTTTTTTAAAAGGATAGAAATAGAGTAAAAACAAATCAATTGTATCGGTTGACAAACATTTGGAATTTGAATTAATGATTAATCTGGAAGAAATAAAACAATGTATTTGGTTGCTCAGAAAATAATGTCCAATTTTAGAATACATTATTATAATAGTTGCACAAAAATACATTACTCATTCATAATGATTAAAGTGTTCTCTTTGTTAATTTTATATTAATCCCTTTCAGAATTTTGTTCTCAAATATGTGACGCACCATGTGTATATATACACTGAAAAATAGCATGAGGTTTTTGGGAAAAACAATGTCCACTTTTAGAATAACCACTTTAATGTGTTCTGATATATCATTATAATTGTTGCGCAAAAATATATTAATCATTACTAATGATTAAAGTGTCCTCTTAATTTTATATCAATCTATTTCAGAATGCTTTTCTGTAATATGTGATACACACTGTATATACACTGGAAAATAGCATTAAGTTGTTTGGGAAATAATGTCTGCTTTTAGAATAAACCTTTTAATTGTGTTCTAACATATCATTATAATATTTGAACAAACATATATTACTCATTCCTGATGATTAAAATGTCTTCTTTGCTAATTTTATATCAATCTCTTTCAGAATTTAATCCAAAATGTATCCCTGATCTTGAATATGAAAAGAAAAGAACACATATGCTTACTTTTTGTATGCATATACTTCAATAATTTGTGAATATCTATGCTGATGATACAATGGTATCTTTCACCTCTCTCTTCTGATACAGCTCTTACAGCTCAGTGGGGGAAAACTGGTTGGTCACTTACATTATCTAAAAAACTAAACTAGTGACCTTCCATCATTGCCAATCAGACCCAAAACTATCATCAATCACAATGAATGAATGATTCCTCAGTGAGGCTGTGTGCCTTTAGTACCTATTGGGATTTAAACTCATCTTAGACCTCGTACATATGATCCATCAATAAAGATGCTGGAAAAATTATCGATTCTCTGTACTGCTCCAGTAAGTAGATGACTCTTCCTGCTAGCCTACAAGAGCCAGTTCAGGCCAAAGAATGGAGTACTTGTGCCATGTATGGGCAAAAGGCTGCCCAGTCTTCCCTTTCTAGTACTTAAGTCAAAAAGCATCTCTGCATCCACGTGGGTGACAATTTATTTTCCACCCTACAACCCCCTTTCCTCAGAGATGAAATGTCAGAAACCTCTTATTGCTTTGTTTCTATTTTCATAGAAAGTGTTCAAATAAACTACATTTTTTAGTTCCATCAATGCTAGCCCTCATGACTGACCTACCATACTATGCACATTGTAGTCAACCACACTAATTCCCTTCATATTCCATTGGTGAGATGTACATTCCACTTGAGCAGCTTACTTACCATGAACTGCTGCTTCGTGAAGCTGACTCCCTTGTTCACTACAATCTTAACCTGTTTAAGTCTAGAGTTAACCATTATCTTCTCCACATATCTGCATAAACTATGCTTCTTACACTGTTAAACTCTACTTAGAGTGATTTTTGCACCTTGTACAGGATAAACATAATTGTAAAAAAAGTTCCATCTTGGTCATAATGTTTCATAAATTGCTACCAAAATTAACAGAATATAGCATGAAGGATCTATATATTGTATTATACATGTGGTTTTCTGAAGTTCCTCGGTAGGGATACAAGTCCTGAAGAGAAAGATGGTACAGGATGTTCATCTGCAATGGACAATCAACATTTGCAAACACTAGTCAAACAAAACTCATATTAAAGTTTGCAAGACTTTGCAAAATTGAAATTGCAGCAACAGAAGATTATGGTGACTGGTGGCCTGCCATTGGTGTTGTCTCTTACAACTTTCTGGAATCTAAACAGAGCATCACTGTCAATGATCATTGCC
Organism: Acanthosepion esculentum; assembly: GCA_964036315.1. NCBI lineage: Eukaryota > Metazoa > Mollusca > Cephalopoda > Sepiida > Sepiidae > Acanthosepion > Acanthosepion esculentum. The sequence continues at coordinate 35,865,988 of OZ038478.1, read as the reverse complement.
AGCAATAGGATGAAATGCACAATCAATTAAGCATTATGTGACTTGAACGGTTAATCAACAAGGTCCAATTCTACTTCCTAACAATATTCAGCCATCTGTTGCTAAGATGACACTGCAGAAGCTCACTGACTTTGAATACCAGACATTGTTACATCCATTCTCCTGATCTTTTGGTCACTGACTAACACTTTTTCAAGCATCTTGATAATAATTTAAACCAAAAGATAGTCCATTGCTACGAAGATGCAGAAACGGTATTCAAAGATTTTGAGTTCTGTTGTAAATGCTTAAATGAACTTCTAAATCAATGGTAGAAAAATACAGATGCTCAGTGTTCCTATTTTGACTGACCTAAACACCATTTGAATTCTTTCTAGAATAAAACTGGAAATTATTTTCTGAACAACCTAATATTATTCAATCAGTGTAAATTCCATTCCAGCCCAAATGGCAATCAATCATGTAACGAGCATGCGTGGAAGCGACCTCGAACTGTGTGCGTGTGTTTTTGCTGGGCACACCTTGCAGTACCATCATGGACTCGACCGAGGACTACAAGAAGGAGATGTGCAAGTCATTTGACGTTTTTAGGGTGGCAAAAGCCGTTGCAATCATGGATGCTGTTTGCTTGTTCGCTGTCGTAAAGTGTTCATTTGGAAGAGTCGTGCGTTCGTTTCAGGTTTGCAAGAAGGCATTCGATTGGGTGTAGCATCGCCGTGTGCAACATTTTTTTTTTTTTCCCCCTAATTCCCGTTCTTCCCACAAATCATTGATCAATTGACCATCTAATACATTTGTAGCTGCGAACCTATAAATCATTTCATAAAGTGTATCCACATCTTCTCTCAATGACTCAAATATATTTGGATGCTATACGGGATTGTAAACAGAGATCAGTTAATTGAATGAATTCAACACCTAACAGGTTCAACAGGTCTGACAATGTAAACCTGGCAACTGCTTTTGAAAAGGACCTCCAATCAGTGGTTAACTGGTAAAAAATGGCTTGTAAATGTGAATGCTTCAAAAACCAATTTTGCTTTCATTTAATCACCAGAGAACCTTTTCTGCCTGCCATCAGCATGACTGATGATAAACTTCAGGAGAGTAATACTTTGCACTTTCTTGGTCTTATGTTTTTCACTGACATGAAGTGGAATGACTATGTTGGATCAATTGCTACATTACTGCTAGAAAAGTTGTGCCATGACAGAAAACTTTTCATGTCAGAATCCATTATGTACATTCATAAATCTACCATACATTTAATATTGCTGCCATATCTGGTATTGTGCTCCTGCTATATATCTTGTGTTTCTTGACAAAATTCAAAGAAAGGTCTCTAAGATAATTGATCATGATCATTCAGTCACTTCTTTAGCAATGTGATTAGTCTTCTGTCTTTTCTACAAATATTTTCATGGGAACTGTTCAGATAAGCTTTTTTCTTAGTGCTTCAACCACATCAGTTTACTAGATTGGCAGCTAGGTCTCACCATTTTACTGTTGAACTAGCTAGATACAACAGCCTGTTCTCTTCTAATAGTCTCATCTGTGGCACTTCCCTATAATTTCTTGCTTCAAAAATTTAAATGCAACATCAAATCACCATCTTTTGTCTTTCTGAATCCTGTTCCTTTAATATCCTCTCCTCAATAAAGTCATCTCGTTCTCTTTCAATCCCTGTAGCCTCTTGCATCTTAGTGGAATTATTGCTTTACTTGGTATGAAACAAGTGTTGTTTAGTGATTATGAAATAATTAATTCAGTATCTTTATTTTCTTTATTTGTACTTGAAATGTTCTGTCATCATCTTTCAGAAAAGAGCTTATGAACATATTATGGAACAAATGATTACTGAAGTTAAGCAGCATCATGCCTGATCAGTACTTAAATGAGTGACCACTTGTGAATACCAGGTGTTATGAGCTAGGATGTATGGGTGGTGCAATAGACAACAGCATGGAATTGAAAATAGGGAGTTGAGTTTAAATTCCAGTTGGGTTTGTTATATATACTCTTGGGAAATGTATGAAGTCACCTCTTCTTCCCTCCCAGCTATTGGATAATTAGTTAGACTTGTATCAGTAAATCATTTCCCCCAAATTCTTACAATCTAAAAATATTTTCTGGCTTTAAATAGCCTTTAAAATGTTGATAAGCCGTAAAAAAAAAAATCAATTTTTAGGAAAAGCTTATCATACCCAGTACTGTTTTTGGTCAAGCATGAATATCAGTATCTGTAGTTGACTTTCTGACCCAAAGAAAGAACTTTTCATTCCAATGCACTTTCAGTCACACAAATGAAGTTCTATTTTTTTTTTAAGATTATTTGCTGTATCATTCTTCAAACGTTCTCTGTGACTTTTCTATAAATACTTTCATGGTAATTGTTCAGATGAGCTCTTTGCTATGGTACCTAGGTTTTTTTAATTTAAGCACAGTACCACACTGGCACTGAGATGGCTAGATGTAGTTGTGAGTTCTATGTTAACAGTTTTTTTCTCTCACACTTATCACTTGTGAAACTTCCTTCTGGCTCCATGTTTCCTGTCAATTTTAATCTGCAAAAATATAAATGCCATGTCAATAGCTATCTACTGTCTTTTTGATTACTCTTTCCTCTTCCCACTCATTATTAATGTTTCTATTTCTAATTCTTTCACACCCTGTAACCCATTGTGCCTTAGTGGCTTTACTGCCTTGCATGGGTTGATACCGAGTTAAAAATGAAACAACAAACATTTATGGTCATGGAATCAAAAAGTGTTGACGTATTTGTTGCCATGAATCTTCTTGAATCTATGAAAATGTATCTTCAGGAAATTAGAGAGAAATTTAGTGAATATGAAGTGAAGGTCAGGAGTACATAATACTCAGATTATTGTGAGGTGAAGAAATAAGAATCAAATAGGTTTTACTGTAGAGGATGGATTAGATTAAGAGATAATTGAAAAAAAAAATATGAAAAGTTCAAGGTGGAAATATTTATCCTAGTCTTGAATTGTCAGAACTCAATCCTAACAAAATGTGTGGAAGCAGATTCATGAATTGGAAATCTGTTTCCCTTTCTTCTGTCAACTGAAAACAATTGCTTCTCTTGAGATAAACAAAAAAATAATAATGTCCTTATGTAAAACATTGATTATGGTGGCACCTTCTAACAGATATGTGCTGCTTTCCCCTCCCTCTTGCCTTCAACATATCCTATGAGTGTCAAATTTTCCAAGCCCACTTTCCTCATTATGGGCCCCAGAAATTTAAAACTTTCTGATGGTACATATAAGTGTCCTTTTTGTTTGTTTTCTCTAAAACTTTGCTGCTGCTTGCTGGTTTAGTCTATGATATTCTCAGCATCCTTCTGTAGCTCAAGTCTTCATTTCATCTGTGAGAAAATAGTGCAGTATTCACTGCCATTTAGGGGGATTAATATTTTTCTATAATCATGTTTACCTGTACAAGACCCGAGAGCCACTCGAGGTAGAGAGTTATGGAGTAAGAGGCACCTCTCCAATACTGAAATTGAACTAAAGTGTTCAGGTGCATGATGGTATGAACTATACAGGGAACAGTTTGTTTGAAGCCAGATTCAGAAATGATCTCAGCATGTGGCATTGTTAGGAAGTGTCCGGAACCCCTAGTGGAGTATGACCTAAGCCTTCTGAGTGAAATTGGGTAGACAAAACTATTTGGGAGGCATCAATGTTTGTGCTAATATGGTCATTGTAATTAATGGGTTGAGCATAATGAACTTGTTTAACTACTGATCACACCAGATTTTGTATTGTTTCCCAGAAACTATAAATCTTGCTCAGTATAATTCTAGTATAAACTCCAAGTTCACTCTGTGGGTATTGAGCAAACAAAAATATGCCTACAAGTTGAAGCCTACGAAGAATTATTCTTACAGTACAATTGATAACAGCATCTGAACTGGCTTATTTTCATTTTTTTTTTAGTTCCCAACAAGCAAGGCGATAAAGCCACTAAGACACAACAGAGATAAAGAGACAAGTGAAATTTCTACAGTACATAATGAAGAAAGAGAACTTGGAAATAGACATATTGAAGGCAAGACAAAATCAGTGCATAATCTACCTAATGGACTCCTGTAAATGGTTGGCCGAACAGGAATGGGGAGATATAGCAAAAAGACCACATTACTAAGGTCTACAAAGACAAAAAGTTGTTAAGACTTATGATCAGCCCCGTCCTGAGAGGACATGGCACACAGAAGAAGAAGCAAATATCTACAAGTTTTGAATATTTAAGCACTAGTTTTACATACAGTAACCAAAACAAAGAAAAAAGTACTGGACTTATGTAATATCAATTCACCTACATGGCAGTAAATGCTGGAAAATCTCATCACAGATAAAGTATAAACTTGAAGCAACAAAAATGTTCTACAGAAGGATACTGAGAATATCATGGACTGAACATGTGAGCAACAACAACATTTTTAGAAAAATAGAAACAAAAAGGACACATATACATAGAATCAGAATGATACAAGTGAAATTTCTAGACTACCTAATGAGGAAAGAGAGCTTGGAAAATATAATACTCAAAGAACATGTTCAGTGCAAGAGGGGGCAGATGAAAGCAGAGAATAATTGACCTAATGAGCTTTTTTAAATGGTTGGTAGAACAGGGATTAAGAGAGATAGCAAAAAGACAAACATTGCAAAGAGCTACAATGGACTGGAAATTGTGGAGAACCATGGTCCCTCATGTCCTTTAAGAAGTTGTTATTCAATAGATGTATATAGAGTGATGGTTATCAGCAAGCAAAATGGAATTGGTGAACAGTGTTCAAATTCCTGCTGAGATAGAGTACATTCACTTTGCCCTAATATAAGTAGGCATGAATCATTTTTTTATTTTTATTTATTTATTTTTTTACACCAGCTAAGCATGATATAGTAACTTATCTAGGAGAAGGAAAACTGAGGATTCAAATCTGTGGAGATAGCAATGGAAAGTGACTCAACTGTGATTCTCAAGAATAATTGTGGTAATCATTTTCACCCCAAGCAAGGTGGCAATGCCACTAGTATGTGGGGTGGGAGTGACAGAGAGTGAAAGTGAGAGAAAGGACTGAGGAAAGGATAAAACATGAATGTTCTTCAAGAACACAGAAGATGGCAATTGATGTTGCATTTAAATTTTTGAAGATTGTAGTTATCAGGGCAGCAAGTAAACGAAAGGGAGTTCCACTGTCGGGAAATGTGGCAAAAGAAACTGTTGGAGTAGAAGTGGCAGTTACATTTAACTATTTCAAAAGTAAAAAGGGGGGACCTAGATGCCAATCTAGTAGCACATTTAAATTCATGTAGTCGGGGCACCAGGGAAAAAAGCTTGTCAGAGCAGTTGCTATGAAAATATTTATAGAGAAGACAAAGAGGATCCATAGTACATTGGTGAGAAAGTGACTGAAGTTGCCAACTCAGGATCAATTACATTACAGATCCTTCCTTAGATTTTGTCAAGAACCTTGAAATGAATAGCAGGAGCACCAGTCCAGATATGGCAGCAGTATTCAATGGATGGATGAATAGTAGATTTGTAAATGTGCTAGATGGACTCTGACAAGAAAAATTTTCTGGCCGACAGTGGCACAACTTCCCTTGCATAAGATGCAGCTTTTGATTTGATGTAGTCGTTCCATTTCAAGTAAGTTGAAAACATGAGGCCAAGAAGGTACACTGTGTTGCACTCCAGGAATCAAGCATCAGCCATGCTCATGGCAGTTAAAAGATATCAAAGAAAAAGTAGGTGTGGCAAGTCATGTCCCTTTAGTAAAGGGATTCAAATTTCTCAAATATTTGGCTAGTATCTCTGTCCAAAGTATTTGACTAGTGTGTGTGTGTATATATATATATATATATATATATATATATATATATATATATAGATAGATAGATAGATAGATAGATAGATATACATACACACTGATTTTCTTTCCATCTTCAAGATGACTCATGAGAGCCGAGTTTAAATTCCTGTTTGTTTTGTTATATTCACTTTATGTGCAAATACCCATGGGATAATTATGAATCCATCTATTCTCCCTCCATCTATGGGTTAATTAGTAAGACTTGTATCACTAAACCATTATTATTTTTTTTTAAATATCTTACAATCTAAAAATATTTTCTGGCTTTAAATAACCTGCAAATGGTTGATAAGCCATAAAAATGAATGAATGAATGAGTCAGTCAGTCAGTCAGTCAGGCCTCCTGGTCCTGCCTCAACAAAAACAAAAATGCAGCTATAATAATGAGTGTGAACAATTAGTTGATTACATTAACTGTGTGAAAAATTTTACAGCAATTTCTTTTTTGTAAAGCATTTTAAAAATAAAACAATGCATCCAATTACGTATAGATTCTGAATTTGAGGGACCTACATGAAACCATCTTGTTGCATATAACAGACGCATAATTGAAGGATGTTCTGAAATGTCTCATATTTTATTAAGTTAATCTAGAATGTCAGAAACAGAGGTTGGTGATAGGGCTGTAGAAGCTGAACCTTTCTGACAATAACCCATAGTTTTCCTGTTACCACACTCTTCCTTGATCTCTCTTTTTAGAAAATAAGTGATGGGGAGGTGTTGCATCAACAAAACATTTCCATCTACCTTATAGCATTTAAGAGACACTCTCTCAATCTATCAGTTATTGTATTCTAGATTAAGAACTAAGCCAATACATCTTTGATTTAAACAAATTACCTGTATCTCAGTGTCATTGAAATGAAAGTTTTGGGTCACTGAATTTCATCAAAGTAAAACTTTCCCATGGCATATTGAAAATGATTTCTACAAGATGTCCTGTTGGTGAAAAGCTATGAAAACTACATCAACCATGTAGTAGCTAATAACATCAATTTTTCTCTTCTTTCATTTTCTTACAGTATAGCTTTAAATAACACCTCATCTTCTGTAATAAAATTGATTTTGATTTGTGAATATAGGTATTGGTATAATCAATTCCTATTTGAACTTTGAAGTCGAGCAGTTTTAATCTCCCTGCAATTCTCGGTCAAAAGTCACAAGCAAATTTTAACCTCCAGCCAAAGCCTGGAGCAAAATAACATTGTGATGATAGTTGGATATGATTAAGTTTACAAGCAAAAGAAGAAAGTTTCATATCATGAAAGTCAATGTCTTTTCAATGAAACAACCTTATCTGAATAAATCTCTTTTAGATTGAAATATGTCATTGTTAGCAATTTGAGACTGGAATATATTTCTGCAATCTCATATTGGCAAAAATATCTTCTCAGATTCCCTTGCCTTCACCACTATTTACAAATTATATTAACATTCTGTTTATACCATTGGGTGTTTGAACATGCTTCAAGATATTTTTTCTTAATATTTTGCAAGTGACAAGACAAATTTTCATGATAAGCAGCTTTCTGAATAACTCTGTCAAGTAACTAACTTTTCTTTTATCCATTTTAATTTATCCTATGAGAACCCAAAATATACAAAAATAAAGATGGTTGAAAGACTAGGATGTGTTTTCTAAGCAAACCTATTCAACCTATACAATAATGCCATTCTGAAAGACTTAGAAGTCCTATCATGATTTATTATTGGTAACCACAACCTTAACAACACAAGATATACAAATGACAGTGTTTATAGCAGACACAGAAAAGAAACTACAAAAAGAAGGTAGTGAATGAAAGGAAAAATGGAAAAGAAAGGACTAAACATTAATTGAAAGAAGACTGAATACCGGGTTGTTAGCAAAAGGAAGAGCACAACTTGCAAATTACAGATTAGAGGTACTAGAATCAAACAGACACAAGTTAGATATCTGGGAAGTGTATTAACAGATGATGGAAAAGGCAAGAGAGAAATCCACAGGTGTATTGGGATATAACGAAAGTGCTTTTCAGAAGCTGAGCAAAGTAATAAGTAACAGAAAAATTTCATTAGAAACAAAGGAAACAGTACTGAACTGTTATTAATATTATCAGTGGTGGAATTAAAAAGTTTCAAGAATACGTTCTCTCAACAACAGTTATCAATAGCAACGGGTTCTCTCATTTTTCCATAGTCTATACTTCACAATATAGATATAATTTAAGAATAAAACAGATTTTTCTTGCAGTTATTAAAAAATAACAAGATTAATCTGGATTATATTGCAGGTTATCATTTTGAAAGGAAAAATAATTAAAAGAAATGTTTTAAAATCTTTTATTCATGATCTTTGATTAAAAAAAAAATTCCAAATGTCATCATAGTCTTCAGTTTTTTATGCCTCACTCTTTTGTCACCAACACTGCGATTTTTTCTAAGCCATATTTTAACAAAAGGAGTGACATACCATAAACCTAAAGGGAGACCAATGCGATTGTCATCAAGTTTGCTGCATTTTCCACTGTCATGTGACTTCTTTTGTCTGAGTATATAATATTCTTGAAAAATCTCTTTATGCCTCAGAAGAAATTATAGCAATCATATTGATAATAGTTTTCGCTTTTTGTACACTTTGAGAAATTACAGGATTTTTCAGGATATTTTCCACATATTTATGAATCATTAATGGGAATGTTGTGATGAAAAATTTAACTGAAGCCATTCAGCTTTTCTTCTACAACTTTCCAGGGAATAACTATTTCTTGAATATTCTAATTATCTGGCTCTAGCAAGTTTAGCAGTTCATGAAATTTGTATTAACCTTCATTCAATTACTTGAATTTACATCCCCAACTCTTTATGTTACTACAATTTGTAGACAAATCTAAAATTTGCACTTTGTTTAGATTGCAGGTAGCAATGGGTTTGCTGAGCTCATAAAATTCCAAGAACAGGTTTGCACAAATCCCACCACTGAATATCAGTCCTCCTATATAGCAGTGAATGCTGAACAAATCCCCAACAGATGAAGAAGAGAAATGAGAATGATGTTGAGAATACCATGGACAGAACACATGAGAAATAGTGAAGTTCTAAAGACAATAGCAACAAAAAGGAAAATTATCATCAGGAAGAGACAGCTGAAATTACCATATTCTAAATTAAGAACCAAACCAATACATCACTGATTTAAATGAATTACAACATGACATACATAATGTCTTTTGAATGAAACATCCTTATTTGATAGAACTGATTAAATCTTTTTTAGATTGATAGTGTTAACAATTTGGTACTGGAATATATTTCTGTGATCTCATATTAACAAAAATATCTTCTCAGACTCCCTTGCCTTCATCACTATTTACAAATTATCTTAATATTCTATTCATATTTTTGAGTGTTTGAACATGGTTCAAGTTTATTTTTGCGACGAGTCAAATTTTCATGATTAGGTAAGCAGCTTTCTGATTAAATGTCAAGTAACTGCAAGGAATTTCTGCTTCTAGTCATAATATTTATGTAAATTTGTTTGGGTGTGCAAAAGTATCCAATGCTATTAATGAACTGATATTTCTATAATCCTCAGATATGGAGATACATCTTTTTAATTATTCTAATTATACAGCAATAAGCAAGAACATAGTTTTAAGTCAATAGTTCTGGAAATAATTTGTAATTTTTCATCATTATAACTTCCTTATGGCTGCAATGACAACATTTTTTAATATTGGCCATTTAGTTTGATTTTTCAAAGTAAAACATTTTATTTTATTCATTTTAATTTAGACTTCAGAAGGAACACTCAAGATAATGCCAGAAAATTGTGAAGTAAATGATCATATTGTAAATGTGTTCTTTGAAAACCCTATGGTACTAATGTTGTGACAAAGCCCACACACTACTAATAGAAGATTAATAGATTAAAATATGTCATTGTTAACAATTTGGGATTGGAATAATTTTCTGTGATCTCATATTGGCAAAAATATCTCAGATTTCTTTGTCTTCTTCACCATTTACAAATTATCTTAATGCTCACCATGGGGCTTTTAAACACATTTATAAAATGTCTTCCTTAATATTTACCATATGTCAAGTAACGTTCTGTTAAGTACCTATAAGGAGTTTCTGCATTTTAATCATAACATTTATGTGAATTAGAGGCAGTTTTATTTATTTATTGAAATTATAAACTTATTTTTGACTACTTGAACATACAAATTTATTATTTAATACTGATCTTTTAATTTGATTTCTCAACTGTCTGTAAGACTTGTGGTAGAAATGTATGCAAAAGAATTACAGTAAAAATTTGTTTATTGCTTGGAATGTGAAAAAACAGTTGAACAGAAGTCAGGTTGATCATAAATTGTTTTAAAAGAGCCAACTGAAAATAAAATAAAACATATTTGTATATTTGAATGTTTGCAACTTAAAAATCCATTTTTTTATTATTGAACATTTTCATTTGATTTTTCAGGCACCAATCTACTACCAGTCATGATGAAGGGATGCTCTCTCAAGGAGGCACCATTCCTCGGGTGAATATTGGGCCTTAAACTCACGTCTGACCTCAAGTGGAACTCTTATATATGATTCATCACTAACGATGCAGATAAAATGATCAGCTCCTTGTAACGCTCCAGTAAGTACCTGACTTGTCATGTTATCCCCCACCTTTATAAGAGCTAGATCAGGCCAAAAATGTAATACTGTTGTCATATTTGGGTGGGAGCTGCCTAGTCCTCACTTTCAAGTCTTGATAGAGTTTGAAAGTGTCTCCATGTCCTTGTTGGAGAAGAAATATTTTCCACCCTCCAAACTCTCTCTCTACAGGTGGGTTGTGGTGAGCCTCTCACTGCTTTATTGCTACTAGAAAGTGCTTGGATGAGATACATTACTTGATTCTACAAGGTCTAACCTTCATCACTAGGACATGCCATGCCCCTTATATTGTAGCAAACAATCCATATTCCTTCTGTATTTTATTGGTGAGAAGTAAGTTCAACTGAAACGGTTTCTTCCCAGGAAACAGTGTTCTGTGGAACAAACTCTTAAGAAGATGTTTCCCCGAACATGTCCAAGTCTGCAGTTAACTGTTATCTTCCCTAGCTATCTATGCAAACTACCCCTTAATCTAACCCTGCAGCCCAACATGCAAGTTACAAATTGGAGATTCTTTTCTTTTTATGTGCCATGTCCTTTCAGGACATAGGCGATCATGGCTCTCCATCCTCCCTCTATCCCTTGCAACTCTCAGCAAGCTCCTTTCCTCTGCTTCCTCTCACAGACCACATTCTGTCATCCACCTGCTCAAGCTCATCAGGTATCTCACACGCTGCTTTCATTTGTCTCTCTTTACCTCTATTTGACCCGTGAGTATCAGATTCTCCAGGCCATCCTTCCTCATTATATGTCTCTGAGACTTCAGCTGCCTCTTTCTGATGTTAAGTATAAGCCTTCTCCTTGTTTGTACTCTAAGACCTCATTGTTGCTCACATGCTTGGTCCATGATATCTTTAGCATCCTTCTGTACAACCATATCTCCATCGCCTCGAGTCTCTTCCCCATCCTTGAGGAAATCATTCAAACATTCGCTGCTGTAAAGAAGAACAGATATCACACAACAGCTGAGTATTTTTTCTTTGTTACCAATGAAATCCTGCTGTCTCACAATACTCTGCTCAGCTTTTGGAACGTGTCCTTGACCATCACAATATGTCTACAGATCTCAGTGTCGCACATGCTGTCTTCTGTCAAGATGCTTTCCAGATATTTAAACTTCTCTATCTGCTTGATTCTAGTGTTCCCTACCTGAAAATTGCATTTTGGGCTCTTCCTCTTACTGATGACTATGTATTCTGTCTTCTTGTAGTTTATGCTTAGTCCTTTCTTCTACTTCTCCGTCGCTACATTCTGTAGGAGATTTTGAAATTTCTCTTCCATGTGTGCTATCAGTACTGTGTCTGTATAGGTTGAACAGGTCAGGTGAGAAGATGCAGACTTGCCTTACACCCCTTTCTATTTTCGTATATTCACTGAACTCATTCCCTTTGCATATTGTTTGCAGTCAGTATAGGTTCTTGATTATTTTGATATCACTCCAAAATATGCCAAGGTTGCTGAGCAGTTCCATCAGATCCTTTTGGTATACTTTGTCGAAGGCCTTTGCATAGTCTATGAAACATAGGTATATGTCCTTCTGCATCTGTATCGCTCTTTCTGAGCATGAATATCATGTTCCTTGTTCCGGTGTCTTTAACAAACCTGCACTGTTCTTGTCCTATCTCTGGCTTGATTCTGCTGTGTACTCTATTCAACAGAATATGGATGAGTTTTGTCATGTGGCTCATCAGGTTTATTGTTCTGTGGAGTTCGCATTCGTTTGTGCCTGGTTTGTTAGGCATAGCTATGAAGATAGATCTACCAAACTTAAGTACAAAAATCTAAATATCTAGGAAGTGTCTTAACTTAGGATACAAAATGTGACACTGAAATCCAACGATGCATTGTCATAGTGAAAGACACCTTCAGAGCAAAGTATTATGAAACAGGAAAATTTTATTGGAAATAAAGAAAAGACTTCTGAAATGTTATGAAATATCAGTATGCCTATATGGCAGTAAATGCAGGATCATCTCATTGTAGATGAAGAAGAGACATTTTATTGAAATTTTTAGGAAACATAAGGATAGAGGTCTTGGAAAATTTAACACTCAAAGGATATACTGGAAACAAGATGGACAGAGGGAAATAATGTGTAACCTATGTAACGAGTTTATGTAAATTGTTGGTAGAAGAGGGATTATGAGATATCGCAAAAAGACAACATATACTAAGGAGTAATAGGACAGGAAGTTGTGGAGAGATATGATTGCCTACATCCTGAAGTAACACAGCACATAGAAGAAATTTATACTAATTGCTAAGAACTGAGGAGAACTGGTAGGAGATAAACAGATAAATCTTCTTGACAATTCATTTAAGAGACATATCTTAAATTGCTGCAATTTTTAAAAATGTTTTTATTAAAAGATTTAATGATATCATTGGACAACTTCCTTTAATCTACAAATAGTGAGTCAAACGAGACCCTTAATTAATTTTCCAAAGAATAAACTGATGTTCTGATGATCTACATTCCTTAGTACCACTAGTCTAGACCTTTACAGTTTGTTTTTATTGTAGCAACATATCAACGTCTATCTAAATAATTTGTATGCAATTTTATCATTATTTTTGGAGATAATAACTGTTTAATGATACAAGTCTTACTAATTAATCCATAGCTTGGGGGAGTGAAGAGGTGGATTCATAACATTCCCAATGGTATTTGCGTGTAAGTGAATATAACAAATCCAACTTGAATTGGAACTTGGCTCTCTAATTAATAATTCCAAGCTATTATCCATTACACCACCCACACATACTGGTATTCTCAAGGGGTTAACCATCTAGGTACTGACCAGGCTTGAAGTTGCTTAATTTCAGTGATTGTCTGAGAACCAATGTTTCAACATGATGTGGCCAAAAGCCATAATACTTGTCATGCCACGTATACATTCTCATTCATTTCATATTCCATTGATAAAAAAGGACTTTCCACTCAGGCAGCTTTTTCACAAGAACTGCTACATTGTGGAGCAGACTCCCAAGAGGATGCTTCTCTAATCTCTATGATTTTAATCTCTTCATGCCTGGGGTTAACTGTTATTTATACTACATGTACTCAATAATCTGGCCTTCTAACCTCCTGTTTTATGTCAATAGAACAACTTCATTCAGTAACCCTCTACTTTGAGTGCCTCTTTGGCCGTGTACTGGGTGAATAATATTTTTTAAAAAGCCAAATTTTGACACTATAAATGATGAGTAATCTGCATATTAAATTATACTGTCGGTCTGCAATGTTCTCACCGCAAAGCAAATGCTTTGAGATTCTAAAAGTGCATTTGGGGGTTAAGGAACGACAAAGTCAGAAATTACAATGAGAATCCTTGATTTTGGCAGTCTAAATTGTAAACAGGAGTCAATAACATGCAGTGAAAAGTAACAAGCTCATGTGTGCTTCTAAATTGGTCACCATAGAACCAAGCCACGAAGAATCTGAATAATCTTTGAAACTTCCAGGATTCTCTGAAATTCATTCTTTAGGTCAACTTCATTCAAACCTTTTTGTTTTGAGAATAGTTACCTAGCCCTTCTCAAAGACAGAAATCAAAATTTCTGGGATGAAGAGTTATCATTATTTACATTATTTAATCTCAGACTATTGTGTTTATTTTTGTTTCTATCAACACAATATTTCAACTGTTCTGCCCTCCAGCCTTGGTACTTCATGAAACCTTCAGAGAATTTTTCAGCTGAACTCCTTACTTAATCTACAAGGTCAGATTGCTCTTGCTCTGCTGTCCATGTCTAGACACATCTCGTCTGTTATTTAGTCGTGCTCAGTTATTGCTCACCGTGGTTCCATGAGTCTATGTTTACACTACCCACTCCAAGTAGAATCATTTGAGTGTAAATGATGTAAATAATAGAAATCAGCAGGAATGTTTTGGCTGCAATAATGGAGAATGAAGATTGTAGGTTTAGCTCTTGGGTGAGAGCATTGGATATGCCAGGAGAATATTGACAGTTTAACTTATTCTATTCTCCTGGGTGAATCTTGTCCTAGAAATAAAAGAGTACAGCCAATTTGAGGTAGGCTTGATGGGTTTATCAGGACCCAAAGAGTATCAATACCTGGTTAAGGCAGTGGAGAACTTGGAGAGGGGAATTAACAGGAGATAACAGATAACTGGCATCCATTAAACATGGCACGTGGAACTAGAACAGTCTACCTCAGTGAGTGAAATAAAGGGTTCAGTTTGACATTCCAACCACCTGAAGAAGGCCAGAGCATACAACGACCGAAACGTTGTAATAAATATGGTGACAAAGATGAGGACAATAGTCCGAATAATGTAAATAGTGTTTATATTTGAACTGTTGTCCTTATCTTTATTGCCATTTTAATAATGTTTCAGCTGTTGTATGCTCCAGCCTTCTTCAGGTGATATTAGAACTGAAACCTTTAGTTAGTCCAAGGGACTGGAGTGTCAGTCATTTATGTGCCATGTGTGATACACACTTAAGTGATCATGTATCTTTCGATACATAACTGACAAGGCAGATTTTTTCCCACAGTAGGTTGTCATTTCTTTCTGTAGTAGACCATTTCCAAGGCTATAGAACCCAGTCTATCCTGCTATTTACCCATAGCTGGGGGAGAAGAGGATTCATACCTTTTCCAAGAATATTAGCACATAAGTGAATGTAATGGATTCGAATAGAATTTTAACTTGGCTCTCTGATTCCTCAATCCGAGCTGCTGGCGGGGGTAGATTATTCTAATCCCATGTGCCTTTGGATATCTCCGTTTCAGTTAATTCCCATTGATAACGCAACTCTAAGATTTCAATCCCTCTGCTGTGGCCAGGTATTGAACTGACATCACTCTGTATGAAGTCACTTTTGGATCAATTAGCCAACACATTTATTCACTGGGTTTTGTGGACATCAGTTAGTGATCTTTGGAACTTATAAACCTAATGTCTCAGTAAAAATTTTTTTACCAGAGCTCATATTACAATTTTTTTAATGGGTTTGAAATTCCAAGAAATATCACCTGAAGAAGGTCGGAGTATACAAACGTCATGAATATGACAATAAAGATGAGAACAACAGTCTGAACCACTGAAATAGTGTAAATATTAACACTTACTGTTTGCAAAAAAGATCTTTACAAATATCTGATTGGAAAGTAACAAAAACTATTACTTTGAATTATTTTTATTATTAGCATGGACCTTCTGCCAGCCTTAAAGATCTTGAAGCTTAATCAATAGAAGCAGCTATAATGGTAAGATAGACTTCACAAGACAAAGAATGCAAGTCTTGGTGAACGCATATTCTTCACTTCCAATGTGTACCATTGAGTGAGATCTTTAAATTAAAATATATCAGCAAATCTGTGGAATAGTGAAAGATGGCTTCTAAAATCCAATCAAAGTATTAAGAAATAGTAAAATTTCATTAGAAACAAAGGAAAGAGTGCTTAAATGCTATATGTTGATTAATTGTTTTTAATGGCCCTTCAACCTCTTGTAAATCATTTAGAGCCAAATTGATTGTGTTGTAAACATATTTTATAGTTGGTCAAGTATGGATGAGAGTAAGTTTTATAGGTATGGTTGAAGGAAACTTTTAAAGTTTTTTAGGCATGGTTGAAGGAAAAAATTTTCCAGTTATGGTAGAAGATTTATTGTTTGTCAGGTTAAATGCTATGTAATATCAATCCTCATGAGTGAAGAGGAAACTTGAAACATTCTACTAATGAATGCTGAAAATACCAATATCTGCTTTTAAAGTAAAAACAAAAAAAAAAAAATGGCAGAATTACTAAAATTACTTTCATTTTTTTTTAATAGTTAGCTTTGATCTTAAAGATCTTGAAGTTCAATCAATAAAATTGGCTTCCCAAGAAAATCTACACTCAAGTCTTGAGTTTTTATTCATTACTTCTGATCTCTGCTGTTTAGTGATAGCCTTGAAATAACTGAGTAGTTGTGAAGAAAAGTAAATAAATTAAAAATAAATGCTACTAAATCTGTGGAATAGTGAAAGATGCCTTCCAAAAGCTAAACAAAGTATTAAGAAATAGGAAAATTTAATTAGAAAAGAGTGCTGAACTGTTTTGTAATATCAATGGTAGTGGATGTCACACAATTTCCTTAAAGATGAAGAGGAGACAAGGCAAAAGATGTGGTTGTACAGAAGGATGCTGAAAATACCAGAAAAAGACAGAAATCCAATTGCGCATTGGAATAGCAAAAGATACCTTCCGAAAGCTAAAAAAAAGTATTAAAAAACAGAAAAATATTATGGGAAACACATAAGAGACGTGTTATGTAATATCCGTCCTTCTATATGGCAGTGAATGCGGGACAGCTTCCTCACAGATGAAGAGGAGACAAGGCAATACAATTGTCCTACAGAAAGATACTGAGAATACCATGGGTGGAACATGTAATCAATGAAAATGGGAATGAAATAGGTACTTTTACTTAGAATCAGAAAGAGATAACTGAAATTTCTGTGATACATAATGAGGAAAGCAGGTTTGGAGAATTTGACACTCACAGGACATATTGGAGGCAAGAGGGACAGAGGAAAACCGTGAGTAACCAACTCAATGAGTTTATGTAAATGGATAGCCGGTCTAAGAGGAATAGTAACAGAAGAAATATTACTGAGAGGCAAAAAAAGATTGGAAGTTGTGGAGAGTCATAATTGTCCATGTCTTGAAGGGATACAGCATATACATAGAGGAGATAAAGTATTTTCAGTTACAATAGGTACGCATAATTGAAATTCAACATGGTGTTTTTCATTTTATCTAAATCAGGGGCTTTAAATATATTTAAGCATCCAAACCTCCTTCTCACAGGTGGGATGTGGCAAACCTCTTGCGGCTCTATCACTACTTCCATGGAAAATGCTTGAACAAACAACATTCCTTGGTTCTGGCAGTTCTAACTATCATGGCAAGGCCTCACCATGCCATTTACATTGCAGCAAACCACCCACATTCCCTCCATATTCCATCAGTGAGAAGCAAGTTCCATTCGAACAGCTTCTTCCTGCGAACCACTGCTTTGTGAAACTGACTCAAAAGAGGATGTTTCCCCAATTGCTGCAATCTTAACCTGTTCAAGTACAGGGTTAACTGCTACCTTCCTCTCCTATCCATTCAAACAGCCTCTAATATTTTTATTTTCTGCCTGCTGCTTGTGAACCTTGACCTTTATAATATGCTTGCTCAATTCATTATCTATTTGTATGCAGGTGGTTTGTCCCCAAATTTTAATGCACCAAAATTCAGGAAAGAAAGGTTTGTTGATAGTCAGGAATTAATATAAGCATAACTGACACAATCATAATTTGAAGAAACATGCTACAAGTTACTAATTTGGAGGTCAATCTATGTTTGTTTTTAAAATACAAGATTGTCTGAATTTGCAGCAAGTAACATTATGAAAAAAAAAACAAAAAAAAAAACACTCACACACACACACACACACACACACACACATACACACATACACAATTAAAAAGTCTAA
Source organism: Acanthosepion esculentum (assembly GCA_964036315.1). Taxonomy (NCBI): domain Eukaryota; kingdom Metazoa; phylum Mollusca; class Cephalopoda; order Sepiida; family Sepiidae; genus Acanthosepion; species Acanthosepion esculentum. The sequence goes on along the minus strand of OZ038478.1, from coordinate 35,847,937 downwards.
ACCTAAAAAATAAACTTGAAAGGTATCCAATGCCTTGTAACTATGGCTGCTTATGACAACAGATATTTTCCATTATGTTTATTCAAATTCAGTTATAACAAATTTAGTATAGGAGATAATGAAACTGAACATAGAATAAGGTTATGGGGTAGTTTGGCTGAACACCCTGTTTTGATTGAATGATACATTTTTTATGGCTTATCAACCCATTGCAGTTTATTTAAAGCCAGAAGTTATTTGTACATAGTAAGAATTCTTTTGAGATAATGGTTTAGTTATACATATCTTGATAATTAACCCATATCTAAGGGGAGAAGAGGTATATTCATACTTTTCCCAAGAGTATTTGTGAGTAAGTGAATATAATGAACCCAATGGAAATTGGAACTTGGCTCTCTGATTAACAATTCCTAGCCATTATCCATTATACTACGTGAACATACAAGCTTACTGCACCTGGTATGCCCAAGCTGTCACCCATTTAGGTACTGAGCAGGCTCGAAGCTGATTAGCTTCAGTGATTGTATGGGAACTGAACACCATAGTTTTCTATGAAAACAAAACATTAATCCAGAACTGAGAGTCAAGTAATTAAATAGTCTTGTCAAATTAAGACCTTCATATAGATGACATGAATAGTGTGAAACTCATTCAAATCTATCTAAATAGTCAACAGCATACAACTACTTTCTCTGATCAATGATGTCTTCTGCTTTTTATTTTAATCATTTCACCACAAGAAAGGCAATGCCACTAAGATGCAAGGGGTTACTGGGAGTGAAAGAAAATGACAAGCCTTTAGTGAGGAGAAAGGATACAAAAAAAAAAAAAGAACAGGAATCAGGAAGACCGAAGATGGTGACTGGCATTGCACTTGAATTTTGTATTTATTGGAGATGGCATGGAAGCAAGAAACCATAAGACTACAGGCAAGAAGTACAAGGAAAGAAACTATTAGAATAGAACTTACAGCTGCATCTAGCTAGTCCAACAGTAAGACGATGCCAATCTATTACTATACTTAAATTCAGGCAGTCAGGTCAACAAGGAGGAAAGCTTATCAAAACAATTGCCATAAAAACATTTGTAGAAAAGACAGAGGGACTCTACATAATGGTGGTGGGAATGTGACTGAAGTTCAGATGGTCTGTAATGTAATTACATTACAGACCATTCTTTTGTCAAATATTTCAAAATATATAGTCAGATATTAGACCAGATTAAAAATGGCTTTGATCAAATGATACCAGTAGGTATAAGCAAGGGCCATACTGCTTCAAACCTGGCAGACTGGTACTTCATAATAACAAAACCTCTATGAAATAACAAAGTACATCAGTTGAGGACTTTCAACAGTGGCAACAATTAAATTAGATAGAACATGTAAATAAAAAAAATAATGATAATAATCAAATGCTGACTTTCCACACTACTTCAAATAAAAGTTTAGGAAGGAAACCCTCATTAATATTGGAAAGAGCAATAACAGCTATAGGATTTGAGAAACCTATTTCCCTGAAAATCTTTTTAATAGAAAATTAAATTTCAAGTGAATGAATACCAAATGTTTCCTTATAAGGATACAGCTAAAATTACCATTAGAGATGAGGAAATAGATACTACACTTAGTAGATACTTGTTGGACCCCACTGGCAGGATATCACACAAGGTCAGTTTAATGTGTGGAGTCTGAGTGCATGCACAAGGGCCAAGACCAAAAATAGTCCAGCCCCTGGAACCATTGGTTGTGCTATTACTACCAATCCCCCCTCTTTAGTGCAATGAGGGAGGTACTGACTGGAGCAGCTCTTCCATGGAACTGGGCATCTCAATAATATTTTCAGTCATGCTCTTTCTGTAGACAACTGAGTCGTGCTCCATCCGAAGACAGAGACACATTTGAGATGTAAAATGTAATTATCCACCCAAAGGCAGCTACTACACTTTCATCTCAGCCCGATGGGAATGGAGCAAAGAAAAATATAATTCTAATAGCACTGAATTCTTGGTCAATGAATTCCAAATGTTTCCTTATAAAGAAATGGCTAATGTTAACATTAACAATATAAACGTATTAAGAAATTATTAGTTAATGGAACTATGATGTAAAACCAACACAAAACAGCTAATAAATAAGCAGTTTCACTCCATGCTTTTTCTCTGCAGCTGAATCTGATACAAAGCACTTACAAAGTTAATTCCTTCTGACAAGTGTTTAAGCTATGGACTTCCTTTTGAAAGCCATGCTGGCTCAGAACTACAACTCTCATACAATAAATGATGTTATTGTAGCTGCACAGTGTCACCATCTAAATACAACACTGTTGCTGTCTCTCTAAGGTGTTGCAGTTTTACTTGTTTTCACAGGTAAATATATAATGTAGACATCAATGGCTGGAATAAACCTATAAAAAGTAATGCCATTATTTAAGAATTTTTTCTTTACTTAAGGATCTACATGTGCAATGGGTAAATTGTGAGAAAAAGAGCACCATGACACAATTCAAGAAATTTGGAAATGGTATGCTGTATTACTTGGCATTCACATCAGAGGCTCCAATATGAACATTTCAGAATGTTTGGGTGTCAATCTGAGGACAGTGCAGAGGACATGGAAAGAGTTGGATGAGTCTAATGGTGATTATGCGATTACAAAGGTATAGCAGCTTGGAAATAATCACTGATTATTTGGATAAGAAAAGAACTCTCAAATTTGTTGGTGTGGGCCACAGATTCAACACAGAGGCCTACATAAAGTGCCTTGAAGAGGTAGGGCTGTCCTAGGTCAAGAGTGTGGCTGCTGGAAAACCCTGTATCTGGAACAGGACTCAGCACCATGCCACACAAACAGGAGAAACCAGTCATGGTTGTCAGAAAATTTCTGTGAACATATCACCACTTTAATCTGGCCATCTATAGTATGGTCAGTTGAGCACCAGCTGTGAGAAAAAGGGCACCATGACACAATTCACTCCATTAGAAAATTGGAAATTTCTTGCTGTACTGCTTAGTATTCATGCTGGAAGCTCCAATATGAACATTTCTGAGTGTTTGGCTGCCAATCTGAGGAGAGTGCAGAGTAGTTAGATGAGTCTAATGGTGATTACGAATGTGTTTGGAGTGATCACATGTAATGGCAACATTATGCCTCCACTCATCTTTCCACAGGCCTCAGACACAGCAGGGATGCTTACATCAAGTGTCTTGAGGAGGTAGGGCTGCCCTAGTCAAGATGGTGGCTGATGAAAGACCCTATGTCTGGAAACAGGAGACTACATCATGTTATACAAGCATGAGAACCCAGTCCTGACTCTCAGACAATTTCTGCAACCACATCATCCCTTACATCTGGCCACCTAAATCCCCAGACTGCAACCCCCTTGATTATTATTCTAACACCAAAAGATGAACTGAAGGCAAGGATTATGGCATTGTTCAACAACTTACACAAATAGACAATCCAGAAGAAGTGAAGAAGATTCTGAAGTCATTTGGAGGCTGTGGTTGAAGCTAGTGGCAGTTTTATTGAACAATTTAATCTTTAGTATTTCAAGAACTTTTGTGTCATTTTGATAAATATATCTGTTAAAATGAGATGTCGGTGTTATTTTCATTTCTACATAATTTAAATGACAATTTATTCCTTGCACCCTGTACTACTTGCTAAATCCGTGTTAAAATGTTTTTTTTGCAATATAATGGTCTGTTGCCCATGGAACTCTTTTCCAGTTTCTTGTTTTCCTGTCAAGTATGATCATCAAAATCTTGTATGACGTTTTTGCTAGCATATGCGAAATATATTTAAATTCAAAAAATGTGTCCAATATTCTGAGACTACAATGTCAACTGAAGCTTGAAATGGACAGCAATGAGTGGCTATCCATTGCAAACATGTCTTATTGGTTGACATTAATATTTTAATTTCAAGTTCTTTATTAAATTCTTGATTAAATACCTTTTGTCATATTTTTAGCAAAAGTTCAATTTCCTTCTGCTAATTTTCTCTTAACACAAACTTTCGAGTATATATTCACTTATCACCAATGCCTTGAGAAAGGCATGAATTCTTTTTCCCCTGTACTGCCAAAATGACTTTTCATTGGTATGACAAGAGAAATTGTAAGTGAATTTGGGTAAAACAATCACCTACAACAACCATCTTACCTATCCAGGTAGCAAGAACGAAAAGCAGTCATTTTTCATTATCAATCTTCATACACACACCCAGAGATAAATAGATAGGTAGGTCAGCAAAATCATAGCTTAATGAATAAAACATTTTGCACAATAAATATTCACTTATCTGTCTATATTTCTGAGATAAGGTATTGCAACTATTTGCACTATTTACATTGTTTGGACAGTTGTTCTCATGTTTGTTGTCATATTCATGATGTTTCGGCCTGTCTATGCTCTTGTCTTTTTCAGATGATTGGAATTTCAAACCAAACCCTTTATTTCATCCACCAGGGTAGATTGTTCAGAAGTGGCCACCCAGAGATAAATGAACAAGAAATGGTCAGCATGAGCAGTACCCTACAATGTAACTACTACCCAGGGTATATGTCAGGAGCTCTGACAAATTGGGATAGTAGGATGCAAGAGGATAACACTCAGAAATCTATGTAAAAAATACAAAAGATCCATATAACATCAGCACCACCTTCAAAAGTGGTTCAACATTTTGTAGACACCTCTTCCGACAAAGACCTCCCGTAGAGGAGAACATGATAAAGAAGCATCCCATGCATCTGTGGGATGAGGTTGAAATGATAGACAGAGAACATCAGTTGAAAATGTGTAAACTTAAGGAATCAGTGCATATGCTAGGCCACAAAAATCTCCTAAGCCGGCCAAGCATAGAAATGAATACAATATGGGAACCAGTAATACAGAGTGCTAGAGAAAAACAATATCAATAAATTGTAATATGAGCTCTAGTAAAAAAAAAAAATGGTTATAAGTCCAAAAAATGCATTCACTGCTGTCACCAAGGACACAGTGGATAAAAGCGTTGGTTGGAGTAATCCAGTGACTTGACCCAAAGAGTTGTGAGTTCAGGTAAAGAAAAACTTATAGAATTAAGTTACTAGGTTTGGTTTGGTTGTTTTGTTTAATGGCATTCCAACCTTAGTGGTCATTTTATGCCGAAAATGATTTTGAGTGACTTTCATTTGGTTTTCAAAAATGTAATGCTGGAGACATTTGGTTTTCAAAAATATATTGCTGGAAACATTTGGCTTTCAAAAATGTATTGCTGTGGAAACATTTGGTTTTCAAAAATGTATTGCTGTGGAAACATTTGGTTTTCAAAAATGTATTGCTGTGGAAACATTTGGTTTTCAAAAATGTATTGCTGTGGAAACATTTGGTTTTCAAAAATGTATTGCTGTGGAAACATTTGGCTTTCAAAAATGTATTGCTGTGGAAACATTTGGCTTTCAAAAATGTATTGCTGTGGAAACATTTGGCTTTCAAAAATGTATTGCTGGATACATTTGGTTTTCAAAAATGTATTGCTGGATACATTTGGTTTTCAAAAATGTATTGCTGTGGAAACATTTGGTTTTCAAAAATGTATTGCTGTGGAAACATTTGGTTTTCAAAAATGTATTGCTGTGGAAACACATGGTTTTCAAAAATGTATTGTTCAAAAATGTATAGCTGGTAATACTATTTTTCCAAAAACGTATAGCCGACAACCTTATTTTTTCAAAAACAGCCTTTCTGTTGGACATAGTTTACCGCTGTACCCAGTATGCATATGCAGTTTACCGTCATACCCATGGACGTGGATGCAGTTTACCATCATACCCAGGACGAATTAAGTTACTAACCGAAACTGGCATGGAATGTGGAACTAGAACAATCTACATTGGTAGTCGAAAAAAAAAGGTTCAATTCAAAATTCTAATCACCTGAAGATGGTCGAAACATTGTGAATATGACAACAAAGATGAGAACAACTGTCCAAACAATGTAAATATTTACTTTTTGACATTTTCCATCCTTGTTAATGCACCTAGTTTTGTGGCGAATATTAATCAGAGATCAAACATTACAGAATTAAAATTTTACATCAAGTTTTTTGGCTAATAACTGCTTGTAAATCTGCAGATTTATTGATGAATCCTCATATAGAGAGTTATGCATTTGTTTGCCTCATATTGACTGAGTTTAATTGTGGCATTTTTATCACAAGGCACTTGTTTACTAGTGTCAAGAGGTGCTCAAAACCTTTCTGGTCCTCACTAGACTCAATCACTGATGTCCCTCATACTACGTATACATATTCTTTTTGGATCTGATGAAGCCTAGAAAGGCCAAACATGTAATCAAATCTAGTTTTAATGAAACGGTTTTCCATTGGCCGAATTTCTTTCAAACTTTGAGATTCTATATCTTATTTTATACACATATTGTTAACACAGAAATTACATGGACAGACCTAAAAACATAAATCTTTTACTTTCAGCCTATTCTGAAAAATTGAATAAGGATTTACGTTAAATTCATTTCGGAAAAATTCTGATGGCTTGTTTTGGAAGTAATGGTAATATTAGCCATTTCCTTATGAAGAAATAAATATTTGCCATTCACTGACTGAGCAGCAAGTGCTACTCAAGTTATGCTTTTCTTCACTGTCTGGGATCAAAGTGTAGTATCTGTTCCCCTTGATTCTAATGCTAATGGCAATATTTGTTGTTTCCTTTTAAGGAAAAATTTGGCATTTACTGACTGATTTGAGCTTGCACTTAGCTAAAAGTTACAAAAATAACTGTAAAAAATAGCTACAGTGGGCAGAATTGTCTATTTCTGTTTTCTCAGTAAAATGCACTTTTTTTAATGTATTTATCTTTAGTCTCCTAAAAAAGGAAAATGTTGCATCATTTTTTTCTCTTAAAACAAAATGGAGAGGAAAGAGAATTTGGTTGAAATCTTTATGGTTCTATTTTATTTGAATGCAATAATTTTTCAGTTTTCCTTGCAAGTCTTTCAAGACAGCAGAATGATAAAAGTAGCCTGAAATACTTTCATAATGTACATCTAGTTTTAAAAAAAAAAAAAACAAACTATTTTTGTAGCTATTCAGATTTTAGGGTTAGTACGCATATACAAAATCCATTTTCATAGTGAAAGTTTACATTGTACTGTTTATGTTTCATATACAAATACAGATTTTCAAGAAAATCAGAACGAGGGTGTGTACATTCCTTAAAAAGGTAAATAGGTTAGGTTGCTTGTTTAGGGGAACTCAATTAAAAAAAATATATATATTTCTAAAATTTCTTCATTGACTTGAATAATTAGATCTTTAAAGACAGAAAATTCTGTTGCAAAGGAAAACAAATATGAAACCATGATTATTTCAGATTCAGTTGCACTGGAAGCTGATATACGTTGGTTTCTTATCATTACTTATGAATTTACTATCCAAGTTAGCCTTAATATATGAGCTGAATGGTTTAAGCATCAATTTGTTGCAGATTTGAATCACTCCACAACAAAGAAAAACAGTGAGTATGGTTTTTAAATATAAAATATTTTTATTTTTTGTGTTTTTACAACCAAATTTTTCTTAACGTATGTCAGTATTAAAGATTTTACAGTCCTTGTTTGTAGATGTTTGTTAAGATGAAAAGAAATGTGATTTCTCTGCATGTCTGTGTGAAAAAAGAAGCAAGGAAGAAAGTGAGGCAGAAGTGTGTAAGTGTCATGTAGCTTGGTGAGGAAGAGTGTAAATGTCAGCTTGGTAAAGAAGTGTGTAAGTGTTATTTAGCTTGGTAAGGAAGATGGATGAATGAGTAGGGAATCTCTTTGAAGCTGTGCCGTGAACTGATGTTGCATATATCCATCTATCTCCTTAATGGTGTTGTTCATCAAGATGTTCTATTTTAATAGTTTCTTTTCTTGCACTTCTCAATTTTGGACCTATCTTTCATTTCCCTGCAACCTACAATCTTCAAAAATTTAATTTTTTGTTAAGTATACACCAATAAATAATTTTCATTCAACTTTATTAGTATTTTTGATTAAAGATCAAGCAAGAATTTTAATAGAATCTGTTGTTTCCAATCTGCCTGGGAATGATTGCAAAATACTTTTGCTCTCCCCAATTCATAAGAAGAAGCATACAAATGCATGCTGGGATTTTTAACTAGCCAATAAGATAGTCTGTTAGAATGCTATGCTTGCTTATCTGAATTTGATCTTGTGTATCAACCCCAATTCTTAGTTTGTGAACTTTTTGCCATATTGCTGTTGTTTTGCCTTATTACTATCAATCTGCCTGGCATACATTGTTTGCTTACTTTATATTATTTTTTGTCCTTATCTTGTAATTGTTTATGGCAAACTTTGTCAAATCTGTTTTTTGGGCAGTTCTGCCATTTATTTACATTTAACCACGACACTCACTCTACAGAATTAATTTAACTTTTTAACTTAACACAGATGTATACTATATCTATGTATATAGTAAATTTAGAATACAAAATGGCCTACTTTTAAAGAATGCTCAAAAAAGGTTGTAGCTCATGCACAATAGAAATATGAAATTCAGGACCCTTATGTGCAATGCTTCAACCATTGAGTCATGGTTTACAAATACTAAGTATACCTAAATATAAGAAGATTCCATTTTAAAGTGAATAGAGTTTTGAATGAATGGAAACAAAAAAGAACGAATCCTATTGTAACCAGAGAATAACTTAAGATTTAAATCAAAGATGCAGAGAAAATATTATTTAGTTTCTTTAAGATAAATTTTTTTTATTTCAAATAAATCACAATCTTGAATAATCCTAAAATCCAATCTATGAGTTAGAAAAGAGATAGATTTACTTAAAAATATTAAGAGGCTGATTTATACAGAAATATGAAAGAAAGAGACATTATATATGTTTGTGCTTAGCATCAGACTGACTATACAAGAAGGGCACCAATCACAGAGTGTGAGCAAGCTGCTCATATAGACCAACTATGGAAGTAAACTTGATTAGGAACACTACTATTGTAACTTATATATATATATATATATATACATATATATATATATATATATATGAAACAATTTTCAGAGTTAACCTGTAGAAAAAGACAATATTTATAAATGTAAAAGACAGTAGGAAAACTGTAATATTAGCTGACACGTTTCATCAATTGTGGACTATTCATATTGTTTTTGCCTTGAAGAAGTCCACATTGGATGAAACGCATCAGCTAATATTACAGTTTTCCTATTGTCTTTTATATTTATAAATATGTGTGTGTGTGTATATATATATATATATATATATATATAGTTATGGACCCTCATCTAATTTTATTCTAAAATCAACACTAAAGTTTATATTTTAGAAGTACTCTGAATGAGGAGCCAGTACTTTCAGAAAGTGTGAAAATGAAAAATAAATAAAGTGAAATTGACAATTAACAGTTCTTGATCAAACTTGCATGCATCTGAGCAAAGATTATGATCCTATGAAAAGCACACGTTCTCCTTCTTGGTCCCATGATACTGTAATGATTTGACCAGATACTATCCAGACATTAAAGCAACCTTTAACACTCTGAGATAAGGCAGAAAAAGCAAAAGGGTCAGTGACATCTTATCGTACACACATGTAAAAATCCATATTTGGAAGTCATGGGTCATGTGCCAAAATCAACCCATGAAAATAAAGACTGCCACCAAGTCAGATCCTCTTCAGAATTCAAACTGAATGGACAACCAGTTAAACTTGCTATGATCTGCTATAAATTTGGACATGCAGAATTGGTAGAAATCTATTAAGGTTTCTGAGCTGAAAAGATTCAGTAATGGGTTGATTCAAAGAAATCAAACTCCGGTGTGCTATAAGAAGCAGATACAATGAAACAAAGAAAGATACATTATCCTGAGAGCCAAGGAAAAGAAAGATTCAACTTCTTCACTCAACCCCTGGACAAGACAAAAAAGAAAAAGAAAGAAGAGAAACCAAAAAGAAATCCATTTCACAGATTAATTTTCTATTTATTTTTGTCTCATTGTTTTGTTTCACCCAGTCTTTCATCTTTTAATCCCCATTTGTATATTTTAGTAATAAAATAGTAATTTGTTATCTCTATATCTTTGCCTTCTGTTGTTTGTCACCTACCATGTTTGTTTGTTAATTGATCAATCAGGAAAGGACCACTAGTAAAAGAATTAAAGTAATAATTATATATATATATATATATATATATATATATATATATTCAAACCAATGGCTCCCAAATAGTGCAGTGTGCATAATAGGTGAAGCAGAATGAAAGACAATAAAAAATTTAGAAACAGTTTCAAAAAATTCATATACCAAAAATAAATGTAATTTCAAAATTTAAAATATTATTATGGATTACTTGCAATTGCATGCATGAGTCCCAGCATAAATAGTTCTAAATAATTATTGACCAATTCTATATTTTTGATATTTTTGCATACATTATATCAAGTATTAAGAATATAGTAACTAGGGTCAGCAAATTGGGGGAGAGAGTTATCAATGATAATGTTCTGACCTCAACTTTGTGGTTATCCCTCTTTAGCCCTCTCTTTGTTTTTTTATTTATTTTTAAATGTACTTTTTTTATCACACAAAATTTGGTGAGGCACAAGCAAATTTTCATTCTGGAAATTCATCCCAGAGACAAAAGTTTAGGAACCACTGACTTAAACATAACTTTTAGTGGATACTCATATTTGAGTAGATGCTCTCTTTATCTATTAAACAGTATATTTAATTATTTTTGTTTTTGTTATTCAAGAAATCTTATTAGAGAAAAATATGCAGTCTTTGAACCTGCATCGCTTTCTTTACAAATTGCATTGTTTACGTTAGGATACAAAACTGAGCAGATATGTTTTATTCAAGAATCAGAGTAAAAATTGTGTTTACAGGTATTATTCATCTTGGTCATCAATGCACTCTGTAGCTGAGATCTTATGATGGATTCTCCTTGCAGAACACTGCTGCTAGAGAGTGCCTATTTTTCCCCAATAAGATTTCTTGAATATTCAGGATGATTAGACAATAATAAATACACTTTTTAATAAATAAACAGAGTATCTACTTATATATATATATATATATATATATATATATATATATATATATATAGTGTAACCCGGATATAAGAGAGTTGTCGGGACCGGAGAAGAAGTCTCTTATATCCGGGTTTGGTCTATTATATATACATTAACACAGGCTCTAATTTGGGACCAGAGAAAATCTTTCTTATATCAGGGTTATACTATATATATATATATATATATATATATATATACATACATACATACATACATACATACATACACACACAAATATTCCATTGTATGGACATGAGTTTGTAACCCTGGGTTACAAACTCATATCCATACAACAGAATATATTAGCTCTATCACTAATATTGAGAACTTTCCAATAAGTACCATGAATATATATATATATATATATATATATATATATATATATATATAAATAAATAAATAAATTTTTCTTAGATTTTAGTTGAACTGTGTTGCACCATATATAGCTTATCTTTCTGTTGGTAAGATTAATTTAGATTTAATATAATTCTGTAATTATCTTCTACTGTTAGTAACATCTTGTGTGGATGTGTTGGTATTTGGCTGACATTTTGACATTTTGCATTGATTAGTTATTGTTATTAACACCTCATATAAAGAACCATTAGTCAGCAGTTGTATATTAATTTACTAAGTTCGTTCTACATGTTTAAATTATTCACTTGTTTCTTAAAGTGGCTGTTTAACAAATATAAAAAAAGTTGGATTTTTGTTGTTGTTGAAACTCACAGGGCATGTAACTTGTCTAGCTTTTTGTTAGATTAACATTTATTTTTGCTGGTGTACAATAATATATATATATATATATATATATATATATATATATATATGCTACCCAGAGAAAAGAGGGGAGCCATCTTGGTGTGAAGGTGACCAGAGTAAAAAAAGGTGAATCCAGTAGGAGTTTCACATGTATAATTTCCTTTTATCTGGATGTTTTGTGTATGTATATCCTAAGTTCACTTCCTTTTTATATTAGTGCACCCATTGACACCCCTTGAGGTTTGATTCTGCCCTTGGTGACTTTGAGGTCACCTTCCAGGTCAATTACAGAGTTCCTAGGTCTTTTGAAGTTCTGAGATGACACAGAAAGCTTAGTTTGTTATTTCTTAGGATGAACCCACACAAATCAACACTTCTTTGATCAAAGGTTGCTGATGGACATTAAATTTGATTAAGACCTATAGTAGTTCCTGAAGAAAATTACAAGCTACAAAGATATTTTCTTTATGTAGCATTTTGTTAATTTTTTTGTAAGCCTTTCACCCCAGGCCAGAAAATAAACCTTCTATGACAATTGGTTAATGAATGTGAAAAAATATGAAAAAGAGAAAAAAAATGATTAAGGAGAGAGTACAATAAAAGAACAGGAATGTAGAAGACAGAAGATAAAGATTAACACAGCATTTAAATTTTTGAAGATCAAAGTTGTCTGTTAAAAAAGAAGTCAGAAGAGAGTTCCACAACTGAATAATGCAAGAGAAGAAACAGTCCACCCTGCTTTTTAAAATAGCATGCCTTTCATATCCCACTAAATGCAGACACATAACTTTTTCAAAAAACTTAAAAAGTTGGTGCTGCAGATCTTTGATACTGCAATGAATTCACTTTTTATCTCCAGTGAAAATCATCCACAAAATAAGATTTCTTTCATGTCTGTCAAGAATTGATATGTTAGTTGTGAGATACTGTTCACCTTGACAATTTATGTAGAAACCATTTTCAAGAGGTGGAATATTAGTGGTGAAATAATGTACAATGCTTCACTCTGACAATTCATGTGGAACCTGTTTTCCCCACTTTTTGTTTTCATCATATTAAGCAAATGTTTTACTGTTGATTGGTCAACACAAATATTTTTTAACCAATCTCTATAGACTGCATCAATCATCTTTTTGCACACTTGCCCAACATGAGAAGGAACAACAGGCAGTGTTTTATGTGCTGTTTTTTTTTCTTAGCACAAAATAAATAAAAGATGAATACAAAATATTAAAAAAATATTCTTCAACTTGGTATTCAGTTTCTAGTGTTTAAAAAAAATGATGCTATTGAATTTTGCACATATCTCATAAAAAAGAATTAGACATGTGGAGAAGGTAACAGATATCAGTGTAGAAATTTTAATTTCTGAACTGAGTTCAATTTCCAAGCTATTCTGTTGTATGCACTATTGCATAATAATGTCCTCAGCTAACATGAAGTGGAAAATATTAAATCCATTGCTAGGACAACTGCTAAGAAAGTTGGTTCACTGTGTCATGCAAGACAGTTTTTCTCTCTAGAATCAATCTTACATATTTGTGTCTACCATATTTAAAATATTTCTGCCACATATGCTCCAGTGCTCTTGCTATTTACCTTGAGCTCCTTGATAAAATTCAAAGAAGAATCTGCAATATTACTGATCCTGATCTGACAGCTCAGATTCAGTCACATTCCAACTGCCATAAATTGCCTCTCTTTGCCTTTTCTATAAATACTTTCATGGTAATTGTTCAGATGAGATCTTCACTATGGTACCTGGACTTTTTTAAAAAATTAACCACAGTACTAGACTGGTATCAAGATCTCATCAATTTACAGTTGAGCTCGACTATTCTGGCTTCATGCTTTGCAGCCCACTTTAATCTGCAAAAATTTACATGCAATGTCAATGACTATCTACTATCTTGATTAGTCTTTTCTCTTCCTGTTCATTATTAATGTTTCTGTTCCTAATTCTTCCACACCCTGTAACCACTTGTGTCTTAGTTATTTTATTGGCTTGTATGGGGTGATACTGGTAAAAAAATCTGTTGTCTTCACCCCAAACAACAGTAATTTATTTCAGGTTCTTTAACTCTTGGTTGCAATTAGTTTAAGAGAAGAAAAACTGAATTCTAAACTACAGAAAAGGGTACCACATGCCATGCTATTCCCATGGAACTGAATCACCCACATTTCTTATTTAAAATAGGAGAAAAAGTTCCACTAAGACAGCTTTTTCCAGAAAAAATGTTAGTTAATGGAACAGACATGGATACTTCCTTGAACACTACCCTCTTAACTTCTTTAAGACAAGTGTCAGTCATTATTTATCCTTATAATCAGCAATTCCTACCATCACCACTTTAATTCATATCATGCAACCATTTCAATAGTAACCCTCCATTTTGAGTGGTTCTTAAGCCTTATATTTGGTGAACTTTAGTATATAAAAAGATACAAAATTAGATATTAAATATCCCACCAAAGTTTGACATGTAAAATCACCCAACCAAGCAAAAACAAGAGCGCCAAATTAAAATCTTTAATTGTTTTTATGACTTGAAGGTTAATGTTTAATAAGGCAAATCTGATTGATGTTAACTATTGAGTGGTAAGTTCAATCTTCACTGGCTGCCTCATATCAAATTTGACTTGTAAAATCACCCAATTGAACTTAAGTTTGATCTTCTAATTAAAAGTTTGTAAAGCACTGTGATGAAATTGTTTATCATTCACTATGATATAGGATATATTACACAGCAGTTCAGAATCCTTTTCTTTTTTTTCTAATAATATTTTCCTATCATAATACTTTGCTTAATTTCTGGGAGACTCTTCTGCTGTTCTGATGTATCTTTAGATTTCTCTGACTAGTTGTGAATCAATATATCCTCCAACTTGAAAGCACACTTTGTCACAATCACATGGCTTTTGATTTCCTCAAGGAATCCTCCACCCTGGCTGGTGAATCCCTCAGCCTAGTGATGTCATCATTGCACTGTCTGCATATATAGCTACAGAACTCAGTTTATCCCAATGTGCTAAATGGCCACTGATCCTACAAGGAGATTCATTTGCCTTTGAAAGATTTTTTTTTTGATAGCTAGCAACTGTCTTCACCAGAAAATTTTGGTGGAAGAGTACTAATGACCCAACCATCCTTAAGGTAGTACTAGGTTAGATGGAACCACTAACACTTAAAGAATTACCTGATCTGTAGGAGGCAGAGTGGATGATGGCGCCAGGCATCCGTATTGGGAGGACATGCAATCAAAGAGCAAAATAACATTTTTCAGTTTTATATTCTATAGGGTGTAGTGGAAATACTTCCTGCATTTTAAACTGTCAGCCAGAATTGGTAGGGGGAGCAGAAGGGAGTGATGACCCTGGGCATCCATATCGGGAGACCATCCAATCAAAGAGTGAAATAAAAATTTATTTTTTTTATTTAATTTTTTTAAGAGTCTGTTTCAGTTTTTTTTTTTTTTTTTTTTTTTTTTTTTTTACATATTTAAACTGTCTCCCTTTCCTTTTTCACATTTCTCAGTACTAGGCCCTATAGACCCCTCACCCACTATTTGACTCTTAGGGGCATATAATCAACGAGTTTGCCTCTGGGCATCACTAAACCCCTGCACATCACTGGACCTGACATTAGACAGATTTCCTGTTTAATCATCTTCAAATTGCAAGCAATATTGTGTCACTTTGTGTGAATGCTGGATATCTCTCAATCTAAATCCTCTTTAAATCTTGTCCAATATGACATACATTTCCTCAATTGAGTTTTATCCCACTGCACTTTGTGCAAACAGCAGATTTTGAGCTGATAACAGTTGACTCATTTCTGTCTGTCTGGATCAATAATAGTGACAAATCATCCACTGGATATGGGAGCAATTTTGTTTGAACTGAATTATATAGATAAATTGCTAGGTTGAATGAAAATCAAGTGGACAGTTTGAAGTGAGAAGGTTCAAATAAAAATCAAGAAACAGTTTATACATGAAAGAAAAATGTTTTTTAGCTTAGACAACCTTTTATACAAACAATATTCAAACAGTGAAAGAAATAATTTTACCTCTTCAATATTGCAGATAAAAGATAACTCAATTTTATTAGTCTCTTTTGTCTACCAATGAAACTTGACATCTAAAAATTTTAAACTTTTTCAAGATTTTAATGAATAAAAGATTAGACAATCAATGATGACTGTAGTATTCAATATTAATTTTTTTTTAAAATCATTTAATCCCAAGCAAAGCCACTAAGATGGGGTACTGGGTGTGAAAGAATATAAGAAAAAGAAAAACATTAGTGCGTTGAGAAAAATAAAAGAACAGAAATTAAGAAGACAGACAATAACAACTGACGTCTCATTTAAATTTTTTGAAGATCAAACTTGACTGGAAAGCAAGAAGTGACAACTATGAGAAAAGAATATAAGAGAACGTACATATATATTTTATATTCTAAGAATACAAAAGAACATAGAACTTAAGGTTACATCTAGCTATTTCAATCTATTTTCAACTTCAAAAGGATAATAATCAACTTCAAAATGGACTTATTTTCAGGTAAAAAATTAATCAACTCCAAAATGGATTAATCAACTTCAAATTGGGGAAAACTTCAAAATGAGAAATAATCAACTTCAAATTGAGAATTAATATAATTCTAATAAATTTAATATTTATTCTTTTACTTTTACTTAAAAGGGATATAAAAAAATATAAACGTTCCTAAGAAATTTATTTAAAAGATTACATCATCTAAGTTAATTATAGAGGGAAGTAATCTCTGTATTCCAGATACGAAGTTAGTGCAAGTCTCAGGGAAAATATTATTAATTGCCTCGGAGATCATCGCTTCTAACTTACTGAGATGGAATTCTTTAGTAGTTAAAGATCCCTGGCTATCACCTCTTAAAATCCCAACAATTGAGTCTGCCATACTTCTTTTTACGTCAGCTTTAATGACTGACCAAACCTTTTCAATGGGATTTAACATCGGACTATAGGGGGCAAGTCTGAAAATTTGGTGTTGCCTAAATTCATCCTCCTTCACAACTTCTTCAATTGAAGTATGGCAAGGAGCATTATCAATAACTAAGACAACTCCCCTTTCATAAATTTCATTTGCCTTTCTAAGGCACTCCCTGGTCCATTCTTTCGCATCCTCTTTTTTGAAAGAACCCCTTTTAATTTTATGATGAATTAATCCATTATTACTAATACATCCAATAACATGGATGTTATTTCCCCTGGATCCAGCCGGGACTGTAGTGCACCTCGTGCCTTTTTTAGAGCAACCTTCTCTTCTTGAAATATGGAGATTAAAATTGGTATCATCCATATAAAGAATTGGCACACTTTGGGACTGAAATTCTAATAAAGCTACTGCGTAATCCTCACGTTTCGCTTCATTGACATTATTATTGGCAGCTTCTGGTTCATAATGAACCGCTTTTAAAGTAAAGGCCACGGAGTCCAAGTGCTTTCTTATGCATTCTTTCATCACACAAACCACATACTTTTCGACCAACTTATTTACAATGTCTTGAATAGTGACCCTAGGAGAGTTTTCAATTAATTCGGTCATAAAATTCTTATGCTCTTGCGTAATTTTATATTTTCTTGCTCCTCCCCTAGAGTCACTCTTATCAGCACCCTGGTCTAACCAATGGTACGCTGTTGGCAGAGGCACACCAAATGCTTTTGCCAGGTCTTTCCAATTTCCTGCTGCAGCATGTGCAGCTAAAATCTAGGCCTTTTTTTTTGCCAGCCACAGTTTTTTTTTAGGTAAGTCCTCTTTGGAGCTGTTGCTAATTCTTCTTCAGCTTCTTTTGTAGAGGTTTCTCCAGCATCATCATCAATCATCATTTTTGGCCATACCAGACTTTCTCCTCCTACTTTTACTGTAGACTCACCCAATGCTTTCTTGGCCTCTAAGTTGTTTGTATTTTGTTTTTTTCTTCATCGATATAATGAAGACGAACAGTCAATTTCCTTACTCATGGGGTAAATTAATTGAAAAAATATTTTTCAATTTACCAAAAAAAAAAATATCTCAATTTGAAGTTGTTTATTCTTATTTTGAAGTTGATTGTTTTTAGGGTTTGACATTTTCTCAATTTGAAGTTGATTGATCCAATTTGAAGTTGATTAATTTTTTTACTTGTAAATAAGTCCATTTTGAAGTTGATTATTATCATTTTGAAGTTGAAAAGGTATAGTACTTCATTTAAATTCATAGACTCTAGATGCTATAGAGGAAAGTAATATTTATTCTGAAAATACAAAAATGTGGCACAAATCCAAAAGGGGAGGATCAGAGAAGGCTGGTCTTCAATCTGTCTTATCTTAAACTTATATAGCCATGATTACTGACCTAAACATACCACATTATTCCTTACACCAAAACAACACATTCATTCAATTTTTGTGTGCCATGTTCTTTCAGGACGTAGGCAATCATGGTTCTCTACCTCCCTCTATCCCTTGCAGCTCTTAACAAGTTCCTTCTCTCGGCCATCTCTTCCAGGTAACGTTCTGTCATCCACTTGCTCAAGCACGCTAGGTATGTCATGTGTTGCTCTCCTTTGTCTCTCTTTCCTTCTATTTGACCCATGAGTATCAGATTCTCCAGGCCCTCCTTCCTCATTGTGTCTCAGAAACTTCAGCCGAAACTAAACAAAATAGGGGAAAGTTCATCAGAACAATTACAATGAAAGTATTTATAGAAAAGGCACAGGGAATCTATGTTATGGCAGTGGAAAAGTGACTGAAGACAAGATAACAGGTCAAGACCAATAATATTACTGATTCCTCTTTTTATTATTATCAGAGATCTCTAAATATATAGCAGAGGCACCAAACCATATGAGGCAGCAATATTCAAAGCATGGATAAATGTTAGACTTATAAATATGGAAGATAGATCTGAGTGAGATAAAAATTATGAAAAAAAAAAAAATCTAGTATTTAAAAAAAAAATCCAGGATCAAACTTTTTGTGTCCATTGTTCCACGAGTGGAACATATTTTACAATCTATCTCTTTTTCATACAAGAGCAGAAATTTTGATTTTTTTTTATTGATAATATGCAGAGAAAAGATCAAAATACCATATGCCATACACATACTGTTAAAATACAATTTATGACATTGGAACTATTATTATTATTATTATTATTATCATTATTGAAAACTAACATGTGCAACCATGTCTGGGCAGTAAAATGTTAACACTGCCATTGATGCATTCTGGTTGTGCTGGCCCATATTGAGAAAAGTATGTAATTGTTATTTACTGGAAATAGATGACTATAAAAATGACTGATGACAACTTCTCATGTCAACCACAATTTTAGTTTTTATCAAATAATATGCAGTGTAGACGCTTCTAAACAACACACTCTAAGCAAAATATAATCAAAATAAATCACAAAAAAGGTTATATTGTTTAGAAAAAAAGCATAATTAGTTTATAATACAAAGTCTACAAACTGATATTTTATGGTATCTTGAAAACACAGGCACATACATACATACATACATATATATATATATATATATATATATATATAAAGGAGGCACAGTGGAGTAATGGATAACGGCTTGGATTGTGGAATCGGAGAGCCGAGTCCGAATTCCAGTCGAATCCATTACATTCATTTACGTGCTAATACCCTTAGAAAAGGTATGAATCCTCTTCTTCTCCCTCCAACTATGGATAAATAGCAGGACAGACTGGGTTCTATAGCCTTGGATGGCAACTGGTCTAGGAGAAGGACAACTCTGAATTCAAAACCTGCAGAGGGACGTTTGGTGACCTTGTGGCATTCGGTGCACCAGGTCCCTGTATTCGTCCCTCCAAAAAGTGTGGATGGCCCTGCACGAAACCCTCACCACTATAATCAAATCTCATGTGTCGGTGTCGGGCTTTCAGTTTCTAGGAACTGATCTGCCTGACCCTCATACATCGAATTTGACGAGAGAGTCGATCATATATCAAGTATGTGGTGCAGTTCAATTTATATTACATGAATCATTCATACAAAAAGCAGATAGTGAAGTTAATGATATAAATGGTGAGAATACATCATCGCAAACAAATTTATTAAGATACATTAACCCACGAACCTCTAGATGAATGTTATGATCCCTGTTTTTAATAAATTCCAGTTGCATAAGGTCGTTTTATACAAATACTTTCATCTGTTCATACAGACATCATCAGGAATGGAAATAGATTTGTTTTTTACAAAAAACAAAATTTGTTTGCGAAGATGTATTCTCGCAATTTATATCATTAACTTCACTATCTGCTTTTTGTATGAATGATTCATGTAATATAAATTGAACTGCACCACATTTTTGATTTAAAAAGAACTGATCCAACATGCAACTTTCGGATAATAACTGCGACATTCCTCTATTTATTGAGCAATTTAGTTCATGCCACATCGACTGAAAAAAACTACTACAACAAAAGAATTCTCCTATTACCATATTAGTACAAAAAAACAAAAAAAAACACACACTCTTAAATTAAAAAAAAAAAAAAAATTTAACCTCAACGTTGTGACCGCATGCTCCAAAATTTCTCACCGTTAACAATAACACATTTCTAAAAAAACATATTTCGGATCACATCTAATCTTTTGTTGTCCCGTTATTACCTGGATGTAAAAAACAAATGACTGAAAAATAGATTCAGTTTGTAGTAATCTGTGGCACACAGAGAACTATTTGTTCCTAATGGGAGAATTATATGCAGGAAGAATGTAGCATCAAAATCCTAATGATATAACCACTGAAAATAATCTGTTATGTTTGTATTATGTGTGGGGTGTAACTGAGCGAGAGACCAACAAAAGAGGAACTGAAGACAAGGATTATGGCAGCAATCATCAACTTAAACAAGGAGACTTTTCAGAAGAGTGTAAGAGATTCTGCAGTCATCTGGTGGCCATGGTTGAAGCCAATGCCAATTTTATTGAATAAATTTACTCTTTAATATTTCAAGATATTTTTTAATAATTTTGGCAAATATATCTATTAAAATGAGATGTCAATGTTATTTTCATTTTTTTGAGTAATTTAGACGACAATTTATCCATCTCAACTTGTATAACAAATGGACAAACAACCACTTTCTGGTTACTGGTCATTGGCTCTGATAAAGGTATTTTAAGGCCCTTCTTGACCTTAGGGATCCGAATGCATTATCCTTGTGTACAATTTTGTCTTTCATTCTAGCCTGATGATGGTTAGGCTAACAGACGTTTTCCCAAATGCAACATTAATAAATTTTCCATTTTGTGTCATCATCACTTTTGTTTCAGATACTATTGTCCATCCTACAAACACACAATCTTATATTCCAAAAAATTAATATCTCAGATTTTCAGCCACTATTTCAAATAAGTTTATGGTATCTTTTTATGTATTATTTTTAATGTCAAGATGACTGGCAATGGGACAGTGCAGAGTTGATTTAGAGTCATGTTTCTAATATTTAGCCAACAGAACCGAATTATATTCTAAGGGCAGAAGAGAAAAGCATTGATCTTTGACACTGTCTACCTATTAAAATATTAGTGACAAGATCATAGTCAAAATGACTGGCAACAGGACAGAAGATAGGGTTAGTTGCAGGTGTTCTGTAAGAGAATTAGCAAGAAAATGATTTATAAATATGGAGAGCAAATAGCTCTTCTCTTTGAACTAGAGCCAAATTTTTGTATCAATATTGGTTAGGAGGAGTAATTTTTAAATGATTATTTTCTTTATTCACCAGAAATCTTCCAGCCAACCAATTTTTCTCACCTGAATCAATCTTACATCTTTACAAGTCTACCATTCATCCATGCTTTGAATTGCTGCTTTATAGTTTCTGGTGCTCCTGCTATATATTTAGTGATCCGTGATAAATTTAAAAAAAAAATCTGCAATTTCATTTGTCCTGAATTGGCATCTCAACTTCAGTCACTTTCCCCATAGCCATAATATAGCATTACTGTGCTTTTCTATAAATACTTTCATGATAATTGTTCTGATGAATTCTACTGTCTTTGATTTTATATTCCCCATCCCCAACAGACAAATTGTACATATAGGGATTAGTTAGGACTTCCTAGAGACTATGAGGTATTATGTTGGATGTAATAAAAATGGTAAGACTGTGTTGTTTTGATGTAAGAAATACTGTGGTATGTTTAGGTCAGTGATTGTAGCTAGTTAAATTATAATTAATAAAACAGATGAAAACAAGCCTTCCCCATTCCTCTTTTGGCTTACTACCTCATTTTTTGTACTTTTACAAAAATAAATATTACTCTCCTCTGTGATACATAAAATCTATAAATTTAAGTGCAGTATCAGATTGGCAGTGAGGTCTCATCATTTTACAGTTGGAATGGCTAGATGCAACCTTAAGTTCTATGCTAACAGTTTCTTTTCTTGCACTTCTCACTTGTGGAACTATCTTCCAGTTTCTTGCTTTCCAGTCAAGTTTGATCTTCAAAAATTTAAATGCAATTTCAATCATTATCTTCTGTCCTCTTAATATCTGTTATTTTATTGTTTTTGCTCCTTAATAATGTTTTACTTATATTCTTTCACAATCAGTAACCCTCCTGTGTCTTAGTGGCTTTTTTGCCTTGGGTGGGGGTGAAATCATTAAAGAAAAAAAAAGGTCAATGAAAAGAAAATGCTTTTAAACATTTTTTTTTTCAAACCCAATCAAAATTTTATTTTGACAATAGATTTTGTTTCATGTAGTAACATAAATGATGTCTGATTGATTCTTGTTCCAGATATAGAATTCCTCTTAAGAGAGAATTGGTTTCAAGTAAAGAAAAGTATTTGCAAGTGTTCGGCTACATTTGCTTGTCTACTTTATCCTTCATGATATTTTCACACCATCCATTTTGAAATGTTGAAATGTGAAATCATATCCTTGTAATGGGATTTTCCCATAAGGAAAATAAAAACAAAATGAAAAAGTAGACAAGAAAACTTTAATCATAAAATTTTTTTTTTTTATTTACAATCAAAAATAGGTTTGAAGATTTATGATTAAGAAATAGAGAAACATTGCACAAAATATTAATTTGTATGCCAAGAAAATATTGAAAAAGGTGAGGGGGATGTATATAAGGCAGAATATCTCTAGGAAAGGTCTCATAACACATCAGAGTCTCAAGAGAACCACATGTACTGCAGCCATAGCATTAGTGGTGTTTCTAGGGCAAGATAGGTTGACAGAGCCCACCTCTTTTCAGGCTATTTTGTAATTCAGACTTTTCCTTCTATTCAACTGGTTGACCCTTTCAAACAAGAGGAACCAAGTCTGCCCACATCCTGCATATGCTGATGAACTACATCTGGCAGCAAGGCCTTTCATCAGGTGGTTTTGAGGAGAGTGGAAACACCTCTTAATGTTGTTCCCAGGTCCACCTTGGCCTGTGATAGTAGCACTTGTTAGGGTCCCATCTATGGGTAAATAGTTAGCCCCAAGACTGGGGGTCAAAATACTATGAAAGCATAAAAAGTATTTATAGTAAATATACCAGCAATACATTTTTGAGAAGGAAAAATATATACGTATTCTATTCATAGGAACCTATTCTAAAAATCTTGTCAGCATTAAATATAACTCACTGAGTTTGATATGCCATAAAAAATGAATCAAATCAAATCCAGTCTGCCTTGCTATTTAGCCCATAGATAGAGGAAGATGGAGTCATCCTATCTCCAAGGTCATTAGTGTGAAGTGAATGAAATCATTGACAAAAGACAAGTTAAATTTTAGTAAATGGAAAAAAGAAATTATGTATATTATTTGTTTCCAGGGTTTTTCTTTAAAAATTAAATTACATATGTGATTTTTAAAAAAATAAGTTGATTTGATTTAAAGAATATCAAAATTCTCTTTCAAATCATATTAAGATATAGTTTAAATTTTTTGAGAAAATTTCTCTTTTTTTTAAATCGTATAAACTAAGTTATTAGAGAAAGAACGTTAACAGCATTTTCTTCTCACAGAATTTAGTTTTATATTTTGACTTTCTATCTCTTAACTTTTGGGGCCCTTTTTATCACTACTCAATAGGATCAAGAGAATTTCCAAATATTCATTTCAAGAATTATTTTTAGAAAATAACTCGCTGGTTAATCCTAAAATAATTTTTAGAGACAAATGAATTGGCATTTAATTTATTCTATTTGTTTATCACGTAACCTTTTAATTTATCACAACACACATTTTAATTGGTGTTGTAGGGAATGAACTGATAAACCTCAGTATACAAAGAACTGTTACACTTCTATTAAATAGACTGTTTCGGTAGGAATATTAGCATCTATGGTGTTGGTCTCAGGGGGAGGGTGTGCTTTCTAGCAAGAATCAAGATGTTGAACTCTCTGCCCAAAGGTAGAGAGGAACCCAGATGAGGCTATGCCTTCAAGCAGAGTTTCATCTCGGGAGGTTGACAAACCTGACCCCGTGTATGCAGGGTCTACAGGGAATTTTTGCCCGAGTCTACAGGCTTGGATTGCTCCTCATAAAAATTGGCCTTGTATCACATCCTGTCTCATGGGGAGGTCGGGCATCGCTTGCTTTCCAGTTTCAAACGAAGTTGTAAATATATACTTGTATTGTTCTTGTTTAAAATAAACCCTTATACTTTGTAAGTTGCTGTTCTAGGTATTATTTTCAATAACACCTCCCATCAACATTACAAAACTGGCGACAAGGATGAGGTAAATGTATCATATTTTCAACATTCCATCTCAATCAACCACTGCAATTGTAGTCTGAAGATGGACTAGTAAAAGAAAAAGAAATTGCGTGGAACCCTTGAGTTTAGATCCAAAAAGAAAAAGATATTATTTCTTGAGGAAAATAATTTTGAGTGGGAGCTGTTATAGGGAACAAACTGATAAACCTCAGTATACAAAGAACTGATACACCTTTATTAAATGAACTGTTCCAGTAGGAATATAAGTGTCTATGGTGTTGGTATCAGTGGGGGGGGGGTTGCTTTCAAGCTTCTGATGAGCTTGTAAATATCTACTTGTATTGTTCTTGTTTAAAATAAACCCTTATAGTTTGTAAGTTGCTGTTGTAGTTAATATTTTCAATAACCACCCTGAACAACATTACAAAAATTGGTTAGAAAAATTCTAAATACAAGGAAAATATTTAGGATTCATTCTTATGCATTTTTTTTTCATGAATTTAATCTTTTGAGCCCTTTTTTATTTCCTAAAACATAATTTTTATACTGGAGTCTAATGTTCCCAAATAAAGAGAAAAACTTGAAACATGTTCTTAATTAGTCTTGTCTAATCGAGAACTTCACACTGATGTCATACCTAGCACCAAACTCTAAATATCTAAACTGCTAGTTGTATACAACCAATTTCTCAGATCATTAGTCAAAAATAAGAAAATAAAGACTGTAGCTAATTCAAATTTTATGGATTACTGTGCTACAGAATCACAATGAGCTGTAGCAAATAACAGAAAACACATCACTTGAAGACTTTCTACAGCAGAAATAACTAAAATAGATATTCCACGATGGTGATGAAGGAGAAAACCAAATCTTACCTTGAAAAAGAATTTGTGTTCTGTGATATCTGTAAAAAAAGAAAATCAGAATCAAGATCAGATTGACTTTAGTATGCCTTGAAATATGGTAATTATTTGCGCTACCCTACTAGTCTTAACCAATCACAATGTGTCTTCCCCCAATAAAAGAATGCTACTTTTGAAGACACAAGGATCTTTTGGTTCTTTGTAAAGATGGTAGTTATGCATTATGAATTTTGGATACAGATTTTTTTTTTCTACTTCTTTTTGACTTATGCCCCAAGGTATTTTTAACTTTGGACATATGGGGCTAATTTACCTCTTTAAGAATTACAACTCCAGATTTTTGATTTTGGGATCTAAAACTCCCATTGCTATTTTCTCACACACAAATAACTTGAATTAAAAATAATGACATAATCAAGATGTTGACATTCCCCACTACATTAAACAAAAGGTTAGGAAGAAAACCCCTATCAATACTGGAAAGAGGGATAACAGTTATTGAACTTGAGAAACCTATTTTCATGAAAATTGTTATAATAGAAAGAATTTATAATTTCAACCAAAAGCAATACTGGCATTCAATAAATACTGAATGTTACCTTAGAAGTAAATGGCTATTAACATTATTACTATTTTGAAGATTTTTACAGAATTTACCAATTTTGGATTACACATTAATAGTGCCACTCAAAGTATTTTAAAAAATTTACAAACTACATCTGCATCCTGGGTAAGACAATAAACTATGTCCAACAGCAAGACCTCTGATCTGGAGGTTTTGAGGTTCATGGAACCAGCTCTTAATTGCTGGTGTTCCCAGGTACACCCTGATCCGGGGTGGTAGCACCTGTTAGGGTCCCAGCTATGGGCAAATAGTTGACTCCCAACCTGACTCAAAACACTATTAAAGTGTAAAAATAGGTTTTAATACCAGAAATACTTTGTAAAAAATTATTACCAGCAATACATTTTTGAAAAAAAAAAATATTACCAGCAATAAATTTTTGAAAAAAGAAAAAATTACCAACAATATATTTAAAAAAAAAAAAAAATTACCAGCAATAAAAATCTTGTCAGCATTAAATAACCCATTGAGGTTTAATATGCCACAAAACAAACCAAACTATGCATTTTTGAAAAAAAAAAAAAAATTAACAGCTACACATTGTTGAAAAAAAAAAAAAATTACCAGGTATACATTTTTAAAAAAAAATATTACCAGCAATAAAAATTGTTGGCATTAAATAACCCATTGTGGTTGATATGCCATAAAACAAAACAAACAAAACCAAACTAAAATTTACATTTACTATTCTGTTTAGTAAACATTTTGTTTGAGAGATTTTTTTTTCTTAAACAATCAACAATGATTACTCAGAATCTTTACATTTGTTCTCATCATTGTTATTAAAATCACAGCATTTTAGTCATTGTGTTTTCCAGCCTTCTTCAAGTGTTTGTTTAACCTACCAGGAATTTGGGATGGAACCTTTTGAAAACATTGGCACTTTGGAATACCATTTATCATTTTGAATAGTTCAAAGAAATTAGAAGCAATTTCAAATGACAAGAACTGAGTTTGACAAAATTAATCTATTGTTATTTTTATTTACCTAAAACATACATTTTCAAATTTAACTACAGGGTTTATAATTTCTCTCTGAATTACTGAGATGAAAAGCTAACATTATTTACATTATTTACTGTTGGATTAATGTTCTCAACTTTTTTGTTGTTATAACAACATTTCTACTGCAGTGCCCTCTGGCCATCTTCAGACATCTTTTGATCTGGGTAAAATTTAGGTAATTTCAAATTGAAATCAAAATGACTATATCATCGGATTCATGAACCAATGCTTTAATCCACTAGGCTAGTGGATCATGGAGTGTTAGTGATATGGTTGATTTTGTTTAGTGGCATATCAACCTATATAGGTTATTTAATACAAAAATCTAAATATTTTGAACACAACTGCATGCCTTCAACTAGAAATAAAATGTACTGTTAGCCATTATAAAATGTATTACTGGCCATTTTACTATAAATAGGGGTTGTTATTCTGTACATACAATGTGTGAAAGAACATGCTCTACCCTGCTCAGCCACCAACCAGAGGAAGTAACACAGTTTCAGTGGCGAAGGGACAACAAGTAAAATTTCTCATTCATGAATCAAAACTTAGGTATAAGATCGAACATTTAATTCTATTTAATACTATTACGGTTCTATCTCTTAATATAGAGCACTACAGTTAAAAAGACTGTTTACCATAAAAAAGTTACTTTCCCTGGTGAATCAATTTATTTATTTATTGCAACACGGAATTTCGCTATTTTGAATTTTATCTAGAATTCAGTATTATATATAATTGGTCATTAGCAGAAGTTCTTTTAGCAGACAAGTTGAATAATCTCACACCAACCACAAAATTACCAACCTCAGTCACACATATTTAATCATCAAAAGTTATTGAAGTAAAACTGCTACTAGATACAAGCAAGGTGATAATGCCACTAAAACACAAAGGGGTCTTCTGAGTGAAAGACAATGACAAGACTTTAGTGAGCAGAAAGGACAATAAAAAATGATTCAGGAAGACACAAAATGGTGATTGGTATTGCATTTAATTTTTTGAAGATAATAGGTAACAGGGAAGCAAGAAACTAGAAGAGAGTTCCACATGTGAGAAGTGCAAGAAAACAAATTATTACAGTAGAAAACAGGGTTACATCTAGCTAGTAAAATAGTAAAACCTAGTTGCTAATCTAATAGTAGGATTAGTACCAAGAATCAAATGCCATGAAATATTTACAGAAAAGGCATGGTAAGTCATGTCATGGTCATGGGAAAGTGTCTGAAGATGCCAGATCAGATTCAATTAATTACAGACACTTTTGCTGCAGTTAACCACTGACTGGATGTAATTTTTGAGATCAGCTGCCAGTTTTACTTTATCAGACACATCAGACAGGGTGCGATGGATGAATTGTTGTCTAAATTACGCAAAAATGCAACTAACACTAACATTTGATTTTAACAGATATATTTTCCAAAATTACACAGAAATAACTTGAAATACTAAATTTATGCAATAAAATTGCCATTGGGTTCAACCATAGCCTCTGAATTACTTTAGAATTGCCTGCATTTCTTCTGGGCAGTTTCCTTGTTTAAGTTGGTGAATGCTGCCATAATCCTTGCCTTCAGTTCATCTTTGGTGTTATAAGGAGTTTTCTTGGTCTTTTGTTCAACTGTGCTTCACACATAATAATCAAGCAGGTTTCAGTCTGGGGAGTTAGGTGGCCAGATGTAAGGAGTGATGTGGTCACAGAAATTGTCTGACAGCCATGATTGGGTTCTCCTGCTTATGTTGCCAGACATAGGGTCTTCCAGCAGCCACCCTCTTTATCCAGAGCAGAACTGACTCCTCAAAGCACTTGATGTAGTCCTCCATGTTGGAGTTTGAGGTTTTATGGAAAGATGAGTTGAGGCATAACTTCACCATCACTAGTGATCATTCCAAATACCTTTGTAATCAGACTCATCCAACTTTCTGAATCCTCAGATTGATAGCCAAACATTCTGAAATGTTTGTATTTGAGCTTCTGGCATGAATGCCAAGAGGTACAGCAGGCTGTTTCCAAATTTCCAGTGAAGTGAATTGTGTTATGGTGCTCTTTTTTCTCACAAATAGTATCCTACTGATCCTACCATACTGTGCAGTTTGCAGAATCAAAAACCAAACAATGTGCATGCACAAAATTAAAATTATAAAATGGTGACAATTTACCAATTGGACCCTGTAGTTGTGTCATCAGCATAAATATCAGGTTGCAAACTGATGATATTAGGGAGGTCATTGATGAAAATAAGAAACAATGTAGGTCCAAAGATAGAGCCCTGATGCAACCTCACATTAATGTGAAATGATCTAGAAGCATGTCCATTCAGCACAACCTTCATGACATGATTTGTTAAGATTTATTGGATTAAGCCAAATATTCATCCACAGACACTGTAGCTCTTGAGCTTGTAGAGAAGGCCAGCATGCACACCCTGTTGAACACCTTCAAGATATCTAAAGGCACAGCCTGAGCTTTGCCGTTCTTATCTTAAGCTTGATAGACAAATTCTTTAACAAACACATTATCATTAACAAACACATTATCAATCTAGAAAAACAGAATCTATACTGTTTAATCAAAAGAATGCTGTAAGATGCCTAACCAATTGAGTGTTGATTAGAGCCTCTGGTACTTTACCAAACAGAGGTAAAAGGCTAAGGGGGTCAGAAGGTTCACCAGAGTTTTTAAAGAGAACTACAAACTTGAAAGCAAGAATCAGCGAGGTATTTTTGGTAGAGTTTGGAGAGAACAGGAGCCAGTTCAGGAGCACACTTACTTAGGACAATTGCAGGGATATTGTCAAATTTTATATGCTAATTACTTTTTCATAAATCAAGCCATGTAATATACATAAATCATGTGACTAGATTACATTGGCTAGGCATAAATTAAAATCTAAGAAAAAATTATTTTAATAAGAAAAGCTTTTAAATTAAAATCTAAGAAAAAATTATTTTAATAAGAAAAGCTTTTAAATTAAAATCTAAGAAAAAATTATTTTAATAAGAAAAGCTTTTAAATTAAAATCTAAGAAAAAATTATTTTAATAAGAAAAGCTTTTAAATTAAAATCTTCTAATTCTAACTTTAAAGGTTGCAGCCAACAATATCTTGAGTTGTTATAGTTTGAAGAGAAACACATTTCACAGATATATTTACCAAACAGAATGCCAGGAAAAACTTTGTTTGATCCTAATGGCCCCAATATAAGGAACGATGTCCATCAGTTTAATCATCTCTTTGGCGCCATTACACATGCTCACACACAAACTTACACTTGCATATACTCACAACACTTGTAGGACTTTTCTCCAGTGACTGACTATAACTTCTTTTGCACAGAAGTATTCATTTCATACTGTCTTTATCAAAGACAAACTTAAAAGATTTTGTATTATTTGTTAAAATAATTATTACTATTTCATTTGAAATCTGAACCAATTAGAATGACTCAAAAAACTCAGCTTGTTTGATCCTACTGACCTATATGAAACTTAATTTAAGTTAAACTCTTTCACCTCTTATATCCCATTAGACGCACACATTATATATATATATATATATATATATATATATTATATATATATATATATATACACACACACACACACACACACAACTGTTCAACTTTGAATTCTACCCACACATATGCTTACAGCACTCGTATGACTTACTTTCTCCAGTCAATGACTGTAATTTCTGTTCCTGTTCAGATGTGTCTCTTTCATTCTTCACCATCTTCATCAAAGACGGACTTAAAAGATTTTGTATTATTTGTTAAAATAATTATTGCTACTTTGAAACCACAACTTTGTCTTCTTTTTTTATTTTTATTTAACCATATTCTTCTTGGTTGTTTCTACAATGTTTTAACGTTATAGAAACTTTAACTCAACTTGGCTATATTTTTATTGGAAGATCATTGAGTCAGAGTCAGCTATAAATAATTGTAAATGTTGCCATGAAAGTTGACGTTTCAACATAATTGATTTGTTTTTTTTTAATAGTTCATTAAGCTTTTGAAGGTTATTTAAAGCCAGAAAACATTTAGATTGTAAATATTTTTTGGAGAGAATACTGATTTCTAAGTTCTACTAATTAACCTATAGCAGGGGTAGAAGAGGTGGATTCATACCTTTCCGATGGGTATTTGTGCATAAGTGAATATAATGAACCCAACTGAAATTGAAATTTGGCTTTCTGATTTCCATTCATTACACCACCTGAACATCCAAGCTTACAGAATATGATATTCCTAAGCAGTCACTCGTCAATGTACTGACCAGGCTTGATGTTGCTTAACTTAATTATATGAAAACTGGTGCATCAACATGATATGGCTGTAAGCCATTTCAGCAGAATAAGCATTGACATTTGTCACTTGAATAATTCACAGATTGCATTTTATAGTGAAAATGCTCCGGCAATTAGGAGAAAGATTTTATTCAGTTGGTGATTAGAAATAAATATTTAATTCACTATGTCTTCCATTTTCTTTTCTTCATGAAATTACAGGTAAGGAATACACTGTGAATTAAATTGAGAGTTAAAAAAATCTATTGTGATGCAAACAACTTGATATCAACAGTTATTTCTTTTTTTTTTTTCAAACTTTTCCAGATTTATCCTTTTTCTTCTATTTTTTTTTTTTGTCATTCTTCTTTTTTCATTCCTGAACAAATGAACTCTTATCTCAACAAGCAGCAAACATTATAGTCCCTTTCTTAAGCCTTCTTTTAGTGAAAGAAGGAAAAAAGTAATGAGGGCTTCTTCTTCCTAGAAATGTGGAACTGACATTTGTTTCAGCCTGATTTTATTAGAAACAGATTTATTGCTTCATAAGAAAAAATTGAAAGCTGAATATTGTGTCATATTTTTATTTATAAATTTTGGAGATTATTTGGCATCTGTAACAAATACAAAGACTTTGATCAGTGTTTTGGCTTCTAGCTGTGTTTTTGGCATATAGTCATAATAATGTAATTTATATTAAAGGAGATGACATCTGTCATTGTTGTCTCCAATAAATATATCTTGTGATTCATTCTTTATTAATATCATACTAATGTTTACCCCAATAATAATTCAATATCTATGTTTTCCTTAATAATTATAAAAAAAGAGTAAATATTTTAAAGTATTTTCTGAAATAAACTGCAGAGATATTTGAAAAAATTATTAGGTCTATGACAAACTATCATTCTTCTGCAGCTAGGTTAGATTTAAGGATCCAGCTTCTCCTAAGGAAAAAATAGCCTATTGGATTAAATCATTGGTTTATGAATATGGTGACATAGTAATTGTGAGTTCAATCACTGGGCTGAGCAGCAATAAAAATAAGAACAAAGTGAGATATCCTAGACAAGGGTGATGAAATGGAAACGGATTAAAAAAAAGGGTTAAGTTTGGAGTTACCTGTAGGTTACCTAGATTGACAGTGACCTGATGAATGCTGGAGAACAAAAGAGACAAAACATTGCTACAGCAACAACAAAGATGAGGATAATCACCCACATGTACATAGTGTAAATAACACGGCAACAAAGATAAATATTTAGAAAAATGTATTTCAAATAACCATTAATCAGAGTAAAAAATATCATTATTGACACACAATGATAAAACCAACAACAAAGATAAGGATATTAGTTCAAATCATAATGGTTCAACTCTCCTGAACTGTATACAAGTTTGGAAGAGTTGAAACATTTTGGCTTGGTTAAAACATCACTGTGATGTTTTAACCAAGCCAAAATGTTTCTGTGACTCGTACTATCAACATTGCAGTTTAAGCGACATATATAAAAATGCAATATATATTATCACTTTAAATGTTATTTTTAGTGGATACTCACATTTGAGTAGTTGACTATTTATTAAACTTAATATGTATTTTTGACTACTGACCTGAATATTTGAGAAAACTTATTCCAAAAAAACACGTACTCTCTGGCAGGATTGGAACCTGTGCCCCCACTGGCTAAAGAGAACCATTGTTAGATCTTACATGCTTTAACCAAGTCAGCTGTGAAGAACTTTTTCTGATCAAGCAAAAATCAAATATACTGTTTAATAAAAAAAAACAAAGCAAATATGAGTGTCCCCTAAAAAATCATTTAAAGTGATAAAATCTG
Source organism: Acanthosepion esculentum (assembly GCA_964036315.1). Classification (NCBI taxonomy): domain Eukaryota; kingdom Metazoa; phylum Mollusca; class Cephalopoda; order Sepiida; family Sepiidae; genus Acanthosepion; species Acanthosepion esculentum. The sequence continues at coordinate 35,814,706 of OZ038478.1, read as the reverse complement.
TTTAATAAAAAAAAAACTATTAATTCTTATATAATATGTATGTATGTATGTATGTCATCAGAAGAGTTTCAACAGAGATAGATGAATCACTCAACTTGACTCTTCTAATGATATAAGAGAAATAGAAATTTGTTATTTTAACCTTGTATGTCTTAAATTAAAAGCAGTAGAAATGAAATTATGCAGAAACAACCTTGACATCTCCTATGGAGACCATATGACATATGATGCACTGTGAATCATTGTCAGACAAGAAAGGCTCATTGGAAAACAACATAACTACCATCAAGAAGAGAAAATTGAAATGGTATGGACATGTCATAAGAGCCAACAATATTTTACTGTCATCCTACACCTTAGGCAAAAGGGGAGGAGGCAAACATAGGAAAAAAAAAAGGACTAAGTTTGCTGGAAGAACAGTCAGACAGTAGCAAATAACTGAGAAATAAACTGATAGTAAATTTGTAATTGCATCCTATGTATAAAATCTCAAAAAAATTAAATATTACTATCATTTTTTATAGAATTTGTAGACTAGTAAAATATAAAAATCCATTAATAGTCTGAAATAGAATTTGATTGAGTCAGAGAGGAACTGATGAAAAACAAAGTGACAAGGCTTATTTACAATTAAAGCAAGGGATGCCTTTAGCAGCTGCTACAGCATTCAACATAATTAACATGGGAAAAACAACTTTTCAACTGACAGTAAAAATAAATAAGTAATGTTCAACACCTCAAAAAACTTGGGGACAATTTTGTGTGGGCACAAACAAGGTTAAAGAGATTTTTCTTTTAACATTTTAAATTAAACATTGTTAACAAAAAAAGATGCAAGACGATTTTCTGTCAAAGATCAAATGCTATGAATATACGAGTCAGTGTCTGGCTCTGATAAATTGTTTCAAAAGACCAAAACAGCAAAGAGTGTTTCTTTCAGATAGTAAGTAAACTATTGTTGGATATATAAGAGTGTAAAAGAATACTGATACTTATAAAGAAATAATTTGCACATCTTACATAAACATATAATAGATCTTGGATAATGATTCATATCAGGATATATTTTTAATTAGGAAGAAAAGGACATGGAAAGTATTTTTTGTCATATGTTACCTATTTTTCATTAGAAACCCTCTCAAAAATCACCCATAGTCTAATACTCCAATAGTTGATTTTGTGTACCAGACTAACATCTAAACACCCTGCTTCACACAATAGACACCTGATGATCCCAGAATGAAATATATATGATTATAAATAACTAAATTAGGATTACAAATCAAAACAATGCTAGGTC
>OZ038478.1:35788406-35808406 GCA_964036315.1 Acanthosepion esculentum | reverse complement strand
TCTGCTGACATAAACTGCGTTCCATTATCTGTGACTAGGCAATCCACTACACCAAACAGAGTGAATAGCTTGTGGAGGCAATTTATGGTCGTTTCTGAAGTAGGATTTTTGCAACGAAACACCTCCAGCCATTTACTATAGCTATCCACTATGATTAAATAGTAGAAGCCGTCAATTGGTCCTGCATAATCTGTGTGTATTCTTGACCACGGACGATCAGTCTCTGAGCATGGCTTATGTATGATTGGCGGTGCTTTGGCTGCTAAATTACAAGCCTTGCACATTTCCACCATCTGAGTAATATCCTGGTCCATATTCTTCCAATATACATAGCTTCGCATTAGCGACTTCATTCTATTTTTACCAGGATGTCCCCTGTGGAAATCCTTTAATCCTGGAATTATGTTGTCTCGAAGTATCACTATTCCAATGTCTTACAGTAATCGTCTGACGCGTCTGTCTGACTGACTGACTGACTCACACTACTGCTTCCTCTTGAGGCGCAGTATTTATGGTGTACGGAATAGTCCATTACTATTATGGGTAAGTTCCCATAACAATATATATATATATATATATATATATATATACGTGTGTGTGTGTGTGTGCATGTATATATATATATATATATATATATATATATATATGTGTGTGTGTGTGTGTGTGTGTGTGTGTGTGTGTGTCTGTATATATATATATATATATATATATATATATATATATATAAGGCTATAGTTGTTCCAATGAGAGAAAAATGTATATTTTAAAAAAATAGAGAAACCTTAAATGTTTTTGGTTTGTTTTTGGTTATGTGGATTTGTCTTAGTATATATATTTTATTCTTCATATTTCTACTATATGTGTTTCCGGTCTCATGACTTTCTTCAGGCAAATAAAAGGATTAAATTTTTAAAGGAATAAATTTTCTTTGTTTATTTTAATATCTCATTGTTCATTTTCTGTATTTGCTAGTGATCTCTGATTTCCCTTCTGGACCATTATCAAAAGTGAATTACTGCCTAAGTATTAAAAAACCATGAGGCAGTGATGACAGATATATTGATGAGAGATGTCATTCCATCCCTGTGTGCATGCATGTTGCTGTTGGCCTGCATATGTACACTTCCTCCCCACATATAATTTGAATCAATTCAATTGTTGTATAATCCATTATAGGATCCTTGAACACCTCTTGTTCAACGAGTGGCATATTGGTTAAGCACTTTGATAAAAACCTAATAGAGATCTTGTTTAAGTTGTTACTATGGTTTTGAATTCAGAGTTACTCTCCTTCTAGATTGGGTACAAGCCACAGATACCCAATCTGCCATGCTATTTAACCCATATCTGGGGGAAGAAGAGATGATTCGTATCTTTCCCAAGGGTATTTGGGCATTCATTGCATTTACTTATGTATTCGTTTTACATATATTTCTTTTTCAATATCATTTCCTTTCTTGTCAATGCACTTAATTATTTCAGATAAAAAATCAGCTGCTATCTATGTGTCAGATTATAGGTATTGCACAAATTTATTTTGATGGTCCCTTCAGAAAAAATAAAATAAAACAAAGGAATTTCCATAACTAAATTCTCATGCTCACAATTGAACAACATGAAAAGTAAATCATTAACATTTATAGAAATGCTGAACAAGATACAAAAAAGTATTAATATTTTTAAGTCACTGAAAGTACAGAAAAAAAGGTTAAAGATAAAACTTGCCTATAACTGTCTTTATTCAGGTCCAGAAGAAGAGAAGGAATGCTGAGATACATAAGTGCGTGAGAATCACATTCCTTCATATTAAGTAGGGAGCAAGCATTAAACAATAATGCAACAAAAGAACATACAGTCAATAATAATATAACAAAAATTAACAATATGAACATTTCCAAGAGACACGATGACTTGCCAATGTTGGTAGTAAGCTGTCTGAATCTACAAGAAACTTCTCATGAGATCTACCATAATTCAGTTTGCTTTATGAGATGTGAAGTGTGGCAAGAGTACAAGAAGGAAGCTATAATTATTGGTGTGCTTAGTGAATAACAATGTTTATGGTTGAATTTCATTACACTAGTGTCAGCAGTATTTCAATGATGAGGTAAATTGTCTTTGATAAGAATTGGCATCTTTCAGACTAGCTGACCAGTACTTAAATGTTAATTGTTTCAGGAACAAAACCAGTACATCAGAAAGCTTCAGTGAGCAGTTAAGACAATGAAAACAGCCATGAAAAGGACATCTTTATGGAGAAGTGATTTACTAATTTCTTTTTTTATTATAGGATTTTGAAAAGAGTACAACATTAACGCATAAAAAGAGAATTATCCTTGGAGTTGGCAATTGAACCTTCCAAAGTATTAAGAAACAGGGAAAACAAAGAAAAATGTGCTGAATTGCTATACATGCTTCAGCTCTATCTTTTTAACCTTATCTAACTGTATCCCTTGTTTGCTGTTTAGCATTGGGTTTTCAGTCCTATCTAAAGTGTTTTTCCTTCTATTTTACTTCCAGTTGTCTCCTTGTGTCATGATGGTATTATCATCATGCTTGGAGTGGCGCCTCTTACTCTGTAACCCTCTACCTCGCGTGGCTCTCGGGCCTCATATAGGGTGAACATGATTGTAAGAAAAATAATATTAATCCTTCTAAATGGTAGTGAATGCTGGACGATTTCTTCATAGATGAAGAGAAGACTTGAGCTAACAGAGATGTGGTTTTATTAAACAGATACTGATAATATCATGGATTGAACATGCGAGCAACGAGGAAGCTCTAAGAAAAATGGAACAAAATAGCTGAAATTTCTGGGACACCTAATGAGGAAAAAGGGCTGGGAGAATGTGATACTCAGCAGATACTCCAAAATAAGAGTGGAAGGAAACAGTGAGTGACCTAGCTAATTAGTTTGTATAAATGGATGGGCAAACATGAACTGGGAGTGGGATTAAGAGTACATACATTGCTTAGAGTTACAAAGTATGGGAAGTTGTGGTGAGCCATGATTCTCTGTATCTTGAAGGGACATAGCATATAAAAGAATCTTTGTGAGACTTTGTCTGGCAGGTAATCCTCCGGCAATAACATATTCAAAGTTTATTTAGGTATATTTGTTAATAACTTTTAAGTTTTAAATATTAAGGAAAAGTTGCATAATGTGCACACCAGATGGATAAAAAACTGAAAAAAATTTTAAGGGGTATTTTTTTATGAATATTGCTGTAATTATATACAAAAATTATAACAATTATATTTTAACTTTTTAGATTACAAAAATAAAAATAAAATGAAAATAAGATACATTTTAGGCTCCTAAATTTTCTATTTTTAGCACTAATTCTTGAAACATTTCTTGTACAATGAAGTTGTGCATCCTTTGCACCAAGATGTCTCACCCTTTTCAAGAAGTATGCATGCAGGCATAGCACTGTCTAACTTATTCCATACAGCTTCATTTGTGTGCAAATACTCCAGGAAAAGTACCATTAATGAGAGAGGACAATAAAAGAATAATAATAGAGAAGACAGAAGATAATGATTGACATTGCATTTACATTTATGAAGATCAAACTTGACTGGGAATAAAGAAGCTGGAAGAGAGTTCCACAAGCAAGAAGTGTGATAGAAGAAATTGTTAGCATAGAACTTACATTTACATCTAGCCATTCAAGTGTAAATTGCTGAAACCTTTCTGCCAATCTAGTACTGTGATTAAATTTATAAAGTCTTGATACCATTTAAGAAAGTTCATCAGAACAATTACAATGAAAGTATTTATAAAAACTGTATAGGAAAATGATATTATGACAGTCAGAAAGCCAGGATGTCAGCTCAGGACCAATAACATTACAGATTCTTCTTTGGATTTTATCAAGAATTTTTAAATATATTGCATTAGCACCAGACCAGATGTGGCAGCAATATTCAAAGCATGGATGAATGGTAGGCTTGAACTTTGAACTTGAACTCTGTCTAGATTGCACACTAAGTTGTATCATTCTCATTAAATACTGTTGTTTATGGCAGTGCTTGGAAGAAAAGTGTGTAGAGTGTGGTTGTCTCACTACACCACAGAAGTTCCATCAGTGACCATGGCTTGTGAAGCAGTTTTTGGCCAAGACCAACATTCCCAAGCTCCAACAACTACCGAAACCCCAGATTTCTCCCTTTGTGACTTTTTCTTCAAAATTTAAATCCCATTTGAAAGGAACAACATTGCATGATGTCAAGGAAATCAAAGAGAATGTGACATGGCAGCTGCTCACTATCCCAAAGGAGTTCTAGTAATGATTCCACTAATGGAAACAAACCTTGAGAAAGTGTGTGGCTTCAAAAGGGGACTACATTGAAGGAGATTAAATGCCAAAGTGATATGTGTTATTTACATTGTTCAGACTGTTGTCTTCATCTTTATTGCCATAGTTATGAAGTTTGTACATTCCGGCTTTCTTCAGGTGATTGGAACTTTGAACTGAACCTTTTATTCTGTTCACTGGGGTAGATTGTTATAGTTCCATATGCCATGCCACTTCTGGGTGTCACAGTAAATAATTACAATACCTCATCTCAGAAATATAGACAGATAGTGATATGTGTTGTAGTTTTGTTTTTATAGCAGCAGCCTCGATCCTTTTTATCCAACCTTGTATATATATGAGTGATAGCACCACTTTTATTTCAAATGAAGGATCAAAATTTTACACAAGGATTGTGTTTTGTTATTTGGAAGATAGAACTGTAGACAATTTAGATCATCTGAAAAAAGTAGAAAACGTTTTTCAATTTACTCCAATTAAATGTGAAATGGAAAATAATCATAAACTAAAGTTTAAATCTAATGTTTTTTAAATAAAAATTGATCTTTAAAAGTAAGTTTTGAATCTATAAGGCTAGTACCTGACTCTTTCTGGCAGGCTTAATCTTTATAAGGGTCCAGATTAAAACAGAAATGGTGTATTGCTGCCATATCTAGACTGAAGCTGCTCACTCCTCACATTCTAGCCTTGATAGACTTCAATATCATTTATCTGGTTTTCCACTGAAAACACTCTAACAGAACTACATCCAGCAGCAAGATCTCTGATCAAGAGATTGGAGATTTTAAGGAGTGTGGGACTACTGATGAATTGCTGTTGTTCCCAGGTCCACCCTGACTTGGGGTGGTAGCAACTGTTACGCTCCCAGCTATGGGCAAATAGTAAATGCCTGGAGAAAAAAAGAAACTAAATGATTGACATTGCATTTAAATTTTTGAAGATCAAAGTTGACTGGAAAGTAAGAAGCCAGAAGAGAGCTTCACAAATGAGAAGTGCAATAGAAAAAACTGTTAGCGTAGAACTTAGGGTTCCATCTTGACATTTCAACTGTAAAATGATATGACCTTGCTGCTAATCTAGTACTGCACTTAAATTCATCAGAACAATTTCCATGAAAATATTTACATAAAAAAAAAATAAAATAAAACTAAGTGGCTGAGAGCAGAATATGGGAATATAAATGATATCAAATTACAGCTGGCATTGTGCACACTATAATTCAAGCTCTATTTCAAGCATCATTGTTGGTTGTTAACCAGGATCTGTTTCTCTCAGACTGGAATATAGTTCCAATTCAGTCTACATTGCAGTAAAATTTAAGTCATAAAAATATACCATGATTCATAAAAATTGATTTTTATTTAATCATTTCACCAAGCAAGGCAATAAAGCCACTATGACGTAAGGAGGGAGAGTAATGGGTGTGAGAGAATATAAGAAAAAAATTCTTATGGACAGAGAGAAAACAATAAAAGAACAGGAATTAAGAAGATAATGATTTACATACATTTACATTTTTGAAGATCAAAGTTGACTGGAAAGTAAGAAGCCAGAAGAGAGCTTCACAAATGAGAAGTGCAATAGAAAAAACTGTCAGCATAGAACTTAGGGTTACATCTTGACATTTCAACTGTAAAATGATATGACCTTGCTGCTAATCTAGTACTGCACTTAAATTCCATAACACTATGAAAATATAAAAATACCAGCAATACATTTTTATATAAAAAATTACCAATGACAATTTTAATGCCAAATCACTAGCAATACATTTTTAGTAGAATTACTAAGAATACATTTTATAGAAAAATGACCAAAAATAAAGTTTATCTGCAGTTGAAGCCACAAAATTGTGTTCAAGATATTTAGATTTTGTCATTAAATAACCCATAGATCTTGATATGCCACTAAACAAAATCAAACAACCAACATGAAAGAACTCTTTTATGACATTAATCCATATGATATACTACCATTTCTTAAATAAATCAAACTGTATTCTAAAATAACTTTTAAAAAACTACAACATAAAACAGACATATCACCACCGCTAGTAATTATGTCCACACAAAAAGGTATATGCACAAAAGCTGAGTATTATTTACCATATATATTCAACTGTGAGAGTAGAATAACATTTTTATATGCTCCCATGAAAACTCATTTTCTAGCATTAAATAACCCATGAAATGTTGATATGCCATTAAACAAACAAATAAAACCTTTCCAACAGATGCAACATTCTATCGCTATTTTCATGGCAAATGTCCAGATGAACTCAGACATCCTATATTAGGCACATCATATTTACAAGTACAGACATTTACCAACTAATTTAATTTTAAAAGTATTGATTGAATACCATAATCAGTTTTTATTGAATATTTCGTTTATATTAATTATACAAAACTATGTATCTATACCTATTAACAAACAAGTAATAATATCTTAAATTGTATTATTAGAAGAAGCATTGTTAACATTGATTCATTTTTGACTTGTCTTTTTTCATGTTAATTTTAGTTGCTTAGAATAGGATGTACCAGAGGTAGTTTTTCACATCATAAATTGCTATGAAACATCAACCTGAGTACTAGAGTTTGAAATAGACTTGTCAGACTGAGACTTTCATCTGGATGTCATGTATGGTGACAAACTCATTCAGAAATATCTAAACTGTCAACTGTATACAACTGCTTCCTAAGATCACTGGTGAAAAAAGCTTTGAGTGAAGGAATCCTGATCATCTTGGCAAAGATTTTACATCTTCAAACCTTGTGGACTGATGCTACAGAATCACAAACAAGGACCTGTAGTAAATAACAGAAACCACATAAATTTTAAGACAATCTACAGCAGCAACAACTAAAATGGATAGCACATGTAACTCTAAGAGAAAATAATGACATAATTAAGGTGTTGATATTCCACACTACTTCAAACAGAAGGTTTGGATGGAAACTCCAATACTGGAAAGTGTGATAATAGCTATTGGACTTAAGAAAACTTTTTTCCTGATAAATTGTTTTAAGTAAAAGATTTTATGAATTTCAACGAAAACAGTGCTGGCTGCTCAGTCTTCAAATAAAAGGTTAGGAAGAAAAAATATTCTCCTGAAAAATTGTTTGAAGAGAAAGATTTTATAAATTTCAACTGAAAGCAGTATCGGCTACCCAGTCAATGAATACCAAATGTTTCCTTGGAGAGAATTACCATGTACCATTACTATTTCATTGCAACTATTCAAAAACCATCAATCTATGCCTATTAGTAAACAATTAGTAATATCTTGAATTTTCTCATTATATGAAGCATGATTAACAATCATTAATTTTTTATTTGTATTTTCTTTCATTTCAATTTTAGCTGCTTTTCATTGCAACTATTCATGACCATCAATCTGTCCAGATGAAATATTGTCAACCATTATTAGTTTTTATAAATATTCAAATGAAATTCGTTGTCTGTGAATACTCATAATCTAAAGAAGTTTCTTGAATATTTAATAAGAGGGTGAGTGGAATAAATACATCCAAACTGAATAATCATCCCAGTTGGCCTATTTCAAAATTAAAACTTAGTGATAGTCACTGATAGTCCTAATGCCAACAAATAATAAATGTTCGGTTTTGTGCTGAAATTTGTAGTTTCAAAAGTGAATAATGAATGAGTTGTGTAGCTATAAATTTTCATCCTTTGGATAAGAGACAATTTGACAAACAAGAAAATGATGAACTCCTTCAACTCACCTGAAATATTTTTTTTTTTTTTTACTTTATACTTTTAAGGGTTTACTAAAGATGATTTCAGTTTATGTCTTAAGTGTAACAACTTTATGTTAAAAGAACAAAATGATGCTTAAATCAAAAATTAACTGACTTGTTTGGAAACTTTTGTCATTTTGTCATGTATGTATATATATATATATATATATATATATATGGAAACACATATATAATGTAAATCATTGGGCCAAGACACAACACACATGGCCTGAAGACTGTGTTCAAGCATAAAAGAAATTGTTACCGCTTGATGTTGACCTCAGTGTCCACCTTCATACTTACATTTACTTACTTTACTTACTTTATACCTAAGCACTTTCACCCATAAATATAGAATACCTGAAGACTATATCTATCTCAAAGTGAGATTATCATGGTGAATTTGAATTCAAGCCAAGGCCATTCATTTTCATATAAATACTTTCAGAAAAGCATGAATCTATCTCTTTCCCCAACTCCCAGACAAGGGTTAATTGATGGACAGACTGTGTCCTCCACAAGCCAGGTTTCTGGATATTGATGCTAAATTGGAAATTTCATACAGTGTATGAAGTTAACAAGAATAGGATGAAGCAGCTGAATTATCTTGAGAAGTAGAATGAATGCTGGGTAAGTGAGGTCTCAAGTGATGTATTTTAAATTCAAGCATGTGTGCATGTGTGTGTGCTTGAAATCTGAAAAATTAACTAAATGTATGTGGAGTTGGTTATACGTGTGTCAAATAGCATATGCCTTATATCTAAAAAAAAATCTTAGCATTTTGTTTCATAATGAAGATAGCTAAATTACATCATCTTTTATGTGCAGTGTCCCTTCAGGATATATGTGATCATGGCTCTCCACATCTTCATGTCCCTTGTAACTCCTAATAAGTTTTGTCTTTTTGTTATTTTTACCAAATCCTGTTCTGCTATTCCCATCAAGTATGTTATGCGCCACTTTCCTCTGTTCATCTTATCCTAAATCTGTCCTCACTCCTCATTACATAGCCAAGAAACCTTAACTGTCTCTTCTTGATGTTTCCTTTTTGTTTCCATTCTTTCCAAAACTTCTTTGTTGCTCACATGTTCGCCCCATGGTATCCTCAGCATCTTTCTGTAGAAGCAGATTTCTGTTGCTTCAAGTCTCTTCTTCATTTTTGAGGAGATGGTCTAGCATGAGCTGCCATGCAGGGAAGATACACCTGATTTTATCCCTAGAACTGAGGCTCGATTGAGTGAGATGAGTATAACCCCATCGATGGCATTGGACATCATCTCTAAATTAGATTCTCATAAAGCAAGTGATGGTGATAGGATACCAGCCATAGTACTAAAGAAATGTTCTCCTGAGTTGGTTCCATCTCTCTCCAAACTATATAACTATTGCCTTGCTGACTCTTCCTTTCCTAGCCTGTTGGAAGTCCTCTTCTGTTGTCCTTGTTTTTAAGAACTCTGAAGACCCTTCTGACTTATCTAACTACCATCCTATTAGTCTCTTACCAATCTTCAGCAAAGTTTTTGGGGCTTTAATCAATGCCAAAGTGGTTAAGCACCTTACATCCCATGATCTACTCTCTGACAAACAATATGGCTTCCAGCATGCCCGGTCTACTCCTGATGTGCTTCTGGCCATAACTGAATTTGTATACCAAGCTCTTAATAATGGTAAAGCTCAAGCTGTGGCTCTAGATATCTCTAAAGCGTTTGATAGAGTTTGGCATTCCAGCTGTCTTCTCAAGCTTCAGGGAGATGTTATTACAGGATGATTATTTGATTTAATCCAATCATTGCTATCAAACCATAATATGAAGGTCATCCTAAATGGGTTCTCCTCCAGTTCTTTTCCCCAAGGCTCTATCCTACACTGTTTCTGATCTTCATTAAAGATCTTCCTGAAGGCATCAGTTCTCAAGTAGGTATCTACACAGATGACACTAAAATTTCCTACTGTCTCAATAGTAAATCTGGCATTGCTGACAAAGTTAACCTGGCCATTGGTCTTGAAAAGGACCTCCAATCAGTGGTTGACTGGGACAGGAAATGGCTTGTAAACTTTAATGCCTCCAAAATGAAACTACTCTCATTTGCCCACCATAGAGAAACCTTTCTGCCTCCTATCAGCATAGCTGATGCTTGACTCCATGATAGTGTCTCTTGCACCTTCTCAGTCTTACATTTTCCACTGACCAGAGGTGGAACAACTATGTTGAATCAATAGCTTCATCTACTGCAAGGAATGTTGGTTTTCTGTGTGACACCAGGAGGTTCTTCTCACCTAAGTCCATCGTTCAAATCTACCATTCATCCTTGCATTGAATACTGTTGCCATATATGGTCTGATGCCCCTGCTTTTCATGTCAATGTTCTTGACAAAATCCAGAGACGGATATGCAATATGATAGGTCCTGACTTGGAATCTTGACTACAGTCACTTTCTCACAGATGTGATGTAGCTTCCCTCTGTCTTTTCTACAAATATTTTCATGGCAACCGCTCTGACAAGCTACTGGTACTCCAACTGCATAAATTTAAGCATGCTACGAGGTTATCTTGACCCCACCCTTTTATTATCAAAACAGTTAAATTTAACTGCCTCTTCTACTCCAACAGCTTCTTCTCTTGCACTTCTTTATAGTGGAACTTCCTTCCTCTTACTTGCTTCCCTGATAACTATAATATTCAAATATTCAAATGTAATGTCAATCAACATCTTCTGATGCCTTGATCTTGATCAATATCCTTATCCTTTTCTCAAACACCCCTCTTTACTCTTACTCTCTGTAACCCCTTTCATGCTAATGGCACTCCTGTCTTGTTTGGGGTGAAATGCTTAAAAAAAAAATAAATATAACAGTTCAATACCGTTTTTTTAGTTTCTAATGAAAATTTTCTGTCTCTTAATACTCTGCTTAGATTTTGGAATGCATCTTCAGCTATCCCAATACATATCTGATCACAGTGTCACACTTTCCATCCTCTATTAGATATTTAAATTTCTGTACATGCTTGATTTAATATCTCCAATTTGTAATTTGCATTTTGGGCTCATCCTTTTGCTGATAACAATGCATTCTGTCTTCTTGTAGTTTATTCTTAGTCCTTTCTTCTTGCTTTCCCTCGCTACCTTCTGTAGGATTTTTGTAGTTTCCTTTCTGTGTCTGCTATGAGCACGGTGTCACTTGCATATCTTATCTTATAAACAAATGAATACTGGTAGGAGTTCAAATTTTCTCAGAATTGCCACACTGTATAAGTTGAATAAATCTGGTGAGAAGAGACATCATTGTCTTACACCACTTTCTATTTTTGTATATCTGCTGAACTCATTTTCTGCCCATCTTCAGGTTGTTTGCTGCCAGTATAGATTCTTGATTATTTTAATATCCTCCCCAAATGTTTCAAGATTGTTGAGCAGTTCCAACACATTTGTGGCATATTTTATCAAACACCTTTGCATAATCTTTAAAACACAGGTCCACATCCTTCTGCATTTGTATTGCTCTTTCTGGTAATATTCTGAACATAAACACTGCAGTCCTTCTTCCAGCGTCTTTCATGAAGCTGCACTGTTCTTGTCCTATCTCAACTCTGATTCTGCTATGTACTCTATTCAGCCGAATTCAGATGAGTTTTCTTATGTGGCTTATTAGGGAGATTGTCTGGTGGAATTCACATTCATTTTTACTTGGTTTCTTAGTGCTATGAAAATAGATCTGCTTTGGTCTTTTGGTATATCACCACTGTTGTAGATTTCATTTATTATTTCTGTGATCTTGTCTATACCAAAATCATCTAAGACTGCCAGCATCACTATTACAATTCTGTCTGGCCCTGCCACTTTGTTTCTGTTCAATCTGACTATTGCAGATTCTACTTCAGCTTTTAACATTTCTGGTCTGTCAGTATTTCTGTGTATTGTTGGTTGGTCTCTTTCATCATGGAAGAGTTCTATGATATATTTTTTCCATCTTTGAAGTATATTTTCTTTCTCTAATATCAGCATTCCATCCTTGAATTTTATTCATCCTGTTGTTGAGTATGTCTGTTCTCTGGTTAGTTTTTATTTTTTTATGCATATCTCCTTTTTCTGAGATACTCATTCTTTCTATTTCTGTTCAGCCATTATTCTTTAGCCTGTCTGCATTTTTTCCTTATATCTTTGTGTAGTTTTCTGTATTCTGTTCCATGTCCTAGCATTGTTTTCTTTGCATCACATCGAGAATCTTGTTTATCCTCCATTCATTTTTTTCTTCTTCATCTAATTTTCCTTTGGAATGATCTTGTTTTCTGATATCACTATAGCTTCACTTATTGTGTCTAACTTTGATTTTCCATTTCCACTTTGTTCCTCATATCTTCTTTTCATTCTGTCCATATATTTTTCCATCTGTTTCAAGTCATTTAAGAATCTGTTGTATTGCAATATGGATACTGCATAAGGTTTCTTCAATTTTTTTAGTTTCACTCTGAGTTTTTATATAACAGGTGTTCGCTTCCACAGTGCCCAACTGCATTCCTGAATTACCCGTTGACTGTTATGTAGTCAATTTGATTTTTCTCTTCTCCTCTTCAGCTTCTCCATGTCCATATACATCTTTAATGTTGTTGAAACCAGGTGTTGGCTATTACCTGGTTACTTGCTGTGCACCATTGGACCCATTTTTTTTTCCAGATTCATTGTGGGTTCCTAAGTCCAAATTTTCCAGGTAATTCACCATCCCTCTCCTTGCCTACTTTGACATTCAGATCTCCCAAGATAATTATATTTTGTTGTGATTTACACTGAGCCTTGGAACTGTCTAGTATAAAGTAGAAAGTTTCAATTTCATCTTCCATGCTTCGTGCTGTTGGTGCATACACACTTAAAATAGATATGTTGACATTGTGTAGTCTGGCTTAAAAACCAAAATTTAAAATATAACAGTATATTGTTATTTATTTACAATCTGGTCTTTTGGGATTTTTATATAAAACATTTTCAACTAAGAATGTGCAGAAATAGAAAGAATGAGTATTGCAGATAAAGGAGATATGCATAAAAAAAAATAAGTAACAGGACAAAAGATATGCTCATCAGCAGGATGCATAAAATCCAAGGATGGAATGCAGATGTTAGAGAAAGAAAAAATACTTCAGAGATGGAATGAATATATCGGAGAATCCTTCCACGATGAAAGAGAACAACTAGCAATACACAGAAATATTGATGGACTGGAAATATTAAAATCTGAAGTGGAATCTGCAGTGTTCAAATTGAACAAAAACAATGCAGCAGGACCAGGTGGAATTGTAATAGAGATGCTGGCAGCCTTTGATGATTTGGGCATAGACAAGATTACAGAAATAATAAATGAAATCTAAAACTGTGGTGATATACCAGAAGACCTAAGCAGATATATCTTCATAGCACCGCCTAAGAAACGAGGTGCAAATGAATGCGAACTCCAAACAATCAGCCTAATGAGCCATAGCAAAATATATCTGAATTCTGATGAATTGAGTACATAGCAGAATCAGATCAGAAATAGGACAAAAAACAGTGCAGTTTCATCAAAGACACTGAAACAAGGAAGGTGATATTTATACTCAACATTTTAGAAAGAGCAATACAAATGCAGAAGGATGTGGCCCTGTGTTTTAAAGATTATGCAAAGGTGTTTGATAAAATATGCCACAAATATGTGTTGGAACTGCTCAACAATCTTGAAATATTTGGGGAGGATATTAAAATAATCAAGAACCCCTATTGCCAACAAATGGATAGAAAATGAGCTCAGCAGATATACAAAAATAAAAAGGGGTGTAAGACAAGGATGTGTCTTCTCACTAATCTTATTCTAACTATACAGCAAGGTGATTCTGAGAGAATTAGAAATCCTACCAGGAATCATTACTGGCAGCCAGAATCTTAATAACATCGGGTATGAGGCTGACAGTGTTTATAGAAGACATAGAAAGAAAATTACAAGAACTCCTATAGAAGGTAGTGAAGGAAAGCAAGAAGAAAGGATTAAACATTAACTGCAAGAAGAGAGAACGCATGGTTGTTTGCAAAATGGTGAGCCCAAAATGGGAATTGATGATACTGAAATCAAACAAGTATAAAAATTTAAATACCTGGGAAGTGTTTTAACAGAGGATGGAAAGTGTGATACTGATGTTTGAAGATACATTGGGATAACCAAATATGCATTCCAAAAGCTAAATAGAGTATTAAGAAACAGAAAAACTTTGCTAGAAACAAAGAAAAGAGTACTGAACTGTTACGTGATACTTGTACTCCTATATGGCAGGGAGCACTAGACAGTCACCTCAAAAGGTAAAGAATAGACTTAAAGCAACAGAAATGTGGTTCTACAGAAGGATACTGAGGATACCAGGGACCAATTATGTGGGCAATGACAAAATTTTATAGAAAATGGAAACAAAAGGAGACTTATATTTAACATCAGAAAGAGTGAAATTTTTTCTGAAAAACTGTTTTAAGAGAAAGATTTTATAAATTTCAACTGACAGCAATGCTTTTTGATCAAGAAATGTCAAATGATTCCTGTATGGGAACAGTTAATCTTACCATTACCATCTGGTTTATTATACACTGAATAAAATAGCAGTTTTTGAAGCAATATTAATTTGGCATCATCAGTGTTGTTTTAAGTATTTGTTTCATATGTTGTCCAATACAATTATCTAATCAATTTAAAGTTAAGTTTTGGCCTTAAACCAATATGAGAGCTAAATAGAAATATTGAAATAAATAAAAGTTTAGCATATAAAGAGACAATGGATGTGTCCTTGTCTGGAACAAATCTAGATTCTCTTCAAGCAAGTTGTAGCCTTTTTTTATGAATTGGCTGACATCACTAAAAATCTATTTTAAATTTTCTACATTTTAGACAAGTTCTGATAAGAAAAAAGTAAAAAAAAAAGCAGATGCCAATAATAAGATTAAATAAGATGTTTTTTTTAATCATTTCACCCCAAGAAAGGTGGGAATGCCACTAGTATGCAAGGGGTTACAGAGAGTGAAAGTGACAGAAAAATCTGAGTATAGAGAGGATTGAGGAAAGGACAAAATATGAATGGATTAAAGAAGACATGATGGTGATTGACATTGCATTTAAATTTTTGAAGTAAAAAGAAATGAGTTCAACAAGAAAAACTGTTGGAGTAGATGTGGCAGTTGCATTTAACTATTTCAACAGTAAAAGAGTGGGACCTACATACCAATCTAGTAGCATGATTAAATTCATGTATTCAGAGTACCAGGAAAAATTTGTTATGTTGTTACAACTACACATGCACAATTATCACATTCTGAGATACTTACTAACAAAAATGATGGAAATAAAAAAAAGACTAAATGAATTCATTGTATGTGTAGTCATACTAACATGATAAATTTAGTCTGAAGAAGTCGTGAAGGACAAAACGTGTCACAAGTAAACTTTTTCACTTTGTTATATATATATGAATAAAATGGCTGGCCACTCATTTTCAAGTATGACATCCTTGTTGCAGACACCTTCTTAGGCACATTTGTGTTTGCTCAACACCCACAGAGCCTGAGCAGACCTTAGTTACAGTTTTTGGGAGAGTGTATATAACCTGATATGATCAACAGTTTGAAGAAGGCTAGTATATTCAAACCTTTGGTCATGTTAACTTACAACTTTGTGCTAGAGAAATTGTCAACAAACAGTTTTGTTTATGCAACTTCACTCACAAAGCTTCGGTCAATCCTGAGTATAGTTTTCAGACACTTTCCAAAGGTGTCACATGCTGAGATCAGTTCCCCAGTTCATTGACATCAAGAACTTAAATTCCTGATAATTCAACAATGTTGAGATTCAAATTCAGGTTTTGCAGTTGCATAGTAAACATTCTAAATACTCAGCCAGATGACCACGATCATTATATATATATATATATATATATATATATATGAGGCCGAGCATATAACTAGTTAGCATTTTGTTAAGTACCTCCTTACCTCTTCTGTTCTTACTTCTTAGGAAAGTTGAACGCCAGACTTGTATGCATCTTACAAAATAATGTAACCATTTGTATCTGTCCATAATGACATTGTCTAGGATTTATATGCTGACAACTTCATGTCATAGCCTACATTAAAAACAATTTTTGCTGTGCTTGAAATTGGTTAATCACAGTTAATCCCAGAAGCCTATTTTTAATTGTTTTTTTTTATCTCAATTAAAGAGAAAGTATTCTGTTTTGAAATTAATCACTGACTCGCCAGTAGTTTGCCATCACCTGAAGAGACATTTGTAGTGCTGAAACAATTGCCATTGTGTAATGAGTTCTAACAGGTTTTTGTTTTAATATCCTAAAATAAATATTATTTAGCTCTACTCTGTATTGAGCCCTTTTTTAAATGTTATGGACAGTGAAATTATACTCCATTTGTTCTCATTTTACCTGGCTATATATATATCAATGAAATGACAAGAGAAAAAACCTTTTATGCCAACACGTTTCATTCATTGAGAGATCAAGGCAAGTGTATAAATGTCATTTACTGACTTGTATTAACACACAGCTGTAATATGGATGAAAATAAGGTTATGTTTTCAAATTTTGAATTAAAGTATGCTCAAAAATAATCTAAAAACTTACCGGAAGGAAAGGTGAATTATGGAGAATGCTAAGTGACATAATTTTTCAGCCGATTAAACAAAACTGAGTCGATGTTGTTGCTATTGATTTTTATTGTTAAAATTTGCTTGTTTTTATTGCTGAATGTAAGACAGTGTTTATAGGTGTGAACAATTTAGAGTTATGACTTTTTTGTAATCTTGTGTTCCTGTGATGAAATTTTCTTCAAATGTAATGTAAAAAGGCATTAATTTGTTTTAGTTCTTTAAAAAAAGGTAACCCAAACTGAAAATTTTATTTTACCATATACACAATAAGGGCAAAGGAAACTTAAAATATTTCAGAAGCTTTATTTTTCAATTTTCTAATGGTGCAATTTGATAGTATGTTTTTAATACATTTAATAATTTATAGCTATAGCATAACATACAACCTTACAATAAACAAATGCTGCAGAAGCTTTTATTAATTTGCAAAACAGCATATTTGAACAGTTTTTACACAATTTATGTCCAGAAAAGTAAACACTCATACAAATACAATATATATATATATATATATATATATATATACACAGTCTGATAAGTAAATTCTTGTACAACAGGGCTTAACACAAATACTGATTATTGTATTGTCAGCTTCATGTGTATGTATTTTTGGAGAGCTACCAAAATTCTGATCAAAATTTTCTAGAATATTGTTTCATCAGATTTTGGCTGAATGTATAAAGAGGAGTGTATATATATATATATATATATATATATATATATATATATATACACAGATTCTATTTTTGTTCATTCTCTTTGATATTAAATTGTTTTAAAATTACTTAGGCAAGCTAAAGCTTTTTGTAAATGTGGCACAAGGTGTAATGTACAATATGACTTGGCTCAATTCTTGCCTTTTGGCAATGACTTTGGCACATTTGTAGACCTCAGTGGAAATGTTATGTCAAAGACACAAGCACATCAAAAGGACGGCTTTCTCTTGAAAAATTTCTTAATTCTTTGTGATGTTTTAATCAAGAAATATACAAAATATTAATGGTAAGATAGTTATTTCCATTCAGGAAGCATTTGACATGAAGAGTAAGAGGGGTATTTTATGTGGATATATGTGAAAGATAAGTTAACATTAGATTGTAGATGTCTGGAAAGTATCTTCCTGGGATTCTGTTCCACAAAGCAACAGTTCTTGGGAATAAACTATGTAAGTGGAGCATACTCATTACTAATGGAATACAAAGGGAATGATGGTGTTTGACCTCAATGTATGTGGCATGCTAAGCTTTTAGCTGGGAGGGTTAGCATTTGGGGAACTAAGGAATATAGTTCATCTGAACATTTTCCTTGGAAATAATAATTGCCTAGTAAGAGGTGTGCAACATTTTGTCTTCAGAGAAAGAAGTTTTAAAGTGGAAAACAATTCATCACCCACATAGATGCTTTTGGACTATCAAAACTAGAAAGTGAAGATGGATTCTCCAGCACTGATATAGCAGCAATACTCCATTTTTGACTTTGATCTAGCTCTTGTAAAGATAGATCATATCAGGAGAAGTCCAGTACTTTCTGGAACAGTACAGAGAATCAACCATTATTCCAGCATCTTTAACAATGAATTGTATATATATGAGTTCCATTTGAGGTCTGGGGTAAGATTAAGTCCCAATAAGTAGTCAAGGCAAGTGGCCTCCTTGAGAGAACATGAGTTTATTGTGATAGATGAACATTCACAACTTCAAACAATTTGGCAAATAGCTTTTTTATTAAATATAGAAGTGTAAACAGGAGGTTGGGAGATGGCTATATATATATATATATATATATATATATATATATATATATATATATACATACATACATACATATACACACACGAGGTTAAAAGCCGCACTATCGGGCAGCATTTAAGCTAGCTCCTACAGACAGCTATTGATTGAACCTTCATCACAATAGGTAGATGTGATAGGCAACAATAAAATACAGAACCTCAATATTGACTGCTGCATTTAAGTATTGCATTAATACTTAAGCTTACCTTTCAAAAGTTTAATGATAATTCTTCTACTGCCACTTAATTTAAAGACAATTTGATGTGTGTAGGTCCTTACTTTCTATACAATTATTTTTTATTTCATTGGTAACTTTTGTTGGATTTCTCAATTAATTTTGATTATTACCAAATTTATTTCCAAGATATAAACACTGTTACTCTACCAAAAAATTTGTTGCAAAAAAATCATGTAAGAAAAAAAAAAAAAAAAAAAAAAAAAAAAAAATCACTGAAAACCATCACCGAAAACCATCACAGTAATGAAAACATGGGGATCTCAAATTTCTGAATTGCTGGTTCACATCCAGCCCAGAATGTTTTTAATATGCTCTTGAGTTGGCCTGATTCCAAAATGGTATGACATGTTGGGCTATGGCCTCTAGGAGTAAAGTTGAAAGTGTGACATCGTGACACACTAACATTTGCATTAATTATATATAAAAAATACATGCACACACACATTTTGCATACATATTTATATGTGTGTGTGTGTGTGTGTACATACACAAACTTATCTGTTTAGAATATGTACCACATATACTCAGGTATCATGCAACTTTGAAGACCTAATCTTCTTGAAGCTAATTTTAGGGGGGTGACATCATATACGAGATATGCAATTAGCATATGTAATGCTAACCCTGTCTACACCATTGATCTAACTATATATCCATATACTGTAGTCAAATTAGATTAAAAATTAGATATTCAAAGGTTGCATGATACGCGAATATATATATATATATATCTGTGTGTACACATACATGTGCTTAGAATATGTGTGTGTGTGTGTGTGTATGTATATATATATATATATATATATATATATATATATACACACACACACGTATGTTTAGAATATGTACAAGTGTGATGGGGAAATGGTTGCATTGTATATTTTTAATTTTGCACATATGTGTTTGTTTTTGATTTTGTTGACTACACAGTATAGTAGGGTCAGTTGGGCACCATCTGAGAGAAAAAGAGCACCATGATGCAATTCACTCCAGCAGAGATTTCAAAATGGTATGCTGTACTGCTAGGCATTCAAGCTGGAAGCTCCAATACAAACATTTCAGAGTATTTGGGTGTCAATCTGAGGACAGTGCAGAGGATATGGAAAGCATGGGATGATATATTTAGTTAACATCATGGTGATAGCAGTGTTATGCCTCAATTCATGTTCCCACATGGCTTCAGAATCAACAAAGAGACCAACATCAAGTGCATTGAGGAGG
>OZ038478.1:35345906-35783406 GCA_964036315.1 Acanthosepion esculentum | reverse complement strand
ACCTCCCTGATACGCTTGCATAAATGGATGGCAGAACATGGACTAGGTGGGATCGTGAGGAGACAAACATTGCTTTAAGCTATAAAAATGATAGAAAGTTGTGGAGTGCCTTGAACATCAACATTCTGAAGGAGCAAAATTGAACAGACGTATACTACATAAGCTTTTGTAAATGATTGACAGAATAAAAAGTAGAGGAAATCACTTAAGCCTGGCATGCTTTTTTTTCTATGATGATCATCCTGTATAAGACCCAAGAGCCACTCAAGGTAGAGTGTTACAGAGTAAGAAGCACAGTTTATAGGGATATGTGGGGAAGATAATGAACTGGTTAAGACTGTAGTGATCAGAAAGCATCCTCCTGGGAGTCAGTTCCACAAAGCAGTGGTTTGTAAGATTTGGTTTGGTTGGGGTTTTATGGCATATCAACCACTATGGGTTATTTAATGCCAGATCCAGCATTTACTAGATATATCAAAAACGTATAGTTGGCAACATCATGGTTTCATAAAATAAAATGTATCCCTGGCAACATTATTGTTTCAAAAACGTATAGTTGGCAACATTATTGTTTCAAAAATGTATAGTTGGCAAAATCATTGTTTCAAAAACGTATAGTTGGCAAAATCATTGTTTCAAAAACGTATAGTTGGCAAAATCATTGTTTCAAAAACGTATAGTTGGCAAAATCATTGTTTCAAAAACGTATAGCTGGCAACCGTTTCAAAAACGTATAGCTGGCAACCGTTTCAAAAACGTATAGCTGGCAACTGTTTCAAAAACGTATAGCTGGCAACATCATTGTTTCCCATCACATTTTAGGGGTAAGGTGTTAGTATATTTAGTGTAGGGTGTGGGAGGGAAAGTTAATTGTAAGTTATAGTTGTTTTGGGATGGGTTAGATGTGATGAGGCATGACATGACCAGCCGATTGATTGGATCGACAGCCTTTTGGTTGGACGTAGTTTATTGTCATACCCAGGACATGGATGTAGTTTATCGTCATGCCCAGGATGCGAACACACCTTGGGATTTTGCTATTTTCCCATAGCTGGGACCCTAACAGGTGCTACCACCCCGGGTCAGGGTGGACCTGGGAACATCAGCAATTAAGAGGTGGTTCCATGCTCCTCAAAACCTCCTGATCAGAGGCCTTGCTGTTGGATGTAGTTTATCGTCTTACCCAGGACTCAGATGCAGTTTAATGTCATACCCAGGACGGGTTGGATATAGTTTATCGTCTTACCCAGGACTCGGATGCAGTTTGACGTCATACCCAGGACGCGGTTTGTAAGAAGCTGCTGCTCTGGTTGAACTTACATCTCACCAGTGGAATATGAAAGAACTGAGGGTTATACACTTCCGTATATGTGGCACAGCAGGTCTTAGTCATGAAGGTTAGAACTGGCAGAATTAAGGAATGTAGTTTGTTTGAATACATTGTATGGAAATAACGATAGAGCAATGACAGGCTTGCAATGTTTCATCTGTGGGAAAGGCGTGGTAGAGTGGAAAATAATTCATCACCCACAAGGATTATCAAGCCTGGAAAGTAAAGAGTGGACACAGCTCCTGTGGTAGCAGTAGGTTCAGCCTGATCTGGTTCTAGTAAAGTTAGCAGGGATCAGGTGCATACAACTTTTCTAGTACCTTTAGTGATGTATCCTACGAATGAGTCCCACCTGAGGGTCTGAGTTTAGCTTATGTCCCAATAAGCACTCAAGGAATGGAGCCACCCTGAGAAAACACTCATCACAGGAAACAAAAATTCAGATCCCACTTCGTGATGATAGGACATCACTAGTTTGGTTCTTGAGTCATTCAATGTACCAAACCATTTTACACCCTACTGAGCTGATAGAGATTAACACGAATAAATAAGAAACAAATCAAAATACATTGCCAATTCCTCAGCTTAAAAATCAAACATAATTATTGTATAATCTCATAATATAACCTCATAATCTAATTACACCTCTAATTATGTCTCATAATCCAATTATCTTATCACATTATAATCTCAAAATACATTGCTGCTATCTCATTATATTTCTCCAATATATTGCTGAAATTTGCTTCTATTTAAAATGCAATGTATAAAATCAAAATATATAACAGTGTGTGTGTGTGTATATATATATATATATATATATATATATATATATATATACACACACACACACACACACACACACACACACACAAACCGGGTGCGATGAGTAAATTGTTGCCATTTTATATTTTGCAGCTGCACATTGTTTTTGTTGACGGCACAGAATAGTAGAGTCAGTTGGGCACCAACTGTGAAAAGAAGAGCCCCATGACGCAATCCACTCCAACAAAAATTTGGAAATGGCATGCTGTAGAGCTTGGCATCAGCACCAGAATCTCCAATACAAACAATTTAGAGTATTTGGGTGCCAATCTGAGGACAGTGCAGAGGATTCAGAAAGAGTTGCATGAGTCTATGAATCTTCCCACATGGCCTCAGACTCAACACAGGCCTACATCAAGTGCCTTGAGGAGGTAGTGCTGCCTTGGGTGAAGAAGGTGGTTGCTGGAATACTATGCCTGCCAACAGGACTCTGCACCATGCCACACAAGCAGGAAAACTCAATCATGGGTGTCAAACAATTTCTGTAACCACATCACCCCTTACATCTGGCCACCTAACTCTCCAGATTGCAGCCCCTTGATTATCATGTGTGGGGCGCAGTTGAGCGATAGACCAAGAAAACTCTTTGTAACACCAAAGATGAACTGAAGGCAAGAATTATGACAGCATTCACCCACTTCAACAAGGAGACCACCCAGATGAGTTGCCTAAAGGTCATGGTTGAAGCTAATAGTGATTTTGAGTAAATTTACTCTTTAGTATTTCAAGATATTTTTGCATAATTTTTGTCAATATATCTGTTAAAATGTCAGTGTTATTTTCATTTTTGTGTAATTACATAACACATACATATAGAGTCTCCCCCCCGCCTCCAATATATACCACTTCAGGAAAGGAAATCTTGTCTTTCATAGTTTTATCAAATTGTAATAACAATCCCATACATGAACTTTATGGTAATGACTAATTTTTCTTTCAACAAGACACCACACGACTAGCAAGACATGAGCTTATCTGAATGAGAATTTGCAAGAATACTGGCTAAGACAAAGAGGTGGACTCAAATTCCATCCACGTTCTCCTCATTTAACACCTGCAGACTTTTCCAATGTGGGACATGTTGTACAGTGCAGAAAACTAACTACATTGGTGACATTTAGACAAGAAATTTGAAATGCATGTGCAGCAATCTCACTGGACACTTTGGCCAATGTTGCCCAAGCAGTAGTTTGCCATACTAATAAATGTCTGCAAGCTCTCTCATATATATGTGTGTGTGTGTGTGTGTGTGTGTGTGTGAAGAAAAAACACTACCCACTCACATACACACATTCATAAAATAAACTATGTCTGAGTAACCGAAAAGAAGAAAAGGAAAAAAGAAGGCATTAATCTATCTTTACCCAAACAAATACTAATTAATTGTGCAGACCTTTTATCTGCTGCACCTTTTCTGGACAGCATGGTTCTCCACAACTTATCTTTTATGGTTCTAAGTGATGCTTGACACTCACTAACCATCATTGTTCTACAATTCATTTACATATGATCATTTTGTAAATTACTTGAGGTTTCCTATATTCCTCTTACATTTAATGTCTTTTGAGTATCAAATTCTCCAAGCCCTCTTTTTTAATTATTTGGCATTGAAATTTCAGATGTGTCTTTCAGATGCTAAGTTTCTATTTTCCCTAACTTTATACCATGCAAAAAAACAAATGTATAATCAAGACCAGAATATCCAAAACAGAAAACCAATCCAACAAAACCAGGGATCACAATCTAAAAGGCACAAAGACTTTACTGGCATGATTATTAGTTTGTGTTTTATATATATATTCTTAAAATACATTTATAAAATGCAATGGTAGAGGTCATTACTGATTTTAGGTACTGCACCATCAGATCCATTCTGCCAGATAGCCCGACCTGTTAACAGGCTGCTTCTTCGCATAATTCGCTCCACAATGTGATCTTAACAGAAAATGTGTTAATAATCAAGAGGTAGATCTTTTATAAATGGCAACGAGACTATTAGCCAATCAGAATTTGCTTGTAGAGAATATATAGGTTGGAAATAAAGTCACTATACAATTACTTATAATAAAAAAAATCAAAGCATTGAAGCAGGTGGCTTGCAGTTCAAACAATATCGTTAATTTAATATTGTTTGCCATAGCATTTTATTAGCATTAACAAGAACCATTTTATTAATAAATTTTTGAAGTGTTGGTTAATTACTTTGTCTTAATTGTTATTGTAATTGTATTGTGACTTTATTGCCACCCTGTGTGTGTGTGTAACATATTTAGCAATTATTAGAGTCTATAACAAGAAGATGAATAGGCTCTTCATCTATATGCAGTGGTCTTTACTGATGACTGTGTAAGAGGATAATATAGTTCTAAAATAGATAAGTAAGAAATTTGCTCATCTCTTGACTCTTCTGATGTAGAATTAGAATTTAATATTTTATTTTAAAAATAATTTTTTTTTTTTTAGAAATTAAAAATTGGAGAATGAATTCTAATGAGTTTTTATACCTACAAAATATATAAGAAATATATTAATGGAAATCTATAAACAAATAAACTTTCCAAGTAAGATATCTAAATATGTGTTGGTTCCAATCTATTTGGAATCTGTATTTATTGCTGCATTTATGCAACAATTTTGGCACAAGGCCAAAGGGAAAGTGGGGAGAGGCTTGTCGACATTAACTATCCTAAACCTAGTTAATCAGATTCATGACCTATTCAACTAATCTATTTGAAATGACTGCTAAAAACATACCCTCCCCAAATTCATAAACAAATTGTACATGCTGGGATTTCTTCCTAATCAATAAAATGGACCACGTCTTGGTAACATCTGTCATTTTTTTTTTTTTTTTTTTTACTTCCTTGTCTTGAAGTCAGAATACTACAATCACTTGATTGTATCCGTTTTGGGTGTTAACACCATTCTTTCTTTAAACTTTTCACCTTATTGCTGTTGCTTTGTCTAGTTTTGACTTGCAGATATATGGCTTGCTTCTTTTTCTGTTCTATTTTCTTTATTTTGTGTTTTATTGGAAAATTCTGTTTGTTCAGCATTTTTACCAATTTCACTTAACCCTGGCCAATTACTCCATAATATATATAGTTATTTTTTTTTACTTACAATATTTATTTAGATATATGGCCAAGAGAAAAGGCAAAGGATCAACTAATGTCTTTATTTAATTTTTAATATGAGTAAGTATTGAATATGAAGAAGAAAATATTGAGTAACTACGTTTTTGATTATATTCATTTATGCCATTGGGAACAAGGCAAAGGATGTTATCTTTATTTAATTTTACCTTTAATTTACAATTTTGTAAGTATTGAACAGGAACCAGAAAATGTTTCACAACAAAGTTATAAAATACAATGGCATTATAAAAATTATAAAAAATATTGCTGTCATTTTTTGATAGCATAGGCAAACTCATAATTCAATGTTTCATTGAATTATATATTGTATTTTTTATATAAATACACAGTCACTATTGACAGAAATAAACTAATCCAGTGGCCTAAAGTTATAGAAGATTTTTAATCTGATTTCATTGTTAATGGCTTTTTATTTGGGGTGACCTTAAAAACATAGCTATGTCATAAATCAGCATCAGCTTAAAAAAAAAACAAAACAAAAACATTTTCACAAAGATTCTGAAGTCAGAAACATAGACAACACTTATAAAGATGGGCATTTATTATTCCATGTAAGTCAGAGAATGTTGGCGAAACTGATTAAATTTCAAGATTTTTGGGAGGATGGATTTTTAGTTGCATCTGCTCCTTTTTCTCTTTCATTTTTTACTGTCTCTCTCTCTCTCATATATAGGGTGACCCAAAAAAACGGGAATTTTTGAAGTGCGTATTGCCAGACATGAGCAAGTGGCAACACTGCAAGACAGTCACCTTGAGCAAGTAAACATTTCACCATTTTAGTAACGAGAATGAAATTCACAGTACCCAGCTGAGATGTTGCAGCAGTCAATGAGGAATCTCAACAGCAGATTTCAAGAATGCATTCGTACAGGAGGACGCCATCTACAGGATGTAATTTAAAAAAAATGAAAATTCCATCATTGTTTCTTAAATGGCATGTTTTAAGGTTTCAATTACTATGAAATAAATATTTTTCTTCCATCACTCTTGGTTTTAATGGATTATTAAAAAGTTCCCGTTTTTTTGGGTCACCCTATATATCTTTTGTGCTTAAACATTTACTCCCAAGTAAGGTAATAAAGCCACTAAAATGCAAGGGGTTACTAAGATTGAAAGAACCGGAGAAAACTTTACTGAAGAGAAAGGACAATAAAGAGAACAAGATTCAAGAAGATAAAAGTGGTTGCATTTACATTTTTGAAGATTGTAGTTGACAGGAAAGCAATGACAGAATAAAAGAGACTCAGTTCAGATCACTACACTAAAGTTCTTTCTGTGGTGTTAATTATTAGGATTACTGTTCTGTCTTGGTTGATTTCATTTAAACATTGAATACTTCTGGATTATTTTGTACAAAAGTGTGTCTTTGGTTTGTCTTTTTCATTGGTTCCATTGTTTATTACTTCTTGGTTTTATTTTTGTCATTTCAAGTAATTTCATTTGACAGGCTTTGTGTTGTTGGAGTTGCATTTTCAAGTTTTACCGATACTTTGGCTCGCAAGAGAACACATTTTCTTTATAAAGATTTCTCAAGTGCTAGTAGAGTGTGCCGGCCAACATAAAACACACTGTTTAAGAAATAAATAAGTGTTCACTATAGTAATATATGAAGTAATAGAAAATTCAGATTGAAAACAATGCCATTAATTATTTATATATAATTATGTTATTACAATAAACATATTTAGTGAGTACATGTGTTTCAGTAAATATCTTCTTTTTTTTAACAGTGAAATTAATGTCTACTTGCCTTAAGATTAAGTGTTCAACTAAAGAAAATGTGTCTTAATTGATCAATGTATATAAGACTTGTAAAATATGTAGAAATTTTATTTGAGATGTTTTACCATGATGTGATCAGAAAAAAATTTGTAATACATGTTGAAGTAGAAAATTTTCAAGCTGGCTTTTATATTATTTACCATTTGGTTTGGAAATCTCCCTCTCTCTCTTTCTCATATACACAAATATACACACATACACACACACAATATGAATAAAAACAAAATTTATCTTAGTTGACGCATTATGTCCTCTGTAGTACTTAAAGCAAATACAAAGATTTTATTTTGTAAGATGTATTTATAAACAGGAACAAAAAATGTTATTGGTTTTTTAGAAGTTTTGAGTTAGCAATGCTCATCAATATGCATCAGGTTAGGTGAAACTTCAGGCAAACTATCAGGGATGCAAAATGATACAATTCAGTGTCTAATAAATGATATTTTGGAAATTTTTTTTTTTATTTTAGAAATTTTATGCAAATTAAATTAATTTAGATTGGGATTCATTTATCTGTTATCTATTTTGAATAACATGAGGTGATGAATTTAACCATTTTCTTTTCATTTTTTTCAACATTTTTTTTAGTCCTGTATCTTGGCTTGGGAAAGTAGTAATTCTTTCAGGAATGGAGATATTTGAAAAAAGCAGCATAGGTTTATATTTTGATAAAATTTGATAGCAGCAATCTCGATAATTTTCCGTCTAAGTTACTTTCTCTTTTGGTAAGTGTGGTGTTCTTTAGACCAAAGTTGTGGTTGAATTTATTTCTATGTATAACTAATGCATTTGATAAATTGTCTTAAGATCCCTTTTGTGTTCATATACTACAATCATGTTTTACTTCCTTCAGCATACATACACACATATATATGTGCCCCTGTGTGTGTATATGTATGTATGCATATTTTTACAGCACCTTTCACACAAAATCAGATCCACTGTGCTTCCAGTTTGGCATAAATTCAAGATGGCTATCCACTGAGTCATTACTCTCTGGTAGACAGTATTTACAGCAAAATATTTTTATGGTCTATAGTCATATGTGGAAAAGTATATATAAAGGGGAAATCAACCATCTACTTAAAGTCAAACTCAAGGAACATTAGAAAGCTATAAGCAAAGGTGAGATGGAAAAATCTGTTATAGTGGGCCATGTCTGCAGGGAGAAGAGGAGTACACATATCTGCTTTGGGATGAAGTCCAGATAATTGATAAGGAATATTGCCAGAGAGTTAAGAGGTTGATGGATTTAGCATATATTAAATGTAAAAGTTGTAATTAATTTTCACTAAACTTCTTCAAGAATCTACACTCATGCAGGTTTGTCTGGAAAGCATTTGGTCATTTAATATTAATCAAAAGTTGTTTACCTAAGGCAAGAGAGGCTTAATCCTCATCAAAGTACTTCCCTTGAGATCTGGCACACTTATTACAGTATCCTTTCCATTTTTCAAAACAGTCTGGCATGTCTGTTTCCAGGATTGCCATAAGCTACCACATCATGTTCTCATTAATCATACACATGGTCTTTTGAATAGTAATTTTCAGTTTGGGGAAAAACCAAATATGTATTGCAGGAACAGTTGACATATCTTGGTAATATTTTGCCAAAAATAAATAAAATAATGAACAGCTTTTGAGATTTTGAAACAAATAGATGTATATTGTCATGTTGCGATTTGCTGCTAATGGAGCAATTCCATAGAAAGGTGTTTGTTCAAGTCACATTTTAAGGCAGTGCAACCAGTTTTCAAGATATTCAAAGTACATCATTTCTGAACAGAATTCACTTATACAAAATGTATAACCTGACCTCTGGCCATAACCACTAGATGTAACCTGTACTTGTGCTGGTCACCAAATACAAAACACCTATCTAGGCTTCAAATATTGTACCAGGTAGGGTGGCAGTACACTTTGGTGATGGTGGCTTGCATTCAATGCAATCAGTTTTGCTGGTGAATTTTCTTCACATCATCTAGTGGCTTTTATTTATTGTATACCTGCCAAAAATGACTGTTCAGTAGTTCTTTATCCACCCTTGACAGACTGTAGATCTGGGTGAGATTTTGATTGTACTGTTTCTTCAACATTGAGGCAATCTTACTGAAAAAAATGTGTAAATAGGCTAACAGAAGAAATGCTACTGTTGTACAAAAGTGTGTCTTTGGTTGGTCTTCTTTTTTCTGTTGGTGTTGAAAAATTATCAACAATTAAGGGTGAAATGTAAAAATCATACAACAGCTATGGGGCTGTTTCATCCCATTCTACCCTTGAGGCATTGAGAGATGTCTATTAAGCAAGGCTGGTGGTGCTAACCTCTTAGAATGGAGGGTATGGCCACTGGTTTTCGCTGCAATTGTTTGGTAGTGAGGCACATGCTCTGAAGATCTCTGATTAACTCTCTTGAACTGTACTAATTTCTGCGCATGCATACTCTGTTTATATAGACTTTGGTTCAGGAACAGAAATGACTAATTAGCTACTCAAACAAACAACCTCCTC
This sequence comes from Acanthosepion esculentum, assembly GCA_964036315.1. Classification (NCBI taxonomy): domain Eukaryota; kingdom Metazoa; phylum Mollusca; class Cephalopoda; order Sepiida; family Sepiidae; genus Acanthosepion; species Acanthosepion esculentum. Next base: position 35,773,803 of record OZ038478.1, on the reverse strand, counting down.
TTATATAACCCAGATGACCATATTATGAAGTGCTTTTCAATTTTGGCCAGGATTTTTAAGTTTCCAAAATATACACCGAAATCAATCTGAATATGCCAGATAAGTTGCCAAAAACAAACCCTAACGTTACCAAAAATCTCATGAACTTTTGGTAAACCCATTCATTATGTCAACTTTTGTGGGGTTATCGAGTTGGGCTGGGAGTGTCAGTTATGCTGAATCTTAATAAATCTTCGTTTAATTTGAATTCAAATGCTTCCAAGGCCCTCCTTATAAGTATTTTATGTGTTTTAATTAATATTTTTAAACCAGCCATTTTTCCATCAGATGACAATATGATTAACTGTTCTCCCATATTTTTCTCCTAATATTTTACTCCTTTAATTAGAATTATCAAATCTCTAAATATTCCAAGTCTCCATTCACTAGTATGACTCAACCAAGGCCATTATTCTTTCACACTGTAAAGTTTAATTATATGATCTTCCAGGAACTTGTATTAATATGGTTAAACTTAGTTGTGTACTACTACTTCTTTGTGCTGTGAACCTTCAGGATATTGGGGATTATGGCTCTCCACAATTTCCTGTCCTTTGAAGCCCTTAATAAATTTTGTCTTTTTGTTATTCTTCCTTTACTATATTTTTAAACATCATAGTTTTATCTTTCTTTGTAATCTGGACCCTCATTAAAATTACATTAAAATTAAAGGAAATCAAAACATAGGAATTGTGATTCCGCTGGATAGCCATCCTCAGTGACTCAGACTTGGATGCTCATCCAAAAGATACAGCATTACATGCTATATTGTAGGATTACTCCACTTGTCCGTGAAAGAATTTCTGCTGACAACAGCTAGATAACATCATCAAAAACAATATATAAGAAAAGGACATTTCAGCTACTGGATGTTTTACAGATATTATATATCTTGTTTTCCCTCTGGAGGTGGGTTTTGTGCCCACCAGTAAATCTAATGTTGCATTGAAAACAACAAAGCATGATACCCAGCATTCAAACATCTTAAGTTTACTTGACATAAAGGAATATTTAATGCTGCTACCAAAAAAGTACACTCAAATGTAAATCTTTCATAGGAGCTTTGTACAAATTGACATATGAAAAAAGTTAACTCTACACACCTTCATTCACTTCTTTTGTGTTCTTTTTATGTAGTTCAGTTTCTCCATAATAATCTCTATAGTATCATGGCTAGCTGGCTAATTTTTCTTAGTGGCATATCAACCTGTATTGGGTATTTAATACTTAAATGTAAATATTTTGAATGCAATTACATTCCTTCAACTGCAGACAAAATGAATTGCTGGTCATTTTGCTATAAATAGGTATTGTTGGCAATTTTATTATGAATAGGTATCTTTATACTTTTATAATGTTTTGTTTTTGTTTGGGGGGTTGACTATTTGCCCATAGCTGAAACCCTAACAGGTGCTACCACCCAGGTTGGGCTGTACTTGGGAACAACAGCAATTAAGAGGTGGTTCTATGCTCCTCAAAATCTCCAATCTCCTGATCAGAAGCCTGGCTGCTGGATGTAGTTTATCATCATAGCCAGAACTCTATAGTATCATGAATAAAACACATCCTGAACAACTCATGGCAGTTTGCAGATTATCAGTTATTGCAGAAGAATTATCCAGACAAAATGCCTAGACAAACATGTGCAAGAAAAGCCTCAAGTCTGCCAATGTCTATGTGAGCAACAATATTTAGAATTAAATCTGTAGACACCAAATTGAAAATGCAGCTTTATTAACTGAATTGAAAATACTACAATATTCAGTAAGAAAATTTAATGAAGTTTCCATAGAATTAGAAACAACACAATACTAATTATGACAAAATTAATAGAACTTCCCATTTATAAATAACTAGCTTAAATAACTAGCTAGCTCCTGCTGAAGGCTCTTGACTGGGCAGGGGTAGGGAGGAGGAGATGTAAAAAGCAACAATAAACTACAGAAGAACTCAAAATTGATTGCTACATTTAAGTATTGCATTAATATTTAAGCTTATCTTTTAACAGTTCAATAATAATTCTTTTGCTGTCACTTAATTTAAAGAAAATTTGATGTATGTAGATCCTTACTTTCTGTCCAAACAATTATTTTTATTTCATGGGTGACTTACACTAGATTTTGCAATTAACTTCGATGAGTCCTGAATTTATTTCCAAGTTATAAAATTGTTATTGTACGAAATGTTTTTTGCACAAAATCATGTAAAAAAACTTGCTGAAAACATCACAATAATCAAAACTTGAGAATCCAAAATTTCAGGATTTCAGGTTCCAATCTGACCTGGAATATATTTAATTTGTTCACAGAGTCAGCCTAATTTCCAAATGGTACAATATGTTGGGCTGCAGCCTCTAGGAGTAAAGTTGAGAAAGTGTGACACAGTGACATTCGCATTTATTATATAGATTGAAAAAGAACAGCAACTTAACAGAAACTTGGCAGAGATTTCAGACAATAATAAAAGTGATGCCTCAAGGGATCTTAAAAGATAAAGAATGAAAAATAAGTGTCAGGACCCTTTAAAATTCCTAATGAAAGTTTTCCTTATGACAGCTTCTAACACACTGATAATTAAAAACCAACAAAGTCGTTTAGAATAAACATTACCAGCTTCACACATTAACATTGAGCCAAGTTTGAATATATTCAATGCAAAAAAGTGAAATTGTTTTTCAGCTAATAAAAAAAAATTCAAAAAGAAATTTAAGAAACATATCTATTTGATCCAGTTTTTTGGACACCGATATTTTAAAATAATACTTAATGGCAAGGCTATATTTAGAGTGACCCAGAACAGTACAGAAATCAGCAGTTCAAGCTTTCAAGAACTCTTACAGCGGTGGCAAGGATATTATGCAGCATCAAAGAAAAAACAACTTAAGTGATAGCTGGTAACAGTAATAAGAACTTTTATGAATTCAACCTTCAATCGAACAATTTTTCTTTATTACTTTCAAATCAACAAAAACCCTCAACCTATTGAGTCATCATTAGTTTGAGTTACTAATCCTTCTTCTATGTGCCTCGTTCTTACAGTAAGTTGCCGATTACGGCTCTCCATAATTTCTTGTCCTTTGGAGCTCTTAATAAATCTTGTGCCAACCATATACTTAAGCTCACTAGATAGGTTATGCATTGTTTTCCTCTATCTCTCTTGTCTTCAATCTGTCCTGAGAGTATCAAATTTTCCAAGTCCTCTTTCCTCATTATGTGCCCTAGAAAGTTCAACTATGTCTATTAGTTTTTCAGCCTAATGAACAATAATAATAATAGAAAACTTAAATTTTCCCTGTCTATGAAGAAGTCATTTTCTGAAATAATAAAAAGATATTTAACACCTGATCATTTGTCCTTTATGTACCATGTCTTTTCAGAATGTGAGTAATCATGGCTCTCCACAACTTCCTCTCCTTTTCAGCTCTGATTAATATTTGTATGCTTACTAAATTTGATACTTACAGGATAGACTGAAGGCAAAAAGTACAGAGAAAAACAGTATATATTTGAGTAAATGGATGGCACAGCAAAGTTTAGGAGAGATAAAAAAAGACAAAATTTATGAAGACCTTCAAAGGTCAAGACAGGACAGGACATTGTGGAAAGCCATGATCGTCAATGTTCTAAAGGGAGACAGCATATAGAAGAACTTGGTTAAAAGTTTGTACATGATTGATTTGACATCTCTAATTCACAGCAATTATTGTCCCTCTTGAGAGCTTGTCCCTCTTGCTAACAATCATACATTCAGTTTTTTGACAATTAAGAGTTAGTCCTTTTTTCCTGCTTTCCATTACTACCTTGCAAAGGAATTCCAGTAGTTTTCCACCTGTGTCTGCTATCAACACAATGTCATCTGTGTCTCTTACATTAGTGGAGGTTGGCACAGAATGTTGGTTTTTCCATTCAAAATGAATGAATGCTGAATGAACATTGTTTGGAATGTTTTTGTTTTTTATGACCTATAGCAGTACTACCTCCTCAAGTCACTTGATGTAGGCCTGCACATTGAGTCTGAGGCCCTGTGGGAATCTGAATGGAAGCATAACTGTCATTACTAATGATCACTCCAAACATCTTTGTAATCACCATTAGACTCATCCAACTTTTTCCAAATCCTTTGCACTGTCCTGAGATTGACACCCAAACACTGAAATGTTCATACTGGAGCTTCTGGTGTAAATGCCAAGCAGTACAGCATTTCCAAATTTCTGGTGGAGTGAATTGCATCATGGTGCTCTTTTTCTCACAGATGGTGCCCAACTGACCCTACTATACTGGGCAGCCGACAAAATCAAAAACAAACAACTTGCATGTGAAAAATTAAAAATATAAAATTGTGACAATTTACCCATCGCAACCTGTAATTGTGTTTGTATTTCAATGGTATTTATTCATCAGCAGTCCTGCACAAAGCAAATTTTTCCCATGATGCCTTGCAGCAAGACATGAGATCATGTTTCATTCACCTGCGCTATTTGCAGCAGACATAAGATAAAAATAAAGAAAATGATTGGAAATGAATAACTTCTTTTAAAATATGTTTATATAAAGTAACAATGCAAAATTTATCTGCTTAGCAAGAAATCATCCTCTTTTTCATCCTTATGCTAAATTCATCTATTAAAATACGCCAGTCTGTAAGCCTATAAAATCTATAGGATAATCTATGAATCTTTCTGTGAAGCTAAAATCTATAAAATTCATTAGTCATTTGCAATCAGATATGCACAAATATGTGGACTTTCTTCAAAAATGTTAGTATTAAATAATATTCCTGTCCATTGCCTTCTCTATCAGACAATTTTCAAATAAAAATATTTAAATATTAGGTTGTTAGGAAAATATTATCCTATTATTATAAGAGTCGCATAAAAATATATTACTCATTCCTAATGCTTAAAATATCCTCTTTGTTAGTTTTCTTTCAGAATGTGTGCAATCATGGCTTTCAACATTTTCCTATTCTTTATAGCTTTAATCAGCATATCTCTTTATTATCACTCCTACTTCCACTCCTACTATTTATTTACACAAGCTTGGTAGATAGATTACACAATATTTCTCAATGTCCCTCTTGCCTTCAATTTTGCCTGTGCATGTCAAATTATACCTAGACTTAATGAATTTAAGTACAGTTGGACAAAAAGGTCTCATCATTTTACAGTTGATTGGCTCAAGTTAACCTTAAGTTCTAGGCTAACAGTTTTTCTCACAATTCTCACTTGTGGAACTCTTCTGGCTTCTTGCTTTCCAGCCAACTCTGATCTTCAAAAATTTAAATGCAATGTCAACCATTATCTGTTGTCTTCTTGATTCCTCTTTTAGTGTTCTCACTTCTCAATAATGTTTCTGTTTTTTCATTATTTCATAACCGCTAACCCCTTAGTTCTTAGTGGTTTTACAACCTTGCTTGGAGTGAAATGATTAGAAAAATATATATCTTCAGGCTATGTTTGTTGTGTCTTTGTTTGACTATTCTGGTCAATGGTGTATTCAGTTGTGTGCCAGGCATGATACATGCTTAGGCGATCATGTATCTTTTGATACATGACTGACGAGGCAGATTTTTTTCACAGTTGGTTGCCATTTCTTTCTGTGGTAAGGCTATAGAACTTGGACTGTCCTTCTATTTACCCATAGCTGGGGAGAGATGAGGATTCATACCTTTCCCAAAGGTATTAGCATGTAAGTTAATGTAATAGATTTGACTGGAATTCAAACTCTGCTCTCTGATTCCTGAATCGGAGCTGCTATCCATTAACCCACCATGAAGGAAAAAAAAGAAACCCATTATGCATCCAAGAAATTTCAACTCTTTTTCATTGTAAGTACAACTGTTTCGATTTTCTTTCAGACTTCTTTATTGTCAGCATGCTCTGTCCATGGTATTTTTAGAATTCTTGTTACAAGTCTCTTCCATTTGTGAAGAAATTGTCCAGCATTCACTGCCATATAAGAGGATATATATTACATAGCAGTTCAGCACTCTGAACTTTCTAATGAAATTTTCCTGTTTCTTAATACTTTGCTTAGCTTTTGTTCCATTTTTGCCTCCTGTTATGAAGCCTACCAGAAAGTTAAATTCCTGTCAATTATGATATTGAGGAGGAGGAGAACATGAATAATTAAATGCCAAAATTCAAAAAAAAAATAAGTCTGGCATTTTGTCCTTCAAAAGAAGGGCAAGGATCATTAGAAGATACAATAACCAGAGTTTCCAAAAATACAGGAGCTTTTAAGCTATTAATTAAAAAACAAAAATACTTTTGATACATCCTTATATAGCAAAGATATTGCAGAACATTTAAACATATTAAAACTAATTTGCACACAGGTACTAAATTGATTGACCGATTCATTTTATATGGTTTATCAACGTTTGCCGGTTATTTAAAGCCAGAAAATATTTTTAGCTTGTAAGAATCGTTTTGTAGATATTAATGATTGTAGTGATACAAGTTTTACAAATTAACCCATAGCTGGTGGGGAGAAGAGTTGGATTCATAGCTTCCCAAGATGTTTGCATATAAGTGAATATAACAAATCCAACTGTGATTGGAACCAGGCTCTCCAATTAACAATTCTGAGCCATTATCCATTACACCACCTGCACATCCAAGCCTACAGCAACTGGTGTTCCCAAGCAGTCACCCATCTGGGTACTGATCATGCTTGATGTTTCTTAACTTCGATGGTCATATGGGAACTTGTGTTTCAACATGATGCTGCTGTAAGCCCAATAAATTGATTTCAGTTGGAAAACAATGCTATATCTAAAAGAATTTAAGAAATTAACTATATAAGAACAATGTAATGTATAATAACAATATAATTAACTATATAAGAACAATGTAATGTATAATAACAATATAATTAACTATATAAGAACAACACTTGATATGAAAAATATTTAACAGTTTAACAGGAAGAGAATTTAATGTTTATATGAGTTTCATTTGTTTTTCGACTTGATGAAATGGGTGTTTATGGAAACTGTGGTTAGTTAGCAGCAAAATTTTTACTTGCTCTTAAAATAAAAAAATAAAAAAAACAGTCCAAACAGAGCCAGTGAAAGAAAGCCTGCCTATTCTGTAAATCTTAATTTTTACTCAGACTTAACTGGGAGATGTTCTACTTGCAAATAATTATGATGAGTCACTGGAAAATTGGGTAAATTGTATATAAACAAGAAAAAGCATTTCCTAGTTTACACTCTAATAACTTTCGTTTGTAAGAATAAAAAGTTGACCTTTGAAAAACGGAATCTGTAAAGGTCATTTCCTGTGATCTAATTTTTTGCAATTTTACAAATTAGGAAAAGGATGGAATTTATGATGAATACAGTGGAGAAATCAAAAGGATTTGGGCCAATATATTCAGAAAATAATAAAGGCAACAACAGATAAATCTACATTATATCACATTTTTGTTTCCTACATCAGTGGGCAGTGACCATTAGTTCAACATGCTAAAGCCCAAGTAGGTGGTGGGAACGGAGAAAAAAAAGGGGAGAGAGAGGGTAGAAGAGAAAGGGGTTAGTCCAGCTGTTAGACTGTCTCGAATGCGTAAGCTCACATATATATATTATTATATATATGGCTAAACACACATGCACATATTCAGGTATATAAGTGAACACCCAAGTAAAACAAAAAAACACAAACCAATATACAAACAAATACATATGGACATAAGGAACAAAAATAGCACAGACACAAAAACAAATATACTGTAAACCACAAATGCACACATGTCTGTCTCTCTCTCTCTCTCTCTATATATATATATATAGACACACACACACACACACATATATATATATCTACATACATGCACATACAAAAATGAATACATACATGACCAAGTACAAATAACCATACATAAATACATACAGACAGCCGTAGTATATTCCATGTAAATTTAGGGCCATTTTATATATATATATATATATATATATATATATATATATATATATATAAATAAATTATAGACAATAGTAAGTTTCAGGTGTCAGTGGGGAGCATAAACCAGGGGGACTGTGTTAAAAAAAATGGAAGACTATGAATTAATATTACTTACTGATCAGGACTTAATGTTATTATACTATAAATTGGAAGTTTAACTGTATTGTAAGGTGAAAGGTTAACTGTCTTCAATTGACAGTTTGCTTCTTTGATTTAATAAAGAATTCTTATCTTTGAATTTAATTATTTTCAACTTTTCATTAAGGCATAGGAAACATGGTTCTTTTAAAGACTTGCAGTATTTTCCATTTAATACTATGTATTTTGTTTTCATCTTAATTTCAAAAAATATTTGGAAAGTGAGTTTCTATTTTTATAAATGCTATTTGTAAATGAGAGGTTATGCTGATACCCTCTAGTCTTAAAAGCATTCTTGGTGTTACATATATAGAATTTTTTGAAAACCAGCTTTTCCATTGTGGAAATTGTACCTAGATAGACTAGAAAGCCTGTCAAACATTTGTTTTGCAATGGGCAATCATTAGGTTTTCTACAATTACATTTGTTAGCATTAGCAATACTAGTTCTTCTATTTTTTGCATTGCTATTCTGGTTTTTATATTGGTTTAGGTTTTTTTTTTATTGTGTTTCTTTATGATTTTTTCAAGGTTATCAGTACAACTATAACTTAATTTCAGTGTGTTTTTATTTAAGATTTTATTAAGTAGATTATTATTGGTAAAATGCTTATTAATGAAGTTGAGAAACTTCTGCCCTATCTTAGTTTTTACCACTTTGTTGAATGGGGTATATGCCAAATGATTTTCCTGTTCCTTTTCTTCTTACTCTGGTTGCTATTGTTAGGGTTTCTATACTTAATTTCAGTGCCTTTGTAACTACTATTTTTAGAGCAGCATTATATAAACCACTATGTTTATAGAAGACATCTTTGTTAGAAGAGTTGTTACTAATCCTAAATTCTATGGAAGAGGGTATATGTTTAATTACAGATGGAAGGTGATTAGTGTTTGGGTGTATATACATTGGGTTCCCATTGGCCTTCATATACAATTAGAATGTGTTGTTATCGAGGTCCAATGTGATTGCGAGGGAGTTCACTCGTTTAATATTGTAATAGTCTTAACCTTAAGATTCAAGCTTTTAAATTCTCCATGGATCATTTTCCTTATGCTATTTACTTTTATTTTAGTGGAATTCTCATCTATCATTAGGCCATCATCCCTACATAAGCCAATTCTATCTATATCAGTACCATCTTAAGCACTTAAATTTTACAAAATAAGCAAGTCCATCAGGTCTCAGGTTTCGGCACAGTTCATGGATCCCATGGAAATGTCAAAGTTTATATAAAAAGGTACTGCAGTTTTTTTTTTATTTAAGATAAAAGATGATCCTTTCCCACACTTGCAATGCATGTTCAGCTAGTCTGCTCATGTGAACCTGCACTAGGTAGCTCATGTTAACCCTATACCTGGCTCCTTTGTTGGTCTGGTGTGACATTGAGCACAAAATTTATTTTGTTTTGAGGCGAGCCACACACTATACACACAAATACATACATACATACGTGTGTGTGTGTGTGTGTTCCAATTTCATTTGGAATGATCGCTAAAAACATCCCCTCCCCAAATAGTATATTCTGAGATTTCTTACTAATCAATAAAATGGACTACTCCTTCATCCCATCCATCATATTTTTGTTCTTTCTTGTCTTGAAGTCAGAATGCTAAAATCACTTGTCTGCATCCCATTAGATTCTTACTTTGTTAAGATTTGCCTTATTACTGTTGCTTTGCCTAGTTTTGTCTTGCATATATATTGTTTGCTTAGTATTATATTGTCCTGTTCTTTTCTTTTGCTTTAGTTTATTGGAAATTTTGTCACTTCGTTTGTTGGGTGTTTTTGCCAATTACACTTAACCATGGCCAATTACTTGACAGTATGCATGTGCATATGTATTATATATTTTATGGCTGGCTATTTCAAAAAGAAAGAAAATAAATCTACTTTACTTAATGTGGTAGTTTTTTCAGAAATGTTATCTGGAAGAAAACATTAGAATGGAGCCTCACAGGTAATACAGAGAAGAAAAAGAATTATCACTGCACAGGCTGAAATAAAGTCATGATAATTGACATAGAAGTACACAGGTAAATATGGACACTGATGGAATCATACATGGTATTATCAAAACCTGTGTGAAGATATGAGGTAATAATTAAAAAAAAATCCAACTGAACTTTATTTGAAAGGAGTAGACAACTTAGGAAAATAATTCTAAAGCCACACAAGATGTTTGTGATTTCCCACAATGCAACACAATGAAAAACCATATAACATAACAGAATTCACACTTGAGGGAAAAAAACAAACTCATGAATGAAATTCTCCTGTTGGATATGGAGCAAAAAAATAAATAAATAAATAAATTTTTTAAAAAAATCCAAAGAAATCAGTAAAACCTTAAAAAGCATTCTTGAAATTCAATAGAAAAAGGTACCAGAAAAACATGATATAGTCCAGAAACAAGATATAAGACAGAAAACATTGTGACCAGAAAACACCAACTATATATATATATATATATATATATATATATATATATATATATATATATATATATATATAGTTTTAAAGTATGCTAATGCGATTGCTTGAAAATAAGATTGTGACCAAGCATGAAACTGACTGTTTCCAAATATATTCACTTTCTCTTTGTCATATATATATATAAAATGATATATATATTTTTATATATCAAGAACAGATTTGGGGAAATTATATGACAAAGTGTAAAAAGTTTACTTGTAATGCGTTTCGGCCTTCTGGACTTCATCGGATTAAATTTGTTACGCTGGTAGAACTACACATGTGTACGAACAAGAGGTGCAGGGGGTTTTTAGAATTTTTTTTATATCTAGCCAAATTCATTGAGAGTCTTTTCCTTTCCATCACTTTTGGTTGTAGGTATCCCAGAAAGAAAAAGAAAAAAAAACACGAAATGTATTTGGCTAGATATAAAAAAAAAATATAATCCCATGAATTCCTGAGAGACAAAATGAGTCACAAGTAAACATTTTATACTTTGTCATATAATCTCCAGAAATGAAGAGAAAAATCTTGTTACAATTGTCTTTTTAACATTGTTTGATTTGGGTTTTTTTTGGTTTTACCCTTTCTGGGTTATTTAAAGCCAAAATATATTTGGGAGTTTAAGAATTATTCTTCTTTCTTTGTGCAAGGGAATATTGCATTAAGAATTTTGAGGAGATAATTGTTCCAGATACACAGCCTATTATTTAACACACAGTGGAGAGAGAAGAAATGGATTCATATCTTTGCCAAGTTTATTCACATAAGTGAATGTAATGAACTCAACTAGGATTTGAACTGTGCATTCAGATTTCTCATTCAGAGTTGCTATCCTTTACATCATCTGCACATCCTATCAATATTAATTTTTTAGTTTTTAAATTTTACATTCAGAAGCCATTGCCATCTTCTACGTCAATGAGTTTACCATTAAAAGTATAAGCAGAAAAATACTTTAAGAAGAAACAAAATGTGCAAATGTGCTATTTAAAAAACAAACAAAAAACAATGAAACTCCAACTGGAATTTCAATTATTCATAACTAATTTAGAAGAGAAATGATTCCAGATTAGAATTTCCAAGCACGTCTTCCACAATTTGGAATAATGAATTGCTGAAATGACAATTCTCATAATTCCTTGATTTAAGATGGCAAATGAAAACCAATGCAGGGCATTTCTAGAGACCATAATTAAATGAGGAATCCTTTCCAATCTGAAAGCAATTTCACAAGAATTTGACACATTTGAGGCCTTTCTAAAAAAAAAAAAAAAAATAATTGGGGAAATTTTTTTTTAAATCAGTGAAACAAATTTCAGTAGTTCTCAAAATAAAATTGTCTTTTTTTTAATCATTTCATTTCAAGAAAGGCAATAGCGCCATTAGGACACCGGGGATTATAGAGTGAAAGAGAATGATAAGACTTTAGTGAGGAGAAGTGAAGAAAAGGACAATAATGGAAGAGGATTCAAGAAGACAGAAGATGGCGTGTAACATTGCATTTAAATCTTTGAAGATTGTATGTGACATGGAAGCAATGAATCAGAAAAGATTTCCACAGGCAAGAAGTGCAAGAAAAGAAACTATTAGAATAAAACATATGGCTGCATCTAGCTAGTTCAATAGTAAAATGGTGAGACCTAGTTTCCAATTTATTAGCATGCTTAAATTCATGCAGTTGAGGCACTAAGGAAAAAAGCTTATCAGAACAGTTGTCATGAAAATATCTGTAGAAAAGACAGAGGGTAGCTACATCATGTTGGTGAGAAAGTGACTGAATTGAGATGCCTGGTCAAGATTGATGAAAATTTTCAAAAATAATTTATGCCTTGTCAGTACTTCCTTTCCAATCTTTTTAAGTAGTAATTTATTATGATGTATCAAAGGTTATTCTTTTTTTTGTTCCAAATCCAGGGCCTTCTCACTCCTATTGGTGGAACTCCTTCCAGTTTGACCATGTCTTCAGGGTTATATCTGTACTCACCACACTTGGCCAATTGCAGGTTGGTGAGGCTATTTAACCTATACTTGGAGGTTTTGAATTCAGAGTTATCCTTTTCCTTAACTAGTTGAACTAGGTTCTCCAATTCCTCAATCCAAGCCATCATCCATTACTCCACCAGGCCATCTCTATGCTTTTTTTTTTTTACAGAAGTTTATTTTCTATGTAATATGTCATTCCTGACATGAAACATCAGATCATCTAAAGTGAATTAAATGTGAATAAGATACCTTTGTTTGAAAAGAAGCTAATCTACAATGACATTAATATGGACTGTTTTCACTCCAGATGGAACCAAAATAGACTTTGCTCTCAGTGTTACACAACAGTGTCAGAGAAGCAAGGTGTATCAGCAGGTTAACCTGGAAGATTATTTATAAGCCCACAAGTGCAGATCTGCACCATTGCTGCATGTCAATTATTACCCCTGATACATCAACCCATCAGCTTTGGAGATGAACAAATGGTGGTAACTGTAGTGAATGGAACGTTCTCAAAAACAAACCTACGACATGTGAGACATTTGCGAAGGAAGAACGTAAAAGTGTAAAAGCTAACCAGAAAAAGAATACAACAAGGGATGCTTACTTGAGTAAACAACATTCCATGTGTTGGCCTGTTCAAAAGAAAAATGGCCTGCATAAACTCTCATCATCAGCACGAATCTTGAAGGATATGAAAATTCTGAATGAGTCACATTGCTCGATGCAAATTAGGTTCTATCAAATGGGTAACTCGACTGCAGTTGATAAGTTTGTCTACGAGTCATCAAGTTGTGTGGAGGATAAGTTCTTGGTATCTGTGCCTGCTGGTCTGAATTTTATCCCCCACATAAAATTCTTTAAATGACAGGTTGATATATAAGCACTCTACCAAGGAGGGAAGAAAAAGAGTCTTTTACATCCTCATGAGAAGAAGAATCCACATTCAGAAAAAGCTTCAATACACCCACTAGCTGATATTATTTTACAAATCAGAGATTTAGTCTTTCATTCTTATTCATATGTACAGTGATTACTTTACACATCCAAAGACTAAATAAAGGGTGTTCCAATACCTTGGACTGATTTTAAATGTGAATTCAGTTTAAGCATCTAATGATTTTTTTTTCTTTTTCTTTTGGATTTAACAAATTAAGTCTTTGGCAATTTCAACCATGGAAAGATTAACAATCAAACGTGTTAAAGTTATTGAAACCTATTACGAAAATGGATGTTCAAACAGAAACATATGTACTTTGTGATTTTTTGGTCAACATAATTGACCAACTGAGAGTGCAATTGGAAAAATTGTTCATAAATTCAAACAAACTGGGTTGGTGGCAGATTTGAAAACACCATTGCATGCTCGTTTGCACTGTTCAGATGAAAACATTGCTGCAGAATGTGGCTGAAAATCCAGATACCTCTATTCGTCATTGCACGCAGGAAGTTAACCTCTCCACAACAAAATTACATTGAGATTTGTCTCTACACACTTAAAAAATTCAATTGACACAAGAACTGAAACCATCTGACTATTTGGAGTGCTGTAAATTCATTATTTAAGTGCATGAGCAAAGACAAGTCGATGAAGATTTTTCGCAAAAAATCCTCTTTAGTGTTGAAGCCCATTGTCATCTTGGTGGATTCGTTAATAAGCAGATTTGTCACATTTGGGCTGATGAAAATCCAAGGAAGATTGTTGAAAAGCTACTGCATCCACAAAAGGTCATTGTTTGGTGTGAATTCACTGAGCCATATTTCTTCGAAAATGATGCTGGGAATTCTGTTATGGCGACAAGTGAGTGATACTGTGCCATGATAACCAACTTTTTATGGCTTGAATTGGGTGCTATGGATGTCAAAGATCTGTGGTTCCAACAGGACAGTGTCACAGCAACAAGAGTCAATGCAACAATGGATTTATTAAATGAGAAGTTCCCAGGTCACATCATCTCTTGAAATAGTGAAGTCAATTGGCCATGATGATCGTGCGACTTGATGCCTTTACATTTCCTCGTTTGAGGTCATCTCAAAAGTAAGGTCTATGCCAACAAGCCAACAACAATTCAACAGCTGAAGGATGAAATAATAAGGCATATTGGTGTGATCAAGGAGCAACTATGCAGAGACGTCATCAAAAATTTTGACCATCGAATGGAGGCGTGCCGCCAAAGACTTGGTGGACGTTTGGGTGATATTATTTTTCACACATCATTGCTATGACATAAATAACATGATCCAATAGAGAAATAAATAAATTTTCACCAATAACACTGTTTTATTTACTGCTGACTTTGATCCGTCTTAATGAAACACCCTTGTCTCCACTACATTATTAACACTATTATTATTAATAATATGCCTGAAGAAAAGGTAAGGGTGATCTAAGTCTGGAAGCAAAAAAGTAATATAAGCCATAAAGGTTATGAAGAACTGAACATTTTATTTTCACTACATACATTTGGACTAATGTCTTCTTGTCATGACTATGATAAACTAAATCTGGTAGTAGAGCTTCTGATCAGGAGGTTTTAAGGAGTGTGGAAACAACTCATAAATTATTGTTGTTGTTCCCAAATCCACTCTGACCTGGGGTGATAGCACCTATTAGGGGTCCCAGCTATGGGAAAATAGTTAACCCTCAAACTGGGGTCAAAACATTATGAGAGTATTAAAAAATTCTAGAATAAAAATACCAGCAATAAATTTTGTAAAAAAAAAAAAAAAAAAAAAAATACCAGTAATACATTTCTTGTCCGAGAAATTACTAATGCTCCCATGAAAATTAAATTTCAGCATTAAATGACCCATAAGGAGTTGACATGCCGCTAAACAAACTAATGTGTTCATCTTTGCTGTTATTTTTTTCATGTGTCTATTGATCTGGGTAAATTTCAGGGAATTTTTAAATGAATCATTTACTCTATGGTGTTCCTTTATCCCTGTCCATATCTAGGGATATCTCATATTGTTCTTTTTTAGTATTACTGTTCTGCTATGTAATATTGACCCTTTTATATGGCAGTGAATCGGTGGGTGGGGGAACAAATTTTTATACATCAGAACAATTTTAGGGAAACTATGACAAAGTGGAAAACATTTAGGATTTACTAAAAGGACAAAATATGTCACACGAAAACTTTTCCCACTTTGTCATAGTTTTCCCTAAAAATAGCAATGAATGATGGACAATCTCCTCAGAAATAAGAAAGAAGGAAGCAGAAATGTGATTCTACAGAGAGAAGCTGAGAATACCATGAACATGTGAACAATGACAAAGTTTTAGAGAAAATGGAAACAAAAAGAACATTCTTAAAATCAGAAAGAGATTTCTAGGGCACATAATGAGGAAAGAGGACTTGGAAAATTTGATACTCACTAGATATACTGAAGGCAAGAGGGACAGGAAAGCAGACCATAACCTACCTAATGATCTACAAATCAATGGTGGACCAGGGTTTTGGAGAGATAACAAAGAACTGGAAACATACTGAAGGAACACGGCACAAAGAATAATAATAATAATAATAATAATAATAATCTCCTCAGAAATAAGAAAGAAGGAAGCAGAAATGTGATTCTACAGAGAGAAGCTGAGAATACCATGAACATGTGAACAATGACAAAGTTTTAGAGAAAATGGAAACAAAAAGAACACATTCTTAAAATCAGAAAGAGATTTCTAGGGCACATAATGAGGAAAGAGGACTTGGAAAATTGCAACTCACAGGACATATTGAAAGGAAAACGGATAGAAAAAAGCAGTTGATGACTTACCTAACAAGCTTGTGTAAATGGATAGCAGACCAGAGTTTAGGAGAGATAACAAAAAATAAAAAGGCGCTATAATTAGGCAAGAAATGTCCTGAAGGGACACGACACATAGAAGAATAATTCAAACGATAACATTATACTTAACACTTGCATTTATTCCTACTTCTGCTGTATTGCAGATGCCTTCTAAATAATTTAAATTCTGTAGCAGTGTTGACAGAAGACACAGGAAGAAAACTGCAAAAACTCTGACAGAAGGTAGTGAAAGAAAACGTGAAGTCAACTGCAGGAACAGAGAATGCATGACTGTTAAAAGGATGAGTGCAAAATGCAAATTACAAATTGAACATACAGAAATCAAACAAGTACAAACATTTAAATATCTGGGAGTTGTTTTGACAGATTACGGAAAATGTGACACTGAAATCTGAATGAGCATTAGGATACCCAAAGAGGAATTCCAGAAGTTAAGCAAAGTATTAAGAAATGGAAAAATACCATTAGAAACAAATAAAAGAGTACTAAATTTTCTAGGGAATATAATGAGGAAAGTGAGCTTGGAGAATTTAATGCTGTAGGCAAAAGGGACAGAATAACTTACTTAGCGTAAATAGTTGGCAGAAGAGGAATGAGGGCACATATCAAAAAAGAAAACACTGCTAAGAGCTAAAAAGGAGAGGAAGTTGTGGAAAGCCATGATTGCACACATCTTGAAGGGACACTGCACATAGAACAAGTAGCAGAATCTCAGTTATTTATATTCCTACTTCTACTGATTCAGAATCTGTACTATCTGACCCAGGGATTAAACACTGTGTCACCAAATTCATGAAACAACACTTAAATCCTTGAGGTTAACGCTGCATGAGCTAGTTGATACGAACTTAGACTCAATAGAAACTGGAGTAGCAATAACTGAATGGTACTAAAAAAGAACAAGACAAAATGTCAATCGACATGGACAATGTAATAAGAACAATCTACACAATGTTGATAGCTGAAGGTATGGAAGGAAAGCAAAAAGAAAGTACTAAAATCAATTGCAAGAAGACAGAATGCATGGCTGTCAGCAAAAGGGAAAACCCAATATGCAAATTACAAAATGGAAATACCAAAATCAAACAAGTACAAACATTTAAATATCTAGGAAGTGTTTAAACAGAGGATCAAAAGTACAACACTAAAATCTGAAGGTGCATTGGGATATTGAAAGAAACATTTCAAAAGCTAAGCAAAGTATTAAGAAACAGACAAATTTCCTTTAAAGCCAAGAAAAGAGTACTGAATTGTTATGTAATATCAGTCCTCCTATATGACAGTTAATGCTGGACAATCACAAATGAAGAAAAGACCTGAAGCAACAAAAATGTGGCTCTCCAGAAGGATGCTGAGAATACCATGGAATGAACATATAAGCAACAGTAAAGTCCTAAAGGAAATGGAAACAAAAAGGAAACCTAGACTTAACATCAGGAAAAGAGAGTTGAAATTTCTAGGGTATATAATGAGGAAGGAGGCCTTGGAAAATTTGATCCTCCCAGGACAGATTGAAGGCGTGAGATAGAGAGAGAGGAAATGAAACACAACCTGCCTAGTGAGCTTGAGTAAATGGATGGCATCACAAGGTTTAGGAGAGATAATGAAAAGTCAAAATTTATTAAGAGCTACAAAGGACAGGAAATTGTGGAGAGCCATAATTGCCTATATTCTGAAAGGAACACAGCTCATAGATGAAGACCCACCATATATTAAATGAAGGTTTCAGTTAAAAATTCCCTGGAGGTTAACTGGATCAATAGGCATGTGGGAAAATGAAATAAAATCGACATGTAAAATAAAAAGAAATACATTTTCCCAGGATGCTAAAAAGAAAGAAACCGGAAAAATGGCTATCCTAATTAGTTTTGTCAAATGCCATTAGGTGGCAATAGTTAAATCAATAAAAACACAAATTTTCCTTCCTGATTCACTTTCTCATTTTTGCTCCAAGATGTATAACCACATGATAATTACATTCCTGGTGGGGAACATTAGTTTTCCTAGTCTGCTGATGACGGAACTCTTTTTTCACTTTCCAATGCAAGCCATTTACGCAGGACTTCCAAAACCTAACTATGAAGCAAATCAACCTTTTCTACTGTTGTTCCAACTCTGCATAAGGCTGACTTGAACTTTACTTACTACAAATTCTGGACCAGTAAAAAGAAAACAGAAATACCATAACCATGCTTAAACCTTCCAACAACAAAGTACAACCTTTTCTTTTGTTGTTCCAACTCCGTGCAAGGCTGACTTGAGCATGACCATTAAGATGATGCTTATACTTACTTACCCTAATGTCTGGGCCAAAAAAAGAAAATGGACATACCCAAGAGATGTTGACAACTTTGCTTCACTAGAGATCGTAGAAATAGAGATCATAGAAACAATTTTTTGAATGCTGGTTCTTTAATTTTTTCTATATGAACACACACCTAAAATACTTCCAAGAAGGTTCTTTTGATAGACCCTAATTTGAAAGATTTAGAGCCACTTCCTTTTACCATCCTTAACAATAAACCGCAAAACTGAGGAAATATATTCATGAAACAAGCTGGAAAAAGCAAACTGTTTTAATATGCACAGTTATGTTCTTTGCTTACTTCTTATAAATCTCCAGGTAATATACATTAATATGTTTAATTATAAATATATATAGCTGCAGGTAAGTGTATTAAACAATTCTAAATGTCTTTCATTTAGAATTGTTTAATACACTTGCCTGCAGCTCGGTATAAATTATTATATTTTAAAAAAAAAAAAGCATGAATTTAAGGAATTAAATTGACAAGCAAAACTCACAGATGTTAAGATTGTAATGTGTGTTGTGCCTCTTACATCTTCCACAAAAACTGGATGTTGATTGTTTGATGACTCAAAGCAGACTGCATAAATACATTTTCTGTGTATCAGCTCCAGGCATTCAGCCACTTTAACCAAAACAAAATAATATTAAAACCACTCTTGCTGAAAAACCAAAACCTTAATTACGATCCCATAGCCAACTATAGCATGCTGAGAGAGATGTGACACAGATCAGTGTTTAATGTCAACACCGACACCCAGAGAGAAACACCACCAACAAAGACAGCCATCACCAATGTTCATTTCACCATTCTCTCTTCCTGTTGCCTTAGCAACAGATAGAAGTTACTAGTTTTGTATATATGTAAATAAATTATACATTTATTTACTCATGCTCAATGTCTTCATTTTACTTGGATTTATGTTTTGAGGCGGCAGAAAAAGAGTTAACCTCCACAACAGTAACAGCAAAAGGTTATGTATTCTGAATTACCCATTTCCACCTCAGCAACTTGCTTAGTTCTATGATCATCATTCATGATCAGGTAAAAAGTTTGTTTAACGACATATTAAACCCCCATTGGTCATTTCATGCAGAATTTAATTCACTCATCAGTTACAAGAGTAACATGAACATAGAAAATATTAATAAAATTAATAAAAATATTAATAAAATTATCACCGATTGTTGAATAGAGAGTTGTTCTTCTCCAAAAACAAAAAAAATGTTCTGAATGTTGTTAGATTTACTTCTATGTTTCAATGTCAATGTTTCCCAAAGTTTTTTTCTCTGGGCTGCATTTTTTAAATGAAAATTTGCTACCACCTCACCAAATTTTATATGACAAAAAGTATATTTAAAAATAAAATAAATAGAGAGATTGTTAAAAGGAGATAACTATGGATTCAAAATCAGAACATTTCCATTGATAACTCTCTCCTCCAATTTGTGGACCCTAGTTACTATATTCTTAATTCTTGATATAATGCACAAATATCACAATGATAAAATTGGTCAATAATTATTTATAACTATTTATACTGGGACTCATGCATGCAATTACAAGTAATCCATAATAATATTTTAAATGCTGAAATCATATTTCTTTTTGGCATACAGATTTTTTTAAAAAACTGTTTCTAAATCTTTGATTGTCTTTCAATCATTCTACCTCACTTGCTATCCTCTTCCACCACATCTATGAGGTGTGCCACACCATTTGGGAACCACTGCTGTAGGTTTTTATATAAAATGCTCATTAAAATTTATAATTTTATTTATTATTTACTTTTTTCCTACAATAGGAGTAGATATGTTTGCCTATTGTTTGCTTGACACTCCTCACTAGGAGTAGAGGTTTATCACTTGTTTCTTGTTTAAGATTGGGTTCCTGTTTCTTTCCAAATTCTTTACCCCCAGTACCTCCTTGCACAGGGCCGGATTTAGATGAAAGCTATTCCACTTGTGAGGCTCCTCCAAATCCTGCATTCTCATGTTTAGAGGAACATGGAAGAGTGTTAAATTATACAATTTGAGTAAATCTGAGGATGATGACAGGTGTTTAAAATTACTGAAGTCTACAAAGCATTATGACAGCATGTGTAAGAAAGGCCTATGTCAGTGTCAAAAATATTATACACATTGGCTGGAGGGCTCCTAAATTTTGAGACTCTAAGATTCAGCCTGCTAAGCCTATAGGTAAATTTGGCACTACACTTGCATCATAGTGACATTATTGTCTTGCTTGGGGGGAATTGATTAAATATATATAATGAGACAATACCTCATGTTGCTAACCTCTTTTATGTGCTCTCTTGTATATCTTAATATAAAAATGTATTGTTGGTAATTTTTCTTTATATATAAAAATGTATTACTGGTAATATATATATATATATATATATATATATATATATATATATATATATATAAAATGTATTAATGTAATGCTGGTAATTTTTACTATATAAAGGTATTTTTATACATTCATAGTGTTTTGTTTTTGTTTGGGAGTTCACTCTTTGTCCATAGCTGAGATTCAAACAAGTGCTACTATCATGGGGCAGGGTGAACCTGGAAACAACAACAATTAAAAATTGGTTCCATGCTCTGCAAAACTGCCAATATTCTGATCAGAGGTCTTGCTGCCAGATGTAGTTTATTGTCATTTCCAGGACTATCTTTGTAGGTAATCCAAAATTAACAGTCAAACAAGTGAGGCATGAATGCAGTCTTAACAGTGTAGTTTCACTTGATGCAATATGTAGACTCTTATGACCCCCCCCCAAAAAAAACAAAGAAACCATCATTAACCAAAAAACATCAGAGTAGAAGATTAAAGGGATGCTGTAAAGTGGAAAAAAGTAATTTTTATTGCTGAATGCAAGATTGAGTTACATTCTAATATAAGAGAATATGATGAAAATGTGGAAAAGACAAAGCAAAATCCGAATATATGAGTTTACTGTTTTTATTATGTTTTTTGTTTTTGTTATTCTGTCGACGTCAGACGTTTCGGTCAAATAGACCTTCTTCAGGACATGGTTAATGGAGACATAATTATATTGGATTTAAGTTTGATGGAGAGACGATATATACAGGACTGGTCAGAAAGAGAAAAACTGAAATTCTAAAGTCAAGTATTCTTTCTTAGAGTCGGATATGCTGGCGTCGCGTGGGCGGCAACTACGAAGACCTGCGCACAGGGAAGAAGATTGTGTCCTAAGTGGAGGGTGAGGGGGACTATTTAAAACTATAGCTTATCGGTACGTTTGTCACACATTAATCTCGCCACCGAGGTCGCGATCTGAAAGAAACCAGGTCTATTATTTACTGTATGTGAGGTGGCTATCATGCCAGCCTCATAAATCTGTCTAAGGTTCTTATTGTGGATATATTTTAAGATCTTCACAGAGTCGAAATCAAAATTGTGATCAGATTTGGCTATGTGTATAACTAAAGCACTGCTTAGATTACCGAGGCGAATGTCACGTTTATGTTCGGAAATGCGAGATTTCAATGATCTACCTGTCTCGCCTATATAACTCAGGTTGCAGTCTCTGCAGGGCACCTGATAGATGCGTCTATCAGGTGCCCTGCAGAGACTGCAACCTGAGTTATATAGGCGAGACAGGTAGATCATTGAAATCTCGCATTTCCGAACATAAACGTGACATTCGCCTCGGTAATCTAAGCAGTGCTTTAGTTATACACATAGCCAAATCTGATCACAATTTTGATTTCGACTCTGTGAAGATCTTAAAATATATCCACAATAAGAACCTTAGACAGATTTATGAGGCTGGCATGATAGCCACCTCACATACAGTAAATAATAGACCTGGTTTCTTTCAGATCGCGACCTCGGTGGCGAGATTAATGTGTGACAAACGTACCGATAAGCTATAGTTTTAAATAGTCCCCCTCACCCTCCACTTAGGACACAATCTTCTTCCCTGTGCGCAGGTCTTCGTAGTTGCCGCCCACGCGACGCCAGCATATCCGACTCTAAGAAAGAATACTTGACTTTAGAATTTCAGTTTTTCTCTTTCTGACCAGTCCTGTATATATCGTCTCTCCATCAAACTTAAATCCAATATAATTATGTCTCCATTAACCATGTCCTGAAGAAGGTCTATTTGACCGAAACGTCTGACGTCGACAGAATAACAAAAACAAAAAACATAATAAAAACAGTAAACTCATATATTCGGATTTTGCTTTGTCTTTCCACATTTTCATCATACCGTCGGATCTACATCCACACATTTGCTTACATAAGAGAATATGTATAAAAAAAAAACTCCCAAAAAACAGTTGGAGAAAGAAACAATGTAAGATAAACCCTGAAGATGGTAAAATTTAGTGTGAACACAATACTATGGTGTAGCATCAGAAGTGATGGTAGAAAAAAAAATCATAAAAGTTGAAAGAAACCTAAATGAAAATTATATTAGTTTATTACAATCTAATCTTCTGGCAGATTATGATGGAGGAGAAATTTTTTAATAAACATTATTGAGAAGTGAAGGCAATTAAAATAATAGTGGTGTGAAAGGAAAAAATGTCCTTTTGACAGTTATTTTTCTGCATGCACAGAGGTTCAAGATTACCAACTTTGAATTAAATTTTCTAAGAACAAACTTGACTGGAAATCATGTGAGAAAAAACTTTTTGCATAAAATTTATGGGTACATCTAGGTATTTCAACTTTAAGATGGGGAGACCTTTATGCCAATCTAGTACTGCACTTGAATTCAATCTAGGTAACAGAAGAGAGTTCATCAGAATAACCATGAAAGTATTTACAGAAAAAGGACAGAGAAGCTACATTATGGTGGTGTGGGAAAGTGACTGAAGCAGAGATGTCAGAGATGGCATTGCAGATTCTTGTTTGGATTTTATCAAGGATCTCTAAATATATAGCAGGAGCACCAGATCATATGTGGCAGCAATAGTCAAAGCAAGGAAGAGTGGTAAACTTATAAATGTATAAGAGATTCTGGTCGGAAAAATTGTCTAGCTTGATACAGTAAACTACCTTTCTTGTGATTGAAGCCAAGATGACAGGTCAGGACCAATAACATTGGAGATATATATATATATATATATATATATATATATATATATATATACGGTTTATATGTTATTTGTATAGATACAAATATTTAAGTAAATGCTCTGTTTATAATAAACAGTTTTAACTACATTTACTGGCCTGAATGTCTGAGAAAATTCATAGAAAATGTGTCCTCCGACAGAAAATGAACCTGTATCCTACACGGAACTGTCATATAGCCTGACATGCTATACCATTTAGCTACAGAGATAGCATTTGGTTAGCAAAGTAAAATTACTGTTTGTAAACAACAAATTTCCTGATGTTTCTCAAATGCTTGAAGAACATACTTTCTATGAAATTACTTGGACATTCTATCTGGTAAATATGTAGTTAATACCATTTATTATAAACAGAGAATTTATGTAAATATTTGTATCTATAAAAATAACGTACAAACAGAGAAAATACATTAAAATAATTGTTGGACTTAGTTCATTTAAATGAATAAATAAATAAATAATACATAAAAGGTTAATGGTTAGAATTGACTCAGATCAGGAAACAGTAGTATTAAAAAGTGCATTAGCAAAAAAAAAAAAAAAAATTAAAAAAAATGTATGTACATTTCAATTAGCCCCCCCCCCCCACCAACACATTCATAATACCTTTGATTTTCTTCATTTCCCCCTTCTCCTCCTTCTTCACATCCCCTCCTCCCTTTCTATCACACCCACCCAATGTCATGCATTTGTTTGTTTACTTTTTTTTCAAATAATATAGTGTTCATTAGTTTTTTTTAAAAATAAAGTGTTGGGAGGTCAATTGATAAAAATCTCCTGAGGATACCATAATGTTGAAACCAAGGTAGTGGATTCAGTTGATCTCCTAATTTTTAAAGTTATATATTTTAGAAAATAAGCTGATTCCACTACCTTGGTTTTAATCTTTTGGTATCTTCAGGTGATTTTGGTCAATTGATTTCCTAATGCTTTATTTTTTTTAAATAAAATATATAGCATTCATAATTTTCTATTTAAAAAAAAACTAACAATTAACCTCTTTATTATTATTATTATTATATTTTGCAGAAATATTCTTGTTTTTATAATTATATAAACCTACAAAACTGTCAGTATTTTTCTCGGAATATTCACCAAAGTGTAACAAAATGAAACAATTTGGTTGGGATCCCTTATTGGGCAGACAAAGAGCATGAGGACTGAAATCAGTATGATATACAAAAGTTCAAATTCTCATCAATCAAGAATTTTAATAAATGATGACAGGACTTCACTACAGCCAGTTATTCTGAAAATGATATCCAAGAAAGACAACAAACAAAACAAAACAATCACTATTCAAAAATGGCCTGTAATATTCCATGCAGCCAATCCTTATTTAATTAGCAGAAGGCAAAGATGTGTGAAAACAAGAAGAAAACTGCAGACATGTAACATTCAGAAACCAACACAGAAAAAAAGCAAACACGTTACTTTTTTCCTTTTTTGATTGCAACATGGTGCCCCTTGGTTGACTTGATCCAGACTCAGGTTGATATTCGTGGCTTAAAATTAACACTTGACATGTTCCAGTATAAGATTTGTCTGAACTCTCTACTTATATCTTCAACACGGTTTTACGCATTATTGACTCCATACCTGTGACACTAAAAGGAAAAGGTCGATTACACCCAAGAATATGTCCACTGGACATCATGTACCAAGGAATCCAAGAAAATGAGTTATTTTGGCAAGAACATGATCTCTGTTATAAGTGGATATGGGGAGGAGGGGAGGGTTGTTACCATTCACATTGCATCTCTCTGCACACAACAGTTCATTTATATAGACAAGTATATAAATAACAATATATATATATATATAAAAATGTAAATTTATATAAATATTTTTAAACAGCAAATTTCCCATGATTTTTCCCAAATGAGCATAGCTACTCAAAGCATATCTTAATGAAAACAAATGACAACATATATTATAAAACAGACTAATATATATTTAAGCAACGATTTTATACTGCAAAATTTAAGAATTGCCTTAAATAGGACAGAACATCAACATGTTAATACTAAAAAAAGGAGTGGCAAATTTCTAAGGCACCTTTTGGCTAATTCGTCATCAGAGAAAAATCATTGGCAAAAATGGTTTCATTTATAACACCAACAACGAAAATGATTTAATGCCCATTTTTATATTTACAGACATTATTCCATAAATATAGCATAACTTAAAACTATATTTTATTATTGTTATGAAAAAGTGTTTGAGGGGAAGTAAAAGAAGGCTGAGTCCATATAGCTAGAGTGAAGCTTCATTCCACTAGAAATCTACTCCGGTAGCGAACCGTAACAAGAAAATGGCCGACTAACTCATGGAGAGAGAAAGACGAAAACAAAGGGAAATCAATCAGTCCTGGAAAGTCAGGGAAAGATTAAAGAGTTCTTTTATTTTCACCACAATTATATATATGTGTGTGTGTGTGTGTGTGTATTTTGGAAAAAATGATTAACAAGGTATATTTGTTACATGTTTTCATTATATTTTTCTTAATGCAAAAAGTTTTGAAAACGTTTGAATGGAATTGTCCAAATTTCTATACTCAATAAGTCTCAAAAAGATAACACTTGTTTGCTTACAAAAAAATTGAATGTAGCTTGTCAGCATTGTTTAATAAAACACGTATTAAAGAGGGATTACTGCCCAAATATAAAATTTTGATACACCACAAGATTATAAAAAAAAGAAATAAAACAAATCTGTAAGTGCTTGTATGTATGAATATATACCTACATTCTAGTAATTATACATACTACAGAGAGAAAACACACACACACACTATATAGTCAACAACAAAATTATTTGTACACCCATCAATTTTAAATCAGTATCTAATGCCCGTGTAATGCCAGATTTTTATGTTAATAAGCACAAAAGAAGGAATATAAAACTCAATTTTCAGAACAATAAGTTAAATGCAACAAATTTGATATGGTGAATTATGCAAAATAGGAAAGGGTAAAACTATTCGTACAGTAGAAAATCTCATTTTAAATTGATTGATTCGTGTAATTATAAGTAATTTACATAATTATTTTATTGGTGAAGCATTCTAGACTATTTATTCAGTAGAATATTTGTAATAATTCCAGCAAAGAACATCATGTGGTGCATAGAGTGTCACCATTGTTATTCTTACATTAACAACATGATGGGGAAGACAAAGGAGCCTAGTGTTAACTTGAGACAGAATTATTAACTTCCACAAGTTGGGAAATATTTACAGCACTATTTCAAACTGGTTAGCTATCTCTAGATCTATGGTACAGTTCATTATAAAGAAGTTTAAACATTTTGGCACAACAGAGAATTTGCCTGAGTGTGGAAGAAAACCCAAATTTTCATGAAGAACTGCATGAAAACTGTCACAAGTTTAATATAAACCCAAGAATTGTTTTGAAAGACATCACCAAAAGTTTGGATACAAGGGGTATCAACATAAGCACTCACACAATAAAATGTCATTTAAATAGAAATGGGTTGTATAGAAACTGACCACAATGAATCCTTTTTCACAAATCATGTCGTATTGTTGCTCGGTTTAATTTTGCCAAAACGTTTTTGGACAAAGAATATTGCTTTTGGGAACAAGTGCTATGAAGTGATGAAACAAAAATTGAGCTTTTTAGACATAATAATGTACAGATTATTTAATGCAAGAAAGGTGAGGTTTTCCTCACAAAAACAATGATAGCATTAAAACATGGAAGTGGCTCAATCATGTTTTGGGGTTGTTTTAGCTCAAGGGGTACCAGACAATTGCAATAAGAGAAATAATGAAATCTGCAGACTATATAAAAATTCTGGCTGAAAATCTACAACTATCAGTGCAAAATCTTCATCTAGGCCAGCAGTTAACTTTCCAGCAAGGTAATGATCCCAAACATACACCTAAATCAGTAACTGTGTGACTTCAGAAAAAGAAGATTACACTTCTGGCATGGCCTTCAATGAGTCCTGAATTGAAAGTTTGAATAATTTGGTCAGCAAAATATCTTCAAGAATTACAACATGTAACCATTGAAGAATGGAAGAAAATCCCAGAAAAGACTTGTTCAAATCTCATCAAAAACTTTAGAAAGTGATTGCAGCAAGTTATAAAGATGAGAAGCCATGCTACTAACTATTAATAATGTAAAAATTGTTAATTTTTTCTATTTTTCATATTATATGACTAATTTTGTCTTTTCCTATTTTGTATAATTTGCCTGTCAGATTTGTTGTATTTAACCTATTGTTCTGAAATTTGAGTTTTTTTTTATCCCTTTTTTGTGCTTATTAACATAAAAAAAGCTGGCATCATACAGGCATTAGATTCTGAGAAATGGATAAAAATATTCAAAATTGATGGGTGTATGAATAATTTATTTGTTGACTAATATATATATATATATATATATATATATATATATATATGTGTGTGTGTGTGTGTGTGTGTGTGTGTGTGTGTGTGTGTGTGTATACAGGCTATGATGTATAATTTATCTAAATTACACAAAAATGAAAATAACATTGACATCTTATTTTAACAGATATGTGTGGAATGGTGTTGTTGCCAGACACAGGGTCTTACAGCACTACGTCCTCAAGTCACTTGATGTAGGCTGCTGTGTTGAGTCCAAGGCCCTATTAGAAGATGAATGGAGGCATAATGTTGCCATCACTAGTGATCACTTCAAGCACCTTCGTAATCAGCATTAGATTCATCTCTTTCCAAATACCCTGCACTGCCCTCAGATTGACACCCAAATACTCTGAAATGTTTCTATTGGAACTGCCAGTATGAATCCCAAGCAGTACAGCATACTGTTTCCAAATTTCACTACCAGAAAGAAAAAAAATGCCTACTAGACACAAAAATGCATGCACATATGCATTATCTATCAATTCCTGCACACGTCAACTAGAATTACGAAATATAAACATGAAAGGAGTATAAACACAAACACTACCTGACAAGGCAAATAAACATGAGGTCTATTTAACCAATGAAAAACAAACAGCACAAAAATTAAAAATAACAAAATTTTCTTTTCTCCTTCATATTTCATTCTCTGATAAAGCTTAAATAAATGTAAAATATTCTGTCAGATTGTAATCCATATTTGATCCCTATATATATATATATATATATATATGTGCGTGTGAAGTAATATAGTTTTAAGGTATGCTATATTTATGGGATAAAGTACTCAATATCAGAGAGAGTATAGAGAAATATAAAATTGAATAAGTCAACACTTATAGGCAACAGACTGTTTTATGCTAAACACAATCACAAGGCCACATGAGTTGACTTCAATTTTCACTTTATATATATATATATATATATATATATATATATATGCGTGTGTTAATTTGAAAGTCCGTTTTTGAAGCCACAATTGCTGGTTTTTCAGTGGTGTGCTGAAAAGAAGGCATTTAAGGCAAGCAGACTTTGTGGTACAGTGTTCGATATCGAAGATAAAAAAAAAATCAGGAGTAAAGTGAAAAACATATATATATATATATGTGTGTGTGTGTGTGTGTGAAATGTCTGTCTGTACACATTTTTTCATTCAAAGAAGAGACAGTATTCAGCTGAGATAAAGTCTAAATGCAATAAACTGTAAATAGCCTTTCAGAGAATGGTCATGGCACGTACACCAACCAGGAACAATCAAATGCCTAAGCAAATAAGAAACTGAATTGATCAGGGTGGCCCTAATCAAATACTGAACACTCCCTTTCTAATCATGAGCAGAACCAATTTTATAGGAAATCATTCGTTTTTCTTTTTTAGCCAACTGTCTATTATTTAGCTGTAATGAAATGTCACTGTGACGTGACTCATATAGAAGTGGTCACTATCATGGATACAATGTGATTGACTTGAAGATAGTACGTAATATTGCTGAATTGACAATATGTCAGCTTTCTATCCATGAATAAAATATATATTGAAATTCACATAATTCATATATATTGAATATATATAACCATGTCATGATTTGAGATGAATTCAGAAGCATTTTTTCATTTTATCTTAATATTTTAGATGAGAAATTATCATTATACACAACATTTTTGAACTAGTGTCTTGGCTACAATTACCAGAGTGGGCACATGGTAGAGTGGTTAGAGGATAAGCATTCTAATTAGAAGACCTGCATCTGAATCTCATTATGGTTGATATGTAAAGAAGGCCATATTGGCTTGAACTGATCCAAACTATGGCAATATTAGGAAGCACCTGAAAACTACACCAAGTATGATCCAAGTCTTGTGAGAGAAATTGGGTAGGTAAAACTGTTTCGAAACAATCAATGGTTATACTAGCACAAAGTCACAAGTTATGATTGAGGGTTTGAGAATACTGGACCTGCTTTTCTGGTAAAGAAACTATAACTAAAGATGAATATAATCTACAAGTGAAGATGCACAAATATCCTTGAGTAGGAATCCACAACAGGTATTAGCTAGCCAGCTGAGTAGACAGATATGCTTAAAAGGAAGTAGCTATCATTATTATTATTAACAGCATTTCAGTTGTACTTTCCAGGAAATTTGAACCAAACCATTTCTTCAGTCCATGACTTTTCACATTCTGCTGTCCATGCCAGCGGACATCTTGTTTCAGTTAATTCACTCTTGTTATTCATCTTTGGTGATATTGTTGGTCTCTTCAGTGTGTGATTTTAGTCCCTGGGTTGGCTTGGGTAGGAAGTAAAAAAAAAATTATATCATTTGGTTCAATGAAAGAGAAAAGTCAGAGATTACTGTGAGCCAAATTTGAACAGTAGTAAGCAGACGTGTTATGTACCACCTGCACCCAGAAAAAAAATCCAAAAAACGAAGAATGGACAGACAAGGTATTCATAATGGCAAGATACTTTCTGGATTCCATAGATGATCTATTATAATTTTGTTATTATTTTTTATAATTTTATAACATTTTTGGGTGGCAACAAATCTAGAAAATGGACAATTCTGAATTCCAAACTATGCAGAAGGCAATTAAAGCTACTCCATTATCTTTGCTAAGAAGTCATGGATGTTCAGTGATGATAATGAAAAGGAAATGTTAAGAGTCACACTCCCTTCATCCTGAAGACGATAGGAAATCCTACCACCATCTTTCCAAAGAATACATATTAATTTACAGATAATAAAAGAAAAAGAAACCTGTTGAGAATCTTGATCACCTATGCCCTGAAGGGATGCATCTGTTTTTATTGTTTCACTTCAAGCAAGGTGATAATGACACTAGAATGCAGTGGGATCCAGGGTGCGAAAATTAATGAGAAGATTGAAAAAGGGGCAAAAAAAGAAAAGGCTTCAGGAAAATAGAAGATAGTGACTGATGCGACATTTAAATTTTTAAAGATTTTAGTTAACAGAGAAGCAAGACATTGGTAGAAAGTTACACAGGTAGAAAGTGTGAGAAAAGAAACTGTTAGAGTAGAAATAATGCTTACGTCGAGAGCTAGTTCAACAGTAAAAGAGTGAAAACTAGTTGCCAATCTAGTAGTATTCTTAAAATCATGTAGTCGAGGCACCAGGAAAAAAGCTTGTCTGAGCAGTTACCATGAAAATAGTTGTAGAATAGGCAGAGGGGAGTCACGTCATGTTACGTCAGTGAGAAAGTGACTGGAGATGAGACGCCTGGTCAGGATTGATTCTCTGGATTTTGTCAAGAATCTTTAGGTGCATAGTAGGAGCACCAGACCAGATATGGCAGCAGTATTCAATATGCAGACGAATGGTAGAACTATAAATGTGCAAGACAGATTCTGCTGAGAAAAAAATTTTGTGCACGAGAGGGTGAACCAACCTTCCTTGCAGCAATTGATTTGATATAGTTTCTCCACTTGAAGCCAAGAAGGCATAGCATGTTGCTTGCCTGGAAACTGGTGGCCTAATGGTTAATATTTTGGAGTCAATGAGCAAAGTTCAAACTCTGGCTAAGACAGTGTTCACTTAACACTGATGACCTTGAATAAGTCATAAATCCACTTTTCCTCTCCTTGCTGACAAGCTATGAGCATAGTAGCAAGGAATCCAGCCAGAGAAGGAATAGTTTGAATTCAAAATCAAGAATAAAATCTAATCCTTCGACTAGTGAAAAACAGCTAAAGAAATAGTAAGTGGGACTGACAATTCCAACCAGTATAGTACACAAGCTGAATGACTAAGTGAACCCAGGATGAATAAGTGAATTTCCATTATATTGGT
Source organism: Acanthosepion esculentum (assembly GCA_964036315.1). Classification (NCBI taxonomy): domain Eukaryota; kingdom Metazoa; phylum Mollusca; class Cephalopoda; order Sepiida; family Sepiidae; genus Acanthosepion; species Acanthosepion esculentum. The sequence continues at coordinate 35,741,731 of OZ038478.1, read as the reverse complement.
TGACCAAGAAGCCCTGCCAAAAAAAAATCACTGATGTTTGGTTAGTTCATTAGATTTTGGGGAGTGGATCAGGCTGTGTTATATCATAAATTGGAAGGGTTGACACACAAACACACACAGAGTAGTTTCTTCCAGAGAATAATATGGTACATGATTGAGAACACAGACTAATGTAATAAACAGTTAATTGTTAACTCCTCTCCCTCAGTAAGAGAGAGCACAGTTAAATAGTCTTAGACAAGTCCATATTGTGGGGGTGTTCAGCTACTCCACAACAGGCTGAAAACTCTTCTGTATTCTAACAGAATGTTCAGAAAAAAAACAAACTTTATTATGTCAGCAAAATCCAAACCATGTTTTGTTGAGCAAATAAAATGTACAAATTGATTTTTTATAATTATTTTCATAATCTCTATTTGAAAATTGTTGTTGGATATATTTTTAAAAACCAATTAGAAGAAAATAATTATATTTTATCTATAAAGTGTAAGTTAAGAGAATTTGAGCAATGTGAACAAACCAAATGTAGTGGAGACTACCTAAACTTTAATATGCATCCTGTCCTACAAAGAAGGGAGAGGAATATTTTTGTAAGGGTCAAGTTCTCTAAAACTTTGTGCAGCATCTCATATACGAGATGTAATCCATTCAAACAAAAATTATTTAGAGTTAAGATTACAACTGATAATTTGAAGGTGACATGAGTAAAGAACAGGTGTACAGATTACTGGTTTCAAACACCATGACTGCAAAATACTTTCCCCTCCCCTTTTAGAGATAGAAGCACACAAATGCATGCTGGGATTTTTTTTCATCATCAATAAAATAGGCTGGTTCTTGGTTTCATCTGACTTGGTCCCAGTCTGTCTTGTCTTGAAGTCAGAACGTTACATCTGCTTGTCCAAACTTGCTTTTGTGTCTTAATGCCAATTCTTCATTTGTGAACTTTTTGCCATATTACTGTTGCTTTGCCTTGCATATATTGTTTGCTTGCTTTATATTAGTTTTACTGTTCCTTTTTCTTGTTATTGCAAACTTTGTCTATTCTGTTGGACATTTGTTAATTATTTTGCTTTTGACCATGGCTACTCACTCCACACAGATAAATATATAGGTTAAGTCTACTCATGATAAACTAAAGTATAAAAAAGTATGAGGCAAAAAGTTATAATTTTGTGGCGTTTTCAATATATAATTTTAATTTATATGAAAAATTAATCTTGAAATCTTATAACTTTAAAAATGAAAATCATATGCAAAAGGAAAAAAAAGAAGTGATGGAATAGAGAAAAACAATGAGAGAGGGAAAGAATAGATGGGGACGGAGAACGAGAGGGAAAGAAGAGGCGGGGACGGAGAACGAGAGGGAGAGAAGAGGCGGGGACGGAGAACGAGAGGGAGAGAAGAGGCGGGGACGGAGAACGAGAGGGAGAGAAGAGGCGGGGACGGAGAACGAGAGGGAGAGAAGAGGCGGGGACGGAGAACGAGAGGGAGAGAAGAGGCGGGGACGGAGAACGAGAGGGAAAGAAGAGGCGGGGACGGAGAACGAGAGGGAAAGAAGAGGCGGGGACGGAGAACGAGAGGGAAAGAAGAGGCGGGGACGGAGAACGAGAGGGAAAGAAGAGGCGGGGACGGAGAACGAGAGGGAAAGAAGAGGCGGGGACGGAGAACGAGAGGGAAAGAAGAGGCGGGGACGGAGAACGAGAGGGAAAGAAGAGGCGGGGACGGAGAACGAGAGGGAAAGAAGAGGCGGGGACGGAGAACGAGAGGGAAAGAAGAGGCGGGGACAGAGAACGAGAGGGAAAGAAGAGTTGCTGAAAAAAGCAAGAGGCAAGAGATGGAGTTAAAGAAAGAGGCAAGAGGTAGATGGAAAAAAGAGGGACAAAAGGTGGGGATAGAAAGAGAATAGAAAGGTGAAGTAACGTGATTTCCACAATTGTGAGATAATTTATACATTGTTTAATAAAAGAACTTTCTACAGGGACTAACATTGAAATTTATTTATGACACAGTCCAGCTTTGTAACTGACTGAATGGTGATCAGAATTTGGATCCCCTTTCATATGTTGTTCACTATTTCAATATTATTTTCAAATAATCAGCATTATTGAGAAAATTCATTTTCCATAATGTCTGATAGTGTTTTGACTATTTTCCTCTTATACTATTTTCTTGTATAAGATATTGTTTAAAACCTATCTAGTTCCCTAGAAGTTGTGAGTTCAATCCTTTGACCTCATAGTACTTAAAAGTCATATACTCTGGTTCATTGAAAGAAATGAACAAGCAACATGAAGATGAATGAAACTGGTGAATACTGACTGATATGAAATATTCCCTAACCATGGAAAGCAGAACAAGAACAATCTGCTTCTGTGAACTGAAGAAAGGGTTCAGTTCAAAATTCCAAGATGGTCAGCCAGTAGATTGATAGACTCCTAAAGAAAACCAAAAAGTAAAATGGACAAGTCATTGTGAGTATAGCAACCAAGATAAGAATCATCGTCCATATAGTAAATCATATAATAGTTTTTACTCGTACTTATTTTCATATGTTTTATTACACAATATATTTTTAACCATTATTAACATTGATATCTATTAACTCAAATGTTTTTAATTACTTTATTGTAAACTAGCTTCTTCAGCCCAAAACTAAAGGGATCTCTGGTCCAGCTAAGAAAACAGCAATGATAATTTTGAAGAAATAAATCTGAATTCCTCAATTAACTTAATGGAACTTCAAAAACTCACTAAATCTTATTTGTACTATAGTTCCAATTCCAGCCAAAAGATTAATTTGAGCTGAAACTACAATTCAGGCTGAAAACTGAGTTTTTCAAATCACACACACCGTAGAACTTCAAAACTTCAGTCACAAAAGCTTTCACTTCAGCTTTGATTCCTTGGCATTTTAAAGAAATAAAATTGATTTCCTCAATTCACAAAGTTTTGGAGGCATTTAAAACTGAATTTAAAACAAAAAAAAAAAATTAAATTCAAAGTTTTTGTGTTACTTTAAACTCACTATAAATTAAAAACTTAAAATCACTAATTTTTTTTCAGTTATTTTAAATTTTTAACTGTTCCCTCCTCATCTAGACACAAGTCCCTATGCTGGATGTTCAAACACCAGATAAAGGGCAGATTTTCAATTTCAAGATCATCCTGATTCCAAAAAGGTATAATATGTCTATGTAGAGCAAGTGTGGCCCAAGTTAGAGGGGTTTCAGACACACAGACAGAATTTGCCGTTTTATTTATTTAGAAGATTTATACATCAATTTACAGTGTGAAGACTGGACCAGAAATAAAATTATTTTTTATAAGCCAAGCAAAATATATAATATAAAATAAAAAAAAACTCAATAAAAGAATTTAGTTAATAATAAAAAAAACCAAAAAAAAACAGGTAAATAATTATATTAAAGTGTTATGGCACACAATTTTGAAAAACTGTAGTGATATAAAGCTTGGAGGCTCCAGTTTAAAAAATGGTTATGTGAAAATGCCTTGAATATGAGAGATGATAAAGCAACAATTATATTGTTGGTGGTATTTTCTTGCAATAAAACTTAGGATATGGTTGATGGTAAAAGATCATTCAATGAAAGATATGAGGGTAGAAACTCTTACTAAGGATCAAAATTCCAACAGTAAATTTGTAAAAATAATCCACAAAGAAAGTCAAGAGTAATAGAGAAACATCTATTAATAAGCTGAAGATTGATTAGCAAAAATCGGTTATTCTGGAGTCAAGGTTTTGTTGGGAAAGAAAACGTTCAAAGTATTCAGCAAAAGGTTGAAAATGAAAACAATGAAAAGAAAAAGGACTTCTGTCGCCTGTTGGAACATTGAAGGGAAAGTGCAGTCTGAAAGGTCAACTTAACTCAATAACAGTTCTTCCTGATGTTGTTTTGTCAATACTAAAGAAGAAAGAAATCCTATCTTTGTATCTTAGACTCGCATCTTCTGTTGATGACCTACACGATTTAAAAGATAACTAGCCCTTAAGGCTGCCTGATTACTCAGTAAAGATCTATCTACAAAGATTGTTATTGATATAAAAATTTTGAATAATTAAAATTTTCATATCTTTTCTTTGATATAAAAATAGAAATTCTTGTTTATGTGCAAATAAATAAAACCAGAAAAAGATAAAAATTCACTTGTATTCAATAAGAGGTACATTTAAAATTACAGATATGTTTCTATAAAGATATTGGGATGAAATTAAGCAGAACTTTTTATATTGTAATTGATAATATTAAGCTACGTGATAATGACTATTGATGGTTTAAAATACAAAAATTAAAACATTATAAACTGTTTCTTTATATGAAAAAATGATTATGAACAGTTTTTCTTTATAATTTTAATTCCTGTTCTTTTATTCTCTCTCCTTAATGTTTTTATATACTCTGACATGCAGGAAGCCCTTGTGTGTGTGAGGAGTTGTATTGTCTTGCTTGGGGTGAAATGATTAAAAAATATAATGATCTGCATTTTATAAGAAAATAAACACTCATCTGTGTCTCTTTATGGGAAAAGAAAACACTCATCTGTGTCTCTTTATGGGAAAAGAAAACACTCATCTGTGTCTCTTTATGGGAAAAGAAAACACTCATCTGTGTCTCTTTATGGGAAAAGAAAACACTCATCTGTGTCTCTTTATGGGAAAAGAAAACACTCATCTGTGTCTCTTTATGGGAAAAGAAAACACTCATCTGTGTCTCTTTATGGGAAAAGAAAACACTCATCTGTGTCTCTTTATGGGAAAAGAAAACACTCATCTGTGTCTCTTTATGGGAAAAGAAAACACTCATCTGTGTCTCTTTATGGGAAAAGAAAACACTCATCTGTGTCTCTTTATGGGAAAAGAAAACACTCATCTGTGTCTCTTTATGGGAAAAGAAAACACTCATCTGTGTCTCTTTATGGGAAAAGAAAACACTCATCTGTGTCTCTTTATGGGAAAAGAAAACACTCATCTGTGTCTCTTTATGGGAAAAGAAAACACTCATCTGTGTCTCTTTATGGGAAAAGAAAACACTCATCTGTGTCTCTTTATGGGAAAAGAAAACACTCATCTGTGTCTCTTTATGGGAAAAGAAAACACTCATCTGTGTCTCTTTATGGGAAAAGAAAACACTCATCTGTGTCTCTTTATGGGAAAAGAAAACACTCATCTGTGTCTCTTTATGGGAAAAGAAAACACTCATCTGTGTCTCTTTATGGGAAAAGAAAACACTCATCTGTGTCTCTTTATGGGAAAAGAAAACACTCATCTGTGTCTCTTTATGGGAAAAGAAAACACTCATCTGTGTCTCTTTATGGGAAAAGAAAACACTCATCTGTGTCTCTTTATGGGAAAAGAAAACACTCATCTGTGTCTCTTTATGGGAAAAGAAAACACTCATCTGTGTCTCTTTATGGGAAAAGAAAACACTCATCTGTGTCTCTTTATGGGAAAAGAAAACACTCATCTGTGTCTCTTTATGGGAAAAGAAAACACTCATCTGTGTCTCTTTATGGGAAAAGAAAACACTCATCTGTGTCTCTTTATGGGAAAAGAAAACACTCATCTGTGTCTCTTTATGGGAAAAGAAAACACTCATCTGTGTCTCTTTATGGGAAAAGAAAACACTCATCTGTGTCTCTTTATGGGAAAAGAAAACACTCATCTGTGTCTCTTTATGGGAAAAGAAAACACTCATCTGTGTCTCTTTATGGGAAAAGAAAACACTCATCTGTGTCTCTTTATGGGAAAAGAAAACACTCATCTGTGTCTCTTTATGGGAAAAGAAAACACTCATCTGTGTCTCTTTATGGGAAAAGAAAACACTCATCTGTGTCTCTTTATGGGAAAAGAAAACACTCATCTGTGTCTCTTTATGGGAAAAGAAAACACTCATCTGTGTCTCTTTATGGGAAAAGAAAACACTCATCTGTGTCTCTTTATGGGAAAAGAAAACACTCATCTGTGTCTCTTTATGGGAAAAGAAAACACTCATCTGTGTCTCTTTATGGGAAAAGAAAACACTCATCTGTGTCTCTTTATGGGAAAAGAAAACACTCATCTGTGTCTCTTTATGGGAAAAGAAAACACTCATCTGTGTCTCTTTATGGGAAAAGAAAACACTCATCTGTGTCTCTTTATGGGAAAAGAAAACACTCATCTGTGTCTCTTTATGGGAAAAGAAAACACTCATCTGTGTCTCTTTATGGGAAAAGAAAACACTCATCTGTGTCTCTTTATGGGAAAAGAAAACACTCATCTGTGTCTCTTTATGGGAAAAGAAAACACTCATCTGTGTCTCTTTATGGGAAAAGAAAACACTCATCTGTGTCTCTTTATGGGAAAAGAAAACCATCAACTGTGTCTCTTTATGGGAAAAGAAAACCATCAACTGTGTCTCTTTATGGGAAAAGAAAGCGTCAACTGTGTTTCTTTATGGGAAAAGAAAACGTCAACTGTGTTTCTTTATGGGAAAAGAAAACGTCAACTGTGTTTCTTTATGGGAAAAGAAAACGTCAACTGTGTTTCTTTATGGGAAAAGAAAACGTCAACTGTGTTTCTTTATGGAAAAAAACATCAACTGTATTTCTTTATGGAAAAAAAAACATCAAACTGTGTTTCTTTATGGAAAAAACAAACATCAACTGTGTTTCTCTATGGAAAAACCAAACATCAACTGTGTTTCTTTATGGAAAAACCAAACATCAACTGTGTTTCTTTATGGAAAAACCAAACATCAACTGTGTTTCTTTATGGAAAAAACAAACAACCGTATTTCTTTATGGAAAAAACAAACATCAACTGTTTCTTTATGGAAAAAAACATCAACTGTGTTTATTTATGGAAAAAAACTGTGTTTCTTTATGGAAAAAAACTGTGTTTCTTTATGGAAAAAAACTGTGTTTCTTTATGGAAAAAAACTGTTTCTTTATGGAAAAAAAACATCAACTGTGTTTCTTTATGGAAAAACCCATCATCAACTGCAATTTTTTATAAATTTGATGGAAATATATATTAACATATACTGACTATTATGTACCATATCCATTCAGCTCTCCACAACATCCTATCCTTTCTAGCTTTTAGGAACTTTTATCTTTTCATTATCCCTTTCAGTACTTGTTCTGTTACCTTTTTACACAACATCCTAAGGTAAGTTTCTCATTTTATCCCTCTATTCCTCTTTCCTTCAGTATGCCCTTACAGTCATATAGGAAGATTGATATTACATTATTATAATTCAGCACTCTTTTCAATGTTTTTAATGAAATTTTCCCGTTTCTTAATACTTTTCTTAGCTTTTGGAAGGTTTTTTTTGTTACACCAGTGCACTTTTTCTACTAGTGCTACTATTTTCTGTCCCCTGTTAAAACACTTCTGAGATATTTAAATTTATGTACTTGCTTGGTTTTGACGTCTCCAATTTGTAGTCTGAATTTTGGGTGGTTCCTTTTGCTAACAATCATGTATTATCTCTTCTTACAACTGATAGTTCTTTCTTCTTCAGTATTATTAACTTAAGGAAAATGGAAACAAAAAAGACAATTGTACTTAGAAGAGAGCTGACATTTATGGGACACATAACGAGGAAAGGGCTTGGAGAATTTGGCACTCAAAGGGCATATTTAAAGTAAAAAAGGGTGAGGGAGAAAACTCAATACCTAACAAGTTTGTGCAAATGGATGATAGAACAGGGGCTTGGAGAGATAGTAAGTGAACAACCATTGCTTAGAGCTACAAAGGACAGGAAGTTATGGAGAACCATGATCACACATGTCTTGGTGGGACATGGCACATAAAAGAATAAGAATCTATAATAAGAGAATTGTCTGGAAAATATTGAACTGTTTAAAATTTTAACAGGAAAAATAGCCTACCTAGAATAATAGTGTTTCAGTTTTCTTCAGAGTGTACCTCTTCAGACTTTACATGCAGTCATTCCACTTTCCAAAACTATCTGCAAAGTCACCTTTTGGGACTGCCATCTGCTGCCTCATCTTATTCTCCTAAATTTCAAGAGGAGATTTTACCTCTTGAAAAAGCCAGAAGTCACAGGGAGTTAAATTTGGAGCAGCTGACAGACATAGGGATACACTGACTTAGTAAAAAATATACACAAAACTTGAAAATCTATTCCCTCAGTAATCGTAAATGTGACAATCACAATATACGGGCTCACTTGAAAGACATCTAAATGTTAAATGCAGAATCCAGTAGGAGAAGGACCATTTGCATATGCACAGTAAGGTCCTCAGTTAAGGTCATGCAACCAGTTCTCAAAACATTTAAAATGGCTGGATACATTCTCGATATACCTTAGTGAAAGATGTCCTGAATTTTTCCTTTACATACAGTGGGAAGAAACTGTCAAGAAAACAGATTCTGCGTTCTAAGTCAAATAACTTTGAAAATAAAAACTCACATTAGCTAAATAAAATGTGCTTATATTGTCACCATTTTATATTTTTCAATTTTGTGCATGTGCATTGTTTTTGCTGACTACACAGTATAGTAAGGTCAACTGGGCACCATCTGTGAGAAAAAAGAACCATGACATAATTCACTCCACCAGAAATTTGGACACTGCATACTATACTGCTTGGCATTCACACTGGAAGCTGCAATTTCAGAGAGTTTTTTTTCAATTTGAGGACAGAGTCTAATGATGATTATGAAGGTATGGCATCTCAGAAAAGAACGCCTGAATTTGTTGGTTAGGACTTCACACTCAACACAGAGGCCTACATCTAGTGGATTGAGGAGGTACTGCTGCCTGGGTCAAGAGTGTAGGTGCTGGAAGACCCTATGTCTAGCAATAGGACTTTGTACCATACCACCCAAGCAGAATGCAGTCATAGCTGTCAGACAGTTTTTGTGACATCACTCCTTACATCTGGACACCTAACTCCTAGACGCCTAGATTGCAACTCACTTGATTATTATGTGAGGAGTGCAGTTGTGCAAGAGATCAATAAAACTCCGTGTAAAACCAAAGATGAATTGAAGGCAAGGATTATGGCAGCATTCACCAACTTAAAGAAGGAAACCATCCAAAAGATTTGCAGGAGTTTCTGAAATTGTCTGGAGGCTGTGGTTGAAGCCAATAGCAATTTTATTGAATAAATTTACTCTTTAGCATTTCAAAATATTTTTGTGCAATTTTGATAAATATATCTGTATATATACATGGTGCGATAGATAAATTGTCATCTAAATTATGCAAAAAATGAAAATAACACCAACATCTCGTTTTAACAGATATACTTACCAAAATTACACAAAAACATCTTGAAATATAAATACATTTCATTCAGCTAATGTGAGTAATTTCCAAGTTATTTGCATAGGAATCTAGAATCTGTTTTCTTGACAGTTTCTTTCCACGGCACTTATAGGAAAAATTCAGGTATTTTCTTTCACCAAGGTACTCCAAGGATCTTATGCACAGCAATTTATCAAAACTATTAGTCATACAGAGAATTAAATTCAACCACAACTTTTATCTAAAGAATTCTGCACTTATTAAAAGAGAAAGTAACTTACTTAGAAGGAAAATTCTTGAGTGCTGCTATTGAATCTTACCAAAATATTAATCTGCACCCTGAATTTTCTCAAATAGTTCCTTTCCTGATCTTTCTCAAGTTAACATACTTATCTATAAAACATTTTTAAAATTAAGAGAAAACAGTTAAATTCAAAATTTATTATTTAAAATATGATACATAAACTAATCCAAAACTAAAATAATATAAATAGTAATTACATCATTAAAAAAAATCAACAACATTTATTCAGTTTTGTTTATTAGACATTAAATTATATCACTTAGCATCTGCCATAATTTATCTTGACTTTCAGTTAGCCTGATGCATATTTATGAGCATTCTTAAATTTAAAAATTCTAAAAAACTAACATTTTTACTTCTGTTTAAAAATACTTGTTGCAAAATAAAATCCTTATATTTGCCTTGATAAAGTCCATCAAAGGATGGAACACATTGGCTAAGAAAAGTATTCCTTTCATTTTTATTCATATTGTCATTTGACAGATATTTTTAGTTCTGAGATTTTATATGTATATATATATGTAAAAAGGAAAGTATCAGCCAAATTAGGTAGCCATTGACAATAGAGGAAGCTGAGGAGAAAGCTGAGAATCATTCTAATTGGGAAAAGTGTTAGTAGTTAGTATGGAAGTACTAAAGATATGAATGAGTCATCTAAGGTATTCATTGAAGCAATGGACATCTTTAAGCACTTTGCCTAAGGTAGTAATCGGAGTTAACAACCACAATGCCACAAGGTATTTTTTTTTCAAACCCGGGAGATCTCAGCCAATTTTAAAGCAATATCATCTATTACCTCAAGATCCCCACTTTAAAAAAGATAAAAAATATACAAACGAGGGGTTGTTATTCTTTTACTTAGAGATTATAACTGAAAATCTTGGCAATAATGGTAGGACTTGGTTTGGTGCCATATGTTGACTCCTGTATTAAATGAATATGCTGAATCATAACAAGAGCATACAATTATTCCTTTTTGAGATTTACATCTAACATAATTGGTTATGTCAACATGGGGTAACTCTATAGTTTTGTGGACAATGCAAAGAGTAAAGCATTATAGTTGAATATCTCAGAATTGAAATTTAGCTTCAAGGATGATGGAAAATCATTTTTATGAAAACGAGAGAAAAAATTCAGCATCTATTTAATTTTTCTGGACATTAAAGGAAAAACTTTAATTTTCTGGTTTATTTTTCATAATTTTCTGAACAACTAATTTGATATACAATAATCCTATTCATAACTATATTGAAGTTAATCAATTCTACAGAAAATTACAGATTATTATTTGTAATTAATGAATTTTGTAAAAAGTTACTGCTAAGATTCCTTTTTATATTTTGGGGTAGAGTTTTGTTAGTTTTAAGAAGTCTAGACTGGCTTGAGGTTTGACACTCTCAAAGACGGCCCTAAGGTTGGATACATTGTAGAAGTATTTTCATATAGGTGCCAGTTTTTGTAGTTAATTGAAAAATGTTTGACAGTGAGTACTTCTTGGCAGTTTGGAAATTTGGGAGGGTCTTCATTTTGTTTTGATTGCTGGAAAGAGCAATGGTATTTTCTCAAGATTTTATAACTTTCAACTAAGAGCAGCACTGAATGTTGAATGTTTCTGTATAAGGAAAGAGCTAATATTACCATTACATCTATTCTAAGGTTATTTACTAAATGCCTGTCATGTATTCACCAAGCAAACTTCACAAGGCGTTGTAAGTTTAATCTTCAAAGTACCATGATAGTAAATAAATGCTGAAACCATCTAACACTGAATATAAAGACAACAAAAATACACCACTGATGGCATAGTGGATATATGGTTCAGAAGGAATGAACAATAACTTGCATTAAAATAATACAGTAATCAATAAGGGACACTTGATGATGGCCAGAGGGTACTTGGTTGAAATGTTGTAACAACCAGTATGAGGATAACAGTTTAAAACCCTCATCTCAAAAAAATGAAATAAAAATTATGCATTATGAACATGTCATGACAAACTCCCTTCTGATTTCTTACCATCTACAATCTTGAAAAATTAAATGCAATGTAAATTGCCATCTGTTTTCCTGAAACCTGTTCTTTTATTGTCCTTTTCTTCAATTCTCCTCAGTAAACCCCCTGCATTCTAGTGGCATTATAGCCTTGCTTGTGGTGGAATGATTAAAAAACAAAAAAATGTCAAAACCATCAGACCTTAAATATAAAGTCTCCAAAAATACACCACTGATGTCTTATATAAGAATTAGTTAAAAATGTATTACTCTCATCTAGCAGTCATAAGATTAATCCCTAGTAGTGAAATAGAGGCTTAAAACAAATGAACAATAGCTAACATCAAAGATAAACAATACATACCTAATGATGGTCAGAGAGTACTTGGCCGAAACTTTTTATCTATAATAACATCTATAACAGCCAAGATGAGAAAATTAGTTCAAAATAATTAAAGAATATGCTCTATTTTCATATCCTTGTGTCAGGTTAGTTTAAGCAAGGTAAGACATCTGATGTAAAGCAAGGGAGTTTCACAACTCATTACTAGTGAGTTGGATCCTCACTGGGATTTTCGTAATAATGACCATGTGCCAGAGTAAGTTAAAATATCTTACAAATTTTTAAATAAATTTCTTTTAATTTTGCAAACGACTACCAAATCAATACACAATCAATATTTTTAAACAGATTTTCACCGCAAGGATTCTTCACAAAATCCAACCTAGGGAAAAAGGTTTCCGGGCATTTGCTTTAAAACCATGTCAAATGCTGATTCTTCGAGGGAAGGCTAAGGGGACATTTTCATGAAGTTGTTTCATGACAAATCCAAGATTCCCAGCAGTATGAAGATCAGATGAATTTCCGAATCACCTGCTAAATCCATTTTCCTTGGGAAAAACAAAATAGCCACAGATACCGATATTGCCGAGTTTCATAAAGACATGTAGCTGCAAAAATGTCAGATACATTATGTGATATCCTTTACTTTAATTGCACTCTGATAGACTAAGACTTGTGGAATGAAGGGACTTGATATGTATTAGACAGGAAATTGGAATAAAATCTGGAATATAATAATCTTCAGAAACTAACATGATAATACTAAGAGGGATTTGTAAAATCAGTCAACAAGAGGAAGAGGAAAACACATGAAAGAAAAGAAAAAAAATACAGGTTACCAGGGTATTTCTTGAAAATAATATTTTTAAGTATTCAATATCAAGATTGAGCATTGACAGCAATAATAGAATTAAAATGTCCCTATTCAAAGTTTCACTGATATTATATCTACTCACTGTGATTGTAAAATACTTGATATTTTTTTTTTTTTTACAAAAAGTCTCCTGAGTGAATGTAAGCTCTATGAAACTGAGTAAGGACAAGATAAGTGAATATTAAATTTTGTTTAAAATCTAATAATGATAATAATCAGTAGCTGTATAGTAAAAAATATTTTTCTTCATGGTCATATATATATATATGAAATATAGTTTTAAAATAAGCTATATATATATATATATATATATATATATATATATATAATGGATAACTATCAATAGACTGAGCAGATATTGAAAGGCAGGTAGAAATAGAAACAAGTAAATCTTTTATGGTGAGATAGATCAAGAGAAAGATTAAAGAGCGAATCTGGTAGAACATTTGTACATTCCTTAATGCTTTTTTTTTTCACATATCAAATGGCATTGTAATTATGAGTTCAGTCTCTGGGCCAGGTAGTATAGACTCAAACTCAATGAAAACTGGGCAAGCAATAACTGAGTACTACTAAATAAGAACAAGATATCCTACCTAAGACAAGATTAAATAAAATCATTCAGTTCAAATTTCTTGAAGATTACCTGGATTGACAGACATGTGAAGGATACAATGGCTGAAACATTCTGATAATAACAAAGATGTGAACATTATTCTGAATGTAAGATGCTAATCTCCATGAAAGTGACTCATTGCACTTTCTTGGGCTAACATTCTCAGCTGACATGAAGTGGAAAAACTATATTGAATTCATTGCTAGGTCACCTGCTAAGAAAGTTGGTCCACTGTATTGGGTGAGACAATTTTTCTCTCCAGAATCTATCTTAAATATCTATAAGTTTACCATTCATCCATGCTTAGAATATTGCTGCCATATATGATCTGGTTCTCTTGCCATTTACCTATGCTCATTAATAAAATACAGAGAATCAACAATATTATTGGTCCTGATCTGACGAGACTTGGCTTCAGTTACTTTTTGGCAATTGTTCAGATGAGCTCTTCACTATGGTACCTAGACTGTTGAATTTAAGCACAGTACTAGACTGGCATCAATATCTCCTCAATTTACAGCTGAGCTGGCTAGATGTAAATGTAAATTCTATGCTAACAGTTTCTTTTCTCACACTTCTCACTTGTGGAACTCCCTTACAGTTCCATGCTTTCCTGCCAACTTTATTCTGCAAAACTTTATATGCAATGTCAATGACTACTGTCCTCCTGATTACTCTTTTCTCTTCCTGCTCATTAGTAAGGTTTCTGTTCCTAATTCTTCCACACCCAGTTACCCCTTGTGTATTAGTGGTTTTACAGCCTTGTTGGGAGTGAAATCGATTTTTAAAAAAAAATAATACAGAAATACCTCCCATATAATGGTAAGACATTAGTCTTACTGTTATATGGGAAGTATTTCTGCTGCACTCTGTATAAATACATTTTATGTTGTTTAAAATTTTATTTCTTTCACTGAGGTAATGAGACAAGCTTAATCAAATATAGTGATTTCAAATATTTCATCCCATTTACAATAATCAATAAAAAATATCATTAGAAATTTAATTTGTCTCAGCTTGCAAGATTTGGAAAAATCAGCGCCAAATTTCGTTATTTATAGTGGCATCATTTTCCAAATTGAAAGCAAAGAAAAATAACTTTCTCCCCTGTGGTCCATCATGTGTTTTACTAAATTATTCGTAGCATAAATATAAATAATGATTTTTGTTAATATAATGAAATCGTCAAACACAGTCTCTTGGGGAAAAGAAATTATATAATGAATAAGATTTATTACTTGCCGACATTATGGTAAATTGATGCACCAAAGAATTACAAAATAAATGTCTAAAACTCTTTTACAAAGATATTCGTGACAAACAGAAACACTGCCATGCTAAATGCATCAATGTCAGTAATCTAAGACAAAGTAGAATGCTTGACATATAGCAGTGGTTAATGACCTAATCTCATTAATATATTAGCTAATATAGCTCAATTTTCATGTGCTGACAGACTTCTTCTACATACCCTATTGCTTTATGATGTAGGTGATCATGTCTCTTCACTGTTGCAAAAAGGTACATCTGTTTGGAGTACCAGTTGTACTTTTTTTTAAACTGACAATTGATGAGACTACTGCAAAACTGCACAACCAAAGCCCAACCACCAAACTTTTCAGCCTCTGTTGCCCCTCTGATGTTCTCTTGCTCATTTTATCAAGTGGCTGAGGCTTGGAAGCTTGCATAAGCCACAAATTTGTCACACAAATTCATTGAGTTACGAAATCAGTTTGTTCTTAAATTGTAGCTTTTGGATCAGCCATGTTTCCTTTCAAGTACCTTTCATGCAAGACACATACAACCTTTTGTTCTGTTTCAGGAAGTAAGCTGTTTTCCCTTCTACAATTTCCTATACACTGTAGCTCTTAGCAATGTTGGGCTTACAGCCACATGTTGAAACACAGGTTCTGGTAAAGTCACTGAAATTAAGCAATGTCAATTCTGGTCAGTACTTAGGTGAGTGAGTACTGGGTAACACCAGGTGCTGTAAGCTTGGATGTGCAAGTAGTGTAATGGATAATACAGTGTAACCCGGATATAAGAGAGTTGTCGGGACCGGAGAAGAAGTATCTTATATCCGGGTTTGGTCTATTATATATACATTAACACAGGCTCTAATTTGGGACCAGAAAAAATCTTATATCAGGGTCTCTTATATCCGGGTTACACTGTAGCTTGGAGAGCAGAGTTCCAAATGAGTTTCATATATTGTATTATGTGGAAATACCCTTGGGAAAGTATGAAGCCACCTGTTATATCCCCAGTTATGGGTTAATTAGTAAGACTTGTAAATTATTATTATCTCTAAAAATTCTTACAATCTAAAAAGATACTCTGGCTTTAAATAACCTGCAAAAGATTGATAAGCCATAAAAAACAAAACAAATACAAAATCAATCAATCTTCATAAAAAACAAAACAAATACAAAATCAATCAATCTTAGCAATGTTTGTTTTTTTCACTAGGCTTCCTAGTTCCTGTTCTGCCATCCAATTACACAATCTTGTTAGGAAGGTGATCATGGCTCCCCATAACTTCCTATCCTTCGTAACACTAAGTAATATTATTCTTTTCATTATCTTTCACAGTTCCTATTCTGCTATCCACAAGCTTGTTAGGTAGATTACTCACAGTTTACCACTCTTGCTTTCAGTATGTCCCATGAGTGTCAAATTTTCCAAGCTATCCTTCAATACGTGTCCTAGAAATTTCAGCTATATCTTTATAATGGAGAATTGGGTCAACCTGACCCAGAATTGGTTGCATGTGGTGCAGTAAGCACCAAGAGTTACGCCCTCTTCCACAATTGGCTGGTGTGAGAGGAAATTCTACTGAGAGTAGGTGGTGCTGACCAAATTTGCATACGAACAATACTGGTCAGGTATTATCCAGAAATGAGCATGGGTCCGAGATCAAGAGAGCTATATAAGACAAGCTTTTTCTCAGTCGAGTGAAGTGCTCTTGACATGCAGAAAACAAGATTGAACACACTCTTACCAATTCTAAATATAAGCATCCTTTTCACTCCCATTATCCTGAAAAGTTCCTCATTGCTCACATACTCTATCTATGGCATTCTTCTTTACAGCCATATCTATGCTGTGTCAAGTCTCCTCTTCATCTGTGAGGAGATTGTCCAGAATTCACTGCCATTTTGGAGCAGGACTGATATTAAATATTATTTGAGTACTCTTTTCTTTGTTTTTAATTAAATTTTCTTGCTTGTTAATATTTTTTGGAAAGCATCCTTTGCTATTCCAGCATGTCTCCAGATCACAATGCAACATTTTTCCCTCTTTTGTTAAAACCCAATGAATGCTTGGTGGGGAGGGTAAGGGTAGCAAACCCATTCAATTCAAACATCTACTATAGTCTCTTTTATTTTCAAATTTCATGCACCTTCAGGATGTATACAATCATTTTCTTCATTATCTGTCAATAACTTCTTGGGACAAATAGTGGTGTGGTTTCCCATTGCTTTCTCCAAAGATTTATTCTCTTAGACCAGTTGCTACTAAAGATTAAAGTGTCTCCTTCCTGACAAATCGACCCTGGTGAGATTTGATCCTGGGTTTCATGGTCAGTAAGCGAATGTTCTAACCACTTGATTACCTGCCCAACATTCTTTAAGTATTGCTGATATAAAGAAATGTCTGATTGGTCAGGTCAGGACTGCTACTGGTAATGTAACCCAGTACAACCTGCTGCATTTTGTCTAAATTGGCTCCCCCACTAGCTTTTCTGCTGGTGAGGAGGGTGGCATGTCAGGATGAAAAACAAAACCTGTTAAAAATCACAGATGAGCTTCTTATAGGAGCCAACAGCCAGCATATATATATGTAAAGTATAGCATAAGATGGTGGATGGGGTTTCAAGCATTGAATAAAGACCATCTGAGAAATGATATAAAAAAAACAAAAAAAAAAGAACACTCCGTGCGTGTGTCCGAGTTGGGTGTCAGGAAGAGCATCCGGCTTTGTAAAACCTTGCTTCAAATAATGTTTCCAGGCATATTTGGAGAGGTAAACAGAGATCCTCCTCATCTCGTGTGTGATTAATCCCGGATCTACACAAAGTGTGGCTATGAGGATATATGATATCATGCTATTATTTATCAAATATTCCATAGTATTTTCATTTTCTTACAAAAGAACTGTTTTAAAATTTAAATTATGTCCTGCTTGTTTTTTCCTATTTAATACTAAGGAATTAATGAGTTATTCCAAAGGAAGACACTCCTGTGCTCCTAAATCAGTTTTTATATTTCTGGATGTCCTAATGGCATGGCAACACAGTCAATCTTATATATCTCATATTCCAATGCATTGATGACCAAATCTCTTATTGTCTAGTGATTAGAATTTTAGCGTTTGAGGTAGTTAAATGTTTTTCAAGTTTCATAGACAAATTTATGTTTTCTGTACAGATTTAATCCCTATTTTCAATTTTTTTTTCTCTCTCACTCTCACACAAAACACAAATATGCATCACAAAATCCCTCAAATTGTAAAATTTAGAGAGTTCAATGTAAAAATGCTACAACAATTTTTTCTCTCTTGGATCTATTTTGCATATCAATAAGTCTAACATTCATCCATGCTTAGAATATTGCTGCTTAGAATGGTGCTTCCACCATTTATCTGCAGATTTTTAAGTTTGCCATTCATTGACATATTACTGCCACATCTGGTCTGGTGCTTCTGCTATTTATTTTAGATCCTTGATAAAATCTGAAGAAGAACCAGCAATAGTATTGATCCTGATCTGACATCTCATCTTCAGTCACTTTCTCTCCATTGTAAAGTTGCCTGCCTATGCCTTTTCTATAAATGCTTCCATGGCAACTGTTCAGATGATCTCTTCACCAAGGCACCTAGACTTTATGAATTTCAGTACAGTACTAGACTGGTGGCAAGGTCTCATCATTTGAATTGGCTAGATGTAACTGTAAATTCTATGCTAGCAGTTTCTTTTCTTGCACTTCTCTCTTGTGGAACTCCCTTCTGGCTCCATGCTTTCCAGCTAACTTTAATATTCAAAAATTCAAATGCAATGTCAATCGCTATCTACTGTTCTGATAACTAATGAGCAAGAAGAAAAAGAGTAAAGTTTCCGTTTTCTAATTCTTCCATGCCCAGCAACCCCTAGTGGCTTCACTGTCTTGTTTGGGCTTAAATCAAATTAAAAAAGAAAAAAAAAATACAGAGCTAAAATTTAATAAGAACTCTTCAGAAACATAAGAGGATTCCTATTGTATGGTTCCTCATCCCTGCCTGAAGATTGTGTATAGTATGTGACTGCCAGTAGCAGAAATATTCAGAATACACCTCTGAGAGTTTCTTTCTCTCTCTCACTCTCACACACGCACAAATATATAGAATAGATAAAAAAAACTAGTAGGAAACAGATCTTAATCTAACTTGGTTCACAATATTAAAGCTTCAGAGATCAAGACAGGTTTGGTTATTTCTTAATGGTTAGATACATGTCACGTGTAATGAAGTAACAGATAATATTCAAATATATGTGAATGCTAAAGTCTCATGTATCTAACCAATATGAACTAACCAAACATAACAAACCATTAATCTGTGCATGTCTGCTTTTTATCATTGCTATCTTGATCTCCGATAAAGATCTAATAAAGTGAAACATGCTTGATTAAGATCTGTTTCCTACTTGTTCTTTATCTTATGATTTAGTCAGATTCCTATCCATACTGGATCTATATTTGATCATATATATATATATATATATATATATATATATGTGTGTGTATATGTATGTATGTATGTATGTATGTATATTTGGGCAGAAACTAACTTTTTAACATCTTTTATTAAATACAGCAGACAAAGAAGATTTAATTTTTTTAATTACTATATATATATATATATATATATATATATATATATATAGGGATCAAATATGGCTTCAAATCCAACAATAAGATAATTTTATCACCAATTGTCTTGGAGATGGTGTTAGTTTAACTGAATACTAGGATCTTTAATTTATTTTCAAATTTTGTAGATAGAAGATGATAAATTTTGACAGTGTCTAATTTTGGGATTTGTGGATGTTCTATTGCTGAGAATGAAATGATGTGTGTAGTGAAGGAGTCTAAATATTTTTTTTTCAATGTATTTCATTTTTTCACCAAAGTATTCTGGGCTTCACATATTTATGTTTTTTTTTTCAGGCTTGGAATATGTTACTTTTTGTAGCTTCAAAAGGACACATCAGATCTCCTTGAACACTGTAACTTATACTAATATTTTAAACTAAGTCAAATGCATATGAAGCCTGCCTAACCAATGAAAATCAAACAACACAAAAATAAAAATACAATTTCTTTCTCCATATCTCATTCTCTGATGAAGCTTTCATAAAAGTGAAACATGCAATATTTATAAACATTTCCCATTTGTTGCATCATATGTAATTATATATATATATATATATATATATATATATATATATATAAAATAAAGTTACCCTGTTCAACTGGAAGTGACTTTAGTCTCATGTCAAAACCATTATGAAAATGATTAAAGAATTTCACTTCTTAGAAGTTGTGGCTCAAGTCGTTTACTCAGAGTAGTGTCCTACTTTGGAACTATTCAACTTGGAATTCAGCCTGATAAAGACCCTCATTCCCCCGTCAACCCACACAGACAAGAATATTATTCACTTTCCATCTCCATCAGTCAGACAAAGCTGGAAATAGTCCAGGACTTCACCTACCAAGGTTACGGATTGGCAAAGACAAACCAATCTTTTGCTAGACTGAACAAATGTGTCTGGAGAAACAAGAACCTCTGAAAAACAGAAATTTGAAAAAAAATAAAATGCTTCTTTGGAACACATGATATTTTATCAAAGGTGTTCAAAGTTTCCAGTGATAAAAGGCATTAGTTTTTAAGATAGTTCTGGGAACTTTTGCATACATCTTATATAATGGTCATGTTCAAGCAAATTTATATTTTTATGAACTGGATTAACCCTTTAAAAAGGTCACAAATGCCCAAATACACCTGCAAGTTTCACTTACCTACAGTCCAGTAGCATCTGAACATGATTTCATTATGCTAGCCCTGTATTTTATTTTTTACAGTAAGGTTCACCTTGTATAAGGCCCGAGTTTGACTCAAGGGAGAGAGTTATGTTAAGAGGCAATTTATGTGGATAAGAGGGGAACATAATGGTTAACCCTAGACTTGAACAGGTTAAGATTGTAATGATCAGGGAAAAGTCCTCTTGGATGTTGGTTCCAGAGAGCAGTGGTTCATGGGAAGAAGATCTTACTTCTCACTGATGGAATATGGAGAGAATGTGGGTGGTTTGCTACTATGTAAGTTGCATGGTGTGTCCTTGTCATGAAGGTTTGAACTAGCAGAACCAGGGAATTTAGTTTATCCAAAGACTTTCTGTGCAATTAGCAATAGAGCAGTGAGAGGCTTGCCACATCCTTCAATACCTAGTTGACGCAGATCAAATGGTTAACTGGAGGCATTGGAAATCTACAAATTTCCAAAAGATTTCTTTGATGCTGTTTGTGATTCTTCCAGTAAACATGATGTTTAATTCTATATTCCAATATTTATATTTTTTCTTTGTATCACTGGTCCTGTCATTTGGGCATAGAATATGATGACTATATCCCCCCAATTCAACTGCAGAGATCAGTTTGAGCAATAAAATCATAATTTTCTTTTGTCGGGGGAGAAAAAGAGAAGAGCGAAAAACAGACTGGACAATAAACAAAACAGAAAACAGCTGGATAATAAACAAAATAACCAGATGTTCTTTCTCTTATCTACAATGAAAGAGCTTTAATAACTTATTTTAGTTAAATTTAGTAAATTATTTACTATTGAATGTATATCAATCTATTCCTGTCTATTGTATATCAATATCAGTCTATTTACTATTAATTTATTAGTACCTAGAACTTGATAGTATAGAGATGGCCACAAAGTAAATGTCCAGCTTATTACTGCCCCAGTTAACCACAGGTGGGAGGTCCTTTTCAAGAGCAGTGACCAAGTTAACTTTGTCAATGCTGATGATATTTGCTATTGAGACAGAAGTAAATGGTAGTGTCATCAACATAAATGCCTACTTGGGAATTGATGACATCAGGAAGATCATTGATGAAGATTAGAAACCGTGTAGGACTCAAGAGAGAGCCTTGGGGGACACCTGCATTTATGTGAAAGGATTTGGAAGCAAGCCTGTTGAAAACAATCTGCATTTCACAATTTGATAGGAAGGATTGGATTAAATCAAACAATCGTCCAATAATACCATAGCCCTGGAGCTTACATAGAAGACCAGCATGCCAAGCTCTATCAAATACTTTCACAATATCTAGATCCACAGCACAAGCCTTGCTGTTATTATCAAGAGCTTGATATATGTATTCAGTGATGGCCGTTAGCACATCAGTGGTAGACCTGGCAAAATGGAAGCCATATTGCTTGTCAGAGAATAGGTCATGAGAGGTAAGGTGCTTAACTATGTCAGCATTGGTTAAAGCCTCAAATACTTTGCAAACAAATGGTAGGAGATTAATAGGGCAATAGTTAGAGGGATCAGAAGGTTCTGTAGAGTTCTTAAAAGCAGGAACTACAAAGGAGGACTTCCAACAAGCTGGAAAGCAGGTAGAAGCAAGGCAATAGTTATAGAGTTTAGAGAGGACTGCAGCCAGTTTAGGAGCATATTTATTTAGGACAATGGCTGGGATTTGTCACCTCTGCTTGTCTAATGGGAGTCTAATTTAGAAATGATGTCCGAGACCAATGATGAGGTGATGTGCATATCACTCTGTAGAACCTCTGTCCTATTGGGGAAATTAGGTGTGTGTACTCCAAATGAGTTAAGTGTTGAGTTGGAAGAGAACTTCCAATCAAAGCATTCAACCATATCTGCTATAGGTGTCAACACTTTGAATTGATTGAATAGAGAGATTTAGGATTTGCTGTTGTTCAGTACACTCTTGGAGAGCTGACAATCTCTAGAGCTGATCTTATGCGATGATATACATTGTTTGATTCTATCAGCAAACAGTAATTTTGTTTCTTTGAGCACATGGTTGCACTCATTATGCGCAGAGACAAAGCGATGTCTGTTGCAATCAGACATGTCTCTCTGGTATAGCTGGAAGAAATGATTCCTGTAGGCTATAGCAGACAAGCATGCAGGTAAGAACCAAAAAGATGTCCGCAGTTTAACTTGGTATATCCTTGCTGGAATGAGAGCAGTGATACAGACTTTCACCTAGAAGGAGACCTCAGATGTGCATTTTTGAACAGAATGATTAAAAATTTTATTCCAAGGGACGTCACAAAGGCAATCACAGAATGAGTCCCAATCTGCTGGTTGATAAGAGGAAGCTATTCTGCTGGTGGGGAAGTGGAAGATGTTTACTACTGCATGATCGGAGTTGCCAAGAGGGCAGAGCTGCATAGTATGACGAGAGTCAAGGATAGAGGTAAAAAAGAGATTGAGAAGAGAATTATGTCCATCAGGGTTACTGGGGAAACAGGTGGGGAAGTCAACCACAAGCTTGAGAGATTGAGAAATTAAGGGTTTGGATACCAGTCCTTTGCATTCATACTAATAGAAAACCAATAAAAAATTCATAAAAATTAGACTTAGTTTGGAGGCCTAGAATACCTTGTATATATCAGGATTGGAGCTGATCTACAATTTCGATCATGATATACAACTTATTCAAAAATTGGAAAAATAATTTAAAAAATTAAACAGGCATTATCAGCTGAATTTAATAAAACTTGTTTATATATCAGTGTGTGTGTATGTGAAATTTCAGATAACTAAAAATCTTTCTGTAAAAAGACAATATAAAAAAAGAGAAAAAGAAAACTTAGCCTGTTTCATCCTCTGATGGACTTTATCAAAATATTTAACTTTAAGGAAAGCAGATAAATTTTCATCAGGCTAACTGAAAAGTCTAGGTAAATTATGGAGGATGCTAGCAACAGAATTTAATGTCTAATAAATTCTGTCATTTACTTTTAATTACTTTTGTTTATTATGTTACTAAGCATCTTCCATAATTTACCTAGACTTTTCTGTTAACCTGATGAATATTTGTAGGTGTTCTTAAATTTAAAAAATTTTGAAAATGACTTTCCTGACAAGAGGGATGCAGGTTTGAATCCTGCTGGAGAGTGCATATTTTTCTTTAAGAAAATTTTTCAAATATTCAGGCTGGTAGACAAAAATAAATATACTGTTTAATAGATAAAAAGAGCATGGATATCAATTAACAATTAATGTTTAAAGGGATAATCATTTTTACTTAAATTGAGAAGGAAAATTGTGTCTTTGACAGGAAATGTACCTGCATTCTTTTTCATCTCCTTATCCCACTACCGATCATGGAAACCACTCTTTTAGCCAAAGGGTGCTGCTATCAGCCATGGTAGCCAGCTTGGAAGAGAAAAATTTGAATTTAAGAAAAGCACACTTCTTGTTGGAACTTCTATAATTCTACATGTAGCTTCAGTTTCGTATTTTAAAGAACAGGAATTTTTAAAACGATCTTTTATCCAACATTATATCTTACTATAAACATTATTTCTGTGAAACTTCAGTATTTATAAAAAAAATAAATAAATGAAACAGATAATTTACTCATATCTATGTATTGAACTTTTGATGTAAGAAGAATACAATTTTCTTCTGTTTCAAACTTGAGAAATAAAATGCTATTATTTATGTCTTAAATTATCTTTAGCATGTAGATCACTTCAGCTTGCAGGTAAATGGACAGTAAATTTGAAATAGCATTGTATTTCTAAAATCTTAACCATCATTTTTTGACAGAACGCGTAAACTGGTCATTGTGACAACTCAGTTCAGTTTTAGGATACTTCCAGCAATTTTCCTGAAATTATTTAGATGGCATCTGTTTCATTTCACAATTTTATTGTTTTCAGGTATTTCTATTTTAATCAATATCTGACATATATCAAAGACTCTACTTGATTCTCAATCTTGGTAATTTAATTTTTATTACAGCTCCACAGAATTCCTGTCTGAAGTTCATATCCGACAGCAAGCAGTGCTTTTCCAAACATAATTCATCTTGGAAATTTCCCCAACTGTTCAACATCATATATCATGCAGCACAGAAACAATGATGTAGCCTGGCAGGAATTCTATAGCCGAAGACATCTTTCTTTGAAAGTTTATCTGCATCTCAGCACACAAAGAGTAAAAACCCGAATGAATAATCTCCGACATCAGCCAGTTGCTATGTGATGGATATTGCAACCAATGATTTGTGGCACTGACAAGTACTGGTAAGGTAAGAATTACATATCAAGAATGACTGTGTCTTAGACAGTACTGGCATTACTAAGACATGCATGTGAGAAACAAGCTGGTGAACATTATAAGACAAAGCAGACATGAAAAGGAAGAACATAATAATAGAAATTACAGCACTGTGGTTTTCCATATTACAATGTATGAGCTGAGTCGTTTATACTAATAGTAACATATACATCGACTCAAATCATAATTTATCTTACTAATTATTATCTAGAAGACGTAGCATTACAGATTAACAGGTTTACAGATCAATTCCAGGTGTCAAATACCTGGTGGAAGTGATGTACTGACTTGGTGAACAGGTGTATATTTT
This sequence comes from Acanthosepion esculentum, assembly GCA_964036315.1. NCBI lineage: Eukaryota > Metazoa > Mollusca > Cephalopoda > Sepiida > Sepiidae > Acanthosepion > Acanthosepion esculentum. The sequence continues at coordinate 35,716,634 of OZ038478.1, read as the reverse complement.
GATTGAATGTAAAGGATTTTACAAGCAAAAAGTATTTTGATAACTACTCTTTTACTTCTAAGTCACATTTATCAGTCTGCCATTCATCCAAATATTACTGACACATCTGGTCTGGTGCTACTGCTATGTATTTAGAGATTCTTCATAAAATACAAAGAACATTATGCAATATTATTGGTAATGACATGGCATCTCAGCTTCAGTCAACTTCTTACCATTGTAATATAGCTTCCTTGTGTCTTTTCTATAAATATTTTCATAACAATTGTTCTAATGAAACTTCCTCTATGGTAATTCATAAATATTCATTAGTGTTTCATTTTAAAAGTCGTTATTTTTATTTCCCACCCACAGACAAATTGTACATATAGGAACTAGTTAGGACATTATAGAGACTTTGAGGTATTATGGTGGCTGGAGTAAGAATGTGTTGTTTTCATGTAAGGAATACTGTAGTATGTTTGGGTCAGTAATTGTGGCTAATTAAGTTTAAGATAAGGCAGAGTGAAGACCAGCATTCCTCCATTCTCCTTTTGGCCTTGTGCCACATTTTTGCAAATATTACTTTCCTCTATGGTACCTAGACTTGATGAATTTCAGTATAGTACTAGATTGGTGGCAATTTCTCATTTTGTAGTTGAAAATAGCTAAAGATGTAACCATAAATTCTATGCTAACAGTTTTTCTTACACTTCACATTTGTGGAACATTTTTCTGGTTTCTTGCTTCCCAGTCAATATCGATCTTCAAAAATTTAAATTCAATGTCAGTTGTTGTTTTCTGTCTTAATTCTTTTTCTCTCTTCTTAATGTTTTTTTCCTCATTCTCTTACACTCAGTAACACCTTGTATCTTAACTGCTTGATCGCCTTGCTTAGGGTGAAGTTATTAACAAAACATGTTAATAAAATTATACATAACTTTTTCACAGTGCATGTTTAATCCTTTAAGAAGTCATAAAGGCCCAAATAAACTTCCAAGTAACTCACTATCTGGTAATAATATATTTCAATACAGCAGCATCAACACTTGTCACATGATGCACTGAAAATCAGCAATTTTATAAAAAAAATTTTAGATTTCCAAAACTATATCTTAAGGAGGCTAAATTTCATATCATTTGAAAGGGAAATTAATTTACTTTCATATAAAATCAATTTTTGATACTTGATATTCACTTATTTTTCAGATATATCAATTGAATTACATCATATATTCAAAATCTTGGATCTATTTGGTCAGGACTCATGAGATTTAAGAATTGCAATCTCTGAAGGAATGATAAGATTAAGATTTAAAAACAAAAAATGTTAATTTTAATAATGCAAAAATTAGGTTGTCACACATGAAATGACATTTTTTGCTTGGTTGCTGATCTGGTCATATAACAAAGTAGCCTCCTTAGTATATAAAAACCATCTAGACTTATTCCTGACTCTTTCTTTCCAGATAATTTTTCTTTCAATATATTGTTACTCATAAGCCCAATGATTACAATGAAACAATGTTGAGTAATCTTACTGCATGAGTACAAACTGGGTCATCCTGCCTCTGAAGCATTTTGGAATATTAATATCGCCTTTGATAATGGTATTGTTCAAATCAGAATTGTACAAAGATGGTTTCATAAGTTTTGCTTAGGAGATTATAGTCTTGAAAATAAAGTAAGGGGGAAGACCATGATCGGTTATCATACATGATTAATTGAATACTTTGGTTGATCCAAATCTGAGAACCACTGTCCGAAAGATCTTGCACAATTGTTTCTTGGCACTTGAAAGCAATTAGAAAAGTAAAGAAACTGGATAGGTTTATTCTGTATAAAGTGAATGAGACCAAAAAAAGAAAAAAAAATGCTTTAAGGTGTGCTCTCTGTTGCTTTTCTGACTGGAAAAAAAAATTTGCATAGAATCATTGCATGCGATGAGAAATACTCTTTGACAACAGTAAAAGAGTAGGCCAGTGGTTAGATGCAAGTGAATCACCAAAGCAATACCCAAAACCTCCACTGCACCCTAAAAAATTAATGGTTACCATATCATGGTCTTTCAAAGGGGTTTATTCATTGTTCATTGTTGTCTCATGGGAAAAGAATAACAGCAATCTTGTATTGTGGAGAAAATGAGTGTATACATGAAAAAATGAAAAATAAACATCCTAGACTTGTGAATAGGGATGGCCCAATCTTGTTGCATGGCCACATACTTCTCAATCAATTGTCTAAAAGCTGCAGAGCCTGAATTATGAAATTTTGCCTTATCCTCTATATTCACCTGATATATTTCCTACTGATTATCACCTATTTAAGCATTTTGAGCTTTTCATACCAAATAAAACATTCTTCAGTAATGAAGAGATAACCAGGGCATTTGAACTGTTTATCACATCAAAGGATGAGAATTTTTTTTCATGGATCAAGAATGATGAGATATGTTCTAGAATGTTCATTCATCAACATGGTGCCTATTTTAACTAAATAAGTTATTTAACATTTCAGAAGCATTTTATTCATTTCCTATAAAGTGCATCATTTCATGTGTGACAACTTAATATATAGTTCTCACTTTTAAGTCATTATTAATTTACAAATTTATATATCACTCTTCCCTGTCAGAGTTGACACTGGGCCTAACAGCCTTTTGAAACTGATGAATGGTAAATTGTTAAATGGTACAGGATCTGCTCAAGTGATCACTCACCCACATTATTCTCCAGCGAGCATTATGGTATGAGAGTGACAAGAATTTTTCTCATATCTGATCATAGGACAGAGAATAAGTAGGAGTTGAACTCTGCCTTCTGTGCATTAGTGTGAAGTGAACAAATTTATATATAAAAGGGGATATTGAAAAGTTTTCAGCCTGACCCACTTCACTGCATTTTTTATCACTATAGTGTTTTTCTTTTATATTTTAAAGGGCAAATTTTCAGAGTCTTTGTATTTAGATTTGAATTAGCTTTAGAATAATGATTGAACCAGGTCAGTGGTAATTTGAATTTTCAAGCGTTGAACTCGAGGCTGTCAAGAATTTTTTGTTTCTACAGAGGATTCCATTATGCTCAATGCTGAAGTAATGTGTTAACTTCTAGTATGAAGATTTTAAGACCCAAGATATAAAACATTCTGTGAGGCCTTCAGTGGTGTCAGTTTCAAGTTGTTGATCATGAATATGGCATAATTTTGACTGATCAACAAATCTTGTCCCAAAGAAATGTTGATGCACTACAAATATCCAAGGAATGCTTTAGGTTTTATTCATTCATGAACAGTTGGAGATGTAGGAGCTGTCACTAATCAAGGCACTGTTTGGTTTTGCTTGATCAGAGACACATCTCTGGTCAAGTCAGTCTAGCGCATGTCGGATCTAATGACTGTTTCTTCCACAAAAGGGGATTCATGTTTGAATTCAACTTAAGAGTCATATTTTTCTTTAATAAAATTTCTTAAATATTCAGGCCAGTAGTTGAAAATAAATAAATATACTGTTTAATAAATAAACAGAGCATCTACTCAAATACACATATCCACTAAGATAATGTTTCAAGACATTATATATGTGCGTCTCCCTGAAAGAAATACTCATATCCCAAACAAAATCCATGACTATAAAAATGTTAAAAAACTGAAAGAAAACCCGTTAAATTCATAGACTGTTATTTAATAAATACCTAAATTTATTCCACACTAAATTCGATTTAAATATTAAATGCACGAAAGAAAAAAATTCAACATCATTTATTCATTTTCATTTAACATAAATTAAATTATGTCACTTAGCATGCTCCATAATTTACCTAGACTTTTCAGTTAGGCTAATTAATATTTATGGGCATCTCTTAAATTAAAAAACTTTGAAAAGCTAACATTTTTACTTTTGTTTATGAATACTTTTTGCAAAATAAAATCCTCACATTCGCCTTGATAAAGTTCTGAGAATGACACACGTCAATTAAGATAAGTTTTCCTTTTGTCTATACATACATACATATATATTACTCACATAATAGTACCACATTATGCATAAAGATATTTTATCCATTGATACATTTGTTTTATTAGTGTATTTTCAGCAAGAATTCAGGGTAGAATTAGTAGCTTAAAATTGAATTTATTGAATCAGATTTTAATATTAACAATTTGATCTTTTCGCAAATCTATTTTATGTAGATGTGCCAATGTATATATTTAAAAATTGCCTGAAACACAAGATGTTACAATTGTTGCAATTTATTTCCTGTCATTTACTCTTATTTCCTCTTCCATCTCAGAATTGTATTGGCTTTCAAACTTGCAATTCCAAGGACATTTTATAGATACAGTCAATCCTAACAATGATTTACTTGGTCAACAACACCACCCTTAACTTACAACCAGGTGTTAAATATTATAATATAAAAAAATATGATATTAAATATCATAATATGAAAAAAAAAAAAAATTCCAACCATTTTATTTTGTATGAAAACATTGATTCGTTTTTTTTTTCAAAATGAATAAATAAAAGTGAAAAATAAATAAAAATTTACTTATACTGTATTTACAGAATACAGAAATTCTCTGAAGATGGTTGGCACAAACCCATTACATATGGAGTATGTCTGAAATAGTAGTCATGTACAACTCACTAAGTAACCAGCTTATTTAGCTATCAAGTTGTTGAAATGGAAACCAATTGGTGAGTGGCTATAATATCATTATACATAAACCCCATGCTCTCTCTCATATTATATATTTCTGTACTCCCTTATTTCTACAAGATGGAAAATGTAAGGATGTTGGAAAAACTAAATAAAAAATTAAATCTTTCTTGTCTGCCATATTTAACGGAAGATATTTTAAAAGAAAGGTTGTTATATATATATATATATTTGGGCAGCAATGGGAAGTATTTTAAAAGAGGACGGAAAGTGTGACACTAAGATCTGACGGTATATTGCGATAGTCAAAAATGCAATCCAAAAGCTAAGTAGATAACTTAAAAAATAGAAAAACTATACTAGAAACAAGGAAAAGACTACTGAAATGTTATATGATATCTGTCCTCCTGTATGGCATCAAGCATCGGATGATCTCAAAGATGAAGTAACAGAAATGTGGTTCTACAGAAGAATGCCATGGACCGAACATATAAGCATCAACAAAGTTTTAGAGAAAATAGAAACAAAAAGGATATTTATACTTAAAAGGAAGAGACAGTTGAGGTTTCTAGGGCACATAAGGAAAGAGGCTTGGAAAATCTGATACTTACAGGACTGATGGAAGGTAAAGAGAGAAAGAGGAAAACAATGCATAACATACTTAGTGAGTTTGAGTAAATGGATGGCAGAACAAGATGTAGGATAAATAACAAAAAAACAAAATTTATTAAGGTAAGTTGTGGGCAGCCATAAAGAAGAAAGTTTATTTTTATTTATTTTATAACATCTTTGCTGTGATAAAATAGCAATGGGGATCCAAAACTAAAAACTGGGGCCATAATTCCCAGGGTCATAAATCAATCTCGCATGTCCAAAGTTGAAAATGCAAGGGCCGTAAATCAAAAGGGGTAAACAAATTCACAACTATTCACAATACAGCTGTTGTTCAAAGTAGTAAGTTTACTGGGTGAAGAAAGGCTGTGATTAGTGGAGACAAGTAGGCAAGTGTAAGCATTATTGGAAACTTAAAGATAGAGGCTTCCCTCCACAAATTAAATGGGATATCATCTGTCAGTCTAAAATGCCCAATAACTTCAGAGACAGATGCAAGGTATAAGAGAAGAGTATGATAATTAAATATAAAAATGCTGACCAATTATTGAATCAAAGAAATTAACTTATTTTCAAATGTAGACATAAGAGCAAATTGAAAATTCCCTAAAAACATTGACTTTGGGGAATATACACTTGAAGTGTTGATTCTTATTTTTATATGGATACAAACAGATGTGTGTATATGTATTCATATGCATGTATGTGTATATGTAATATTGCAAAATGATGATTGTATGAAGTGATGATGATTGCTGTCTAAAATGAGATGACTTTATTAGACAAATTGTTGTAACCTTTACTTCCAATCTCCCTCCCCTTATCCTGTATATTAACTCATTCAGTCATTTTAAGGAAAAAAAAATTGAGGTCATTCTATTTATTTTTGCTACTGGCTTATCATTTTTTTTTCCTCTTTCTCTCTTTATCGCTCTCAAAAAAAGATTTTTTATATTTATAATTTTTTCTTTTTCCCTTTTTTATTATATTTTTTCCTCCTTTTCATCCTGGTATGTCAGTCTGGATTGACAGATTTCATTTCTTAAAAACTTTCAGTCTGAAGAGATGAATATAATAATATTCATGAAATAAGTTATAACTGATACAGATTTTTAAGGCGTTTTTTTAATTTATCATTATATATTACTCTGTAACTTACAATGAGCTCTCACTGGATTAATGTCCTCCGTGGAATTATCCCTAACAACTACAAATTGATATATATATATATATATATATATATATATATATATATATATATAAGGTTGGAATGAGAAATTGGTAAGCTTAGTTTGAATTCCAGTTGAGTTCCTCTCAGTCACTTTAACACAAAGATATGAATACATCTCTTTTCCCAGCAGCTATGGATTAAATAGTAGGGCAAACTTGGCAACTAGTCTTTTGAGTTAAGTTTAAAGAAAATTTACAGGAGATGGCACAGTGTTGCCATATAGACTAGGTTACATTTGATATTTGAGTACATTTGTGACAGCCAAGTCATCCAACCTTTGCTGCTCTTTATTGTCGTGTTGTTGAGATAGGATTTGTGACACCACAAACTATGGACTGAGAAGACCGAGATCTGCTCATACACATGACCATGAAGAACATATTTTACAGGCTGTCAGAGATGAGGAAGGTACCAGCACATGTCAAGTGGCCCTAGCATATTGTACATCTCATAGTACTTCATGGAGGATACTTCAAGGGCAGCTCATGTATCTGTATCATTTACAATATGTGTAGGGCCTTTAATCCTCTGATCACTTACAATGGGAGAACTTTTGCCAACGGTTTATTGCACAATAGTACAATACAGGTTAAACACCAGCATCAGTTTACAATTAATGTGTGGGCTGGAATTGTAGGTGACTGTCTGGTAGGTCTATATTTTCTTCCAGTACATCTTACAGGAGCTGTCTATAGGGACTTCATTTTGAACACATTTCCAAACCTGTTAGAGGACGTATCCCTGCTAATATCAAATGCATGTAGCTCACGCATGATCGGGCTCCAGCAGATTTTTTTTAGATTCTGATGAACTGGCTGACATCTGGATGATAGGGGAGGACAGGTTCCATGGGCTGCACGTTCTCCAGATCTCACTCAATCCTTTGGAATTTTATCTGTGGGGCCAACTACAACAATTGGTTTATGAAGCAGATATTAATAATGCAGAGACACTTCATCAACGTGTCATTGGCGCTTGCAAAACCGTGTGGCATTGTGGGAGTATTTGAAAGGGTTAACCAGTCAATCATCAGATTGGTACATGCATGTGTAGAAGCAAGTGGAGGACATTTTGAACATTTGTTATCAGTTACTGAGTTGAGGTATAAAGATTACCTTTTAGACATGTGTTTATATGGACATTTTATCTTGTTTTGGTGTCAGGAATCCCCCACTACCTGCCAAAAGAAAAGGTTTGTAAAACTATTTTTGCATACCCTGTGTGTGTGTGTGTGTGTATATATATATATATATATATATATATATATATTAATAATGTTCACCCAATAGCTACTCCAAATGTAACCTTCTACATTCTGGGTCTTGTAAAGAGTGAACCTCATTAAAAAAAAAAATAGATGGTTACTGTGTGGTGTTGTGTTAGGGTAAGAAAGAACAAGAAATGAAGTTCTTGGGGCTATACAGGAAAGATGATAGCAAGTCTTGAAGAGGTCAAGAGTTAAATAGTGAATAACATTTCAGAGTTCAGTCAGAGACATTAGAAATATAAGGTGGAAGTAAACTTTATTTTGAAAGAATCAGAAAATCAATCCTAAACAGGAAACAAGGGATAAACTTCCACTCCTGTTCAAAAGACCAGGGAGCAGTGTGAACAGGACTAAATTTATTGGGAGAGGAAAAAAAAAAATAGTGAATAAAATTTCAAAGTTCTAGGAAAGATGTCAGAAGTAGATTGTGTGTATGCAGATATATATATATATATCTCCATATAACCATTCTGATAATGGCTCATGTGAGCCGAAAGCTTAGATCAAGGAATAACATAGTAAAAAAATATTCAAATGGTTCTTTATTTTCTCCTGAAACTAAAGCCACTATATGAAACTTAGAATGGCTCTGGATCAAATAATATAGACATTTGTTGTCTGTTATATTTAACAGGATATATATTTTAAATAAAAATAAAAACAGACCACTTTCAGGTTCCATGTAATAAATTATTTCACCACAGCCCTTTTAAAGGACCGCGGATCATCAGATTTTACTTCCAAAGGTTGAAACGAAAAATGAAAAGAAATTTACACATTTATGACGGGCAGTACTAAGAATATGTAAATTAACGAAGTGAGGAAGTGTGGTGGGGAGAGAGACATGATTGAGTTAGATGTAATTTAAAATTTCTATTCTTTCAAATTTAATATTGTTTGAGTAAGTCCAGACATTGACACATTTAATTGGTTAACTTAACGGAAGTTATATCTTGATATAGAAGGGGGAGAGGAGAAAAAGAGAGAAGGAAGTCATGAGAGAAAGTGTCACTAACTTTCTTTGGAATGAAAGGCCCGAAATAGATGCTGTTGTTTTGCTTTACTTTGAGAGTTCATAAATATTATAATGTTTGATATAAATTTTAATGTTTAAACAGTCTATAAGGAATTTAATTTGATGTTTGTTAGTGATTTAAGTTTTTTTTAAAAACTTTATTACAAAAATTTTGGGGATTTAATATGAAATAGTCGATTAGAAAAATATTCATAGAATTTACATTAAAATACTAAAATTTTATTTTAAAATATAAGTTTACTTCTAGTTGTAATTTATTATTAAGGTGATATCTCTATCAGTTTGAATTTTATTCATGAATTTAATTAGCGACTATTTTTAGATTGGTAATTTCTTTTACTTAAAGTTTAGTTTTTAAGTTAATATGGAGTGATATTTGAAGGTAATATTAGAGATCTTGCTCTTTCATATATTGTAAACAATATTAAATTTGAAAGAATAGAAATTTTAAATTACATCTAACTCAATCATGTCTCTCTCCCCCCTCACTTCCTCATTTCGTTAATTTACACATGCTTAGTATGGCCTGTCAAAAATGTGTAAAATTTCTTTTCATTTTTTGTCTCAACCTTTGGAAGTAAAGTCTGATGATCTGCAGTCCTCTAAAAAGGCTGTGGTGAAATAATTTATTACATGGAACCTTAAAGTGGTCTGTTTTTATTTTTATTTAAATTATTAGCTCTGATTTACATTGAGCTCTCTGGATTTTATCCTCCTTGGGTCTACCCATACGGATTACCTAGTTTTTCGTAAACTAAATATATATATATATATATATATATATATATATATATATATATATAGTGCAATGGATAAATTGTCAGTTAAATTATGCAAAAATGGAAATAACCCTGACATTTCATTTTAAAAGATTTTAATTACACAAAAATATCATGAAATACTGAAGAGTAAATTTACTCAATAAAATAGCCATTGGCTTCAACCACTGCCTCCAGACAACTTTGGAATCTCCTGCAACTGTCATGGACAGCCTACTTGTTTAAGTTGGCGAATACTGCCATAATCCTTGCCTTAAGTTCATTTTTTGTGTTACAAGGAGTTCTGTTGGTCTCTCACTGAACTGCACCACACATAATAATCAATGCGGTTGCAATCTAGGGAGTTAAGTGGCCAGATGTGAGGGGTGATGTGGCCGCAGAAGTTGTCTGACAGCCATGACTGGGTTCTCCTGCTTGTGTTGCATGGTGCATGGTCCTGTTGCCAGACATAGGGTTTTCCAGCAGCCACCCTCTTGACCCAGGCATCACTACTTCCTCAAGGCACTTGATTTAAGACTGTTTTGTGTCTGAGGCCCTCATCAACAAATCAGAATGATCAAAGTGAGTTTTCTGAGCTGCCGTACCTTCCTAATCACCATTACACTCATCCAACTCTTTCTGAATCCTCTGTACTGTCCTCAGATTGACACTCAAACACCGAAATGTTCATGTTGGAGCTTTTGGCATTAATACCGAACTGTACAGCATGCTGCTTCCAAGTTTATGGCAGAGTGAATTACATCATGGTGCTCTTTTTCTCAGAGACGGTGCCCAACTGACCCTACTGTAGTGTGCAGTTGATAAGAGCAAAAACAATTTCATGAAATTAAAAATATAAAATGGCAACAATTTACACATTGCAACCTGCATATATATAAGATAAAGAACTAATATGAAATATTTATCAATCTAACATGTTTCATGTGATCTAAAATCCCTATGAACAAAGAGATTTACATTTAGTCAACCATTCAAACTTTCTCATAATATACAGGAACAAAATTGGCCACAACTTTGATCTTACTAATTGAAAAAGAACTATTCTTTAATGAGAAAATACTTTCAGAGTCTCATAATAACAATTTTACCAGCTATAGCTGGTAAAATTGTTATTATGAGACTCTGAAAAAAACATTACATCATTAACCTTTATTGAATCCATTCTTAAAGAATCCAATTTATGTTTATCCAGAACAAACAGTATGTATGTAAAAATGTTCCCAAATAAACATGTGAAAAACCAACAAACTATGTCTACTAGACATAATTTATATCCTATACACACAGAACTATTAATACATTTTATATATATATATATATATCTCTATCAATATTTATGATTTTTCAGGTAGATTTGGAATCTATTAATTTCTTGAAACATCAGATGGACATGTCATCCCCCCTTGAATTCAGAACACCACAAATTATTCTTTTCTTTTTATGTGCCATATCCTTTCAGGACGTAGACGATCATGGCTCTCCACTTCCTCTATCAACAATTCCTTCTCTTTGCTTCCTTCCCCAGATCTGTCAGCCTGCTAGGTTTGTCATGCATTGTTTTTCCTTGTCTCTCTTTCCCTCTATTTAACCCATGAGTATCAGATTATCCAGGCAATCTTTCCTCATTATGTGTTCCAGAAAATTCAGCTGCATCTTTCTGATATGAACAAGCCTTCTCCTTGTTTGCATCCTCTCTAAGAACTCATCGTTGCTCACACACACAGTCCATGATATCCTTATTCTTCTGTAGAACCACATCTCCATCACCTCGAGTCTTCTTCATCTTTGAGGAAATTGTCCAATATTCGCTGCCATAAAGGAGGACAGATGTCATGTAACAGTTCAGTATTTTCTTTGTTACCAAAGAAATCCTCCTGTCTCACAATACTCTGCTCAGCATTTGGAATGCATCCTTGACCATCCCAATACATCTATGGATCTCAGTGTCACACTTACCATCCTCTGTCAAAATGCTTCCCAGATATTTTTGTTGTTTTAAAAGAGTCAAATATGCATCATACAAGATTGACCGATGAAAACTAAGCACAAGTAAATATTTTTTCTTTTCCCCTGGTTTTCTTTTTCATTTTCTTCAAACTTTTTTACATCCTACCTGAGATGTGAATCAATATCATTTTTTAATTTTCTATTTTAGCAGAATTACAAATACATTTTTAATAAGGTCATTTTCAAATAAAATTTGCTTTATGAAACACCAAGTGATAGCATGCAATAATAATCACCAAAAATTATTCTATAGCAAGTGTGTAAAGACAAAATGGATAAAAAGTCACAGATTTATGAAGAATCCATACAAGATTGAACAAACAAGCAATGGCGTGCAAGACATACTCAAATCAGACAGAAATAATCATGGTACCATCACCTACTTTCAAACTTATAATTATTTACTCGAAGATCATTACTTTAAACCAAGGTATGAATGCTTGTTGCAGACAACAGACAAAATGTTGACTTGTGACATTTTAAAATATATATTAACTCCTGCTATAATATCAATGTTATCTACAATGTTTTTGTTTAGCAGAATATCAACTCTTATGGGTTATTTAATGCTGAAATTTGATTTTCTTGGAAGCATTAGTAATTTCTTTTACAAAAATGTATTGCTGGTAATTATTTTTTTTGACTATGAAAATGTATTGCTAATATTTTTACTATAAAATGTTTTATACTTTCATATTGTTTTTAACCCAGTTTGTGGGTTAATGGTTTGCTTATAGATGGGACCTTAACAGGTGCTACTGCCCCAAGTCAGGGTGGGTCTGGGAACAACAGCAATTAAGAGGTCATTCCATGCTCCTCAAAACCTCCCAGTTAGAGGCTGTGCTGCTGGATGTAGTTTATCATCATACCCAGGATGGCTCTACAATAATACTTCCTATAGTATTTGTTAAATCTGCAATAAGAATGAACTGAAAAAAAAATCAACATTGTTCACCAGAGTTCCAAGAAGTAGGATTTATGATAAACCTTTCCAAAACACAAACTATGATCTAAAATTGGAATGAAACCGTGATGGCACATACCCTGAATCAGCCAGAAAATTTTAGAATGTGGAATTTATAAATTCCAACCACTTCAAAGACCTCAGTGTAGGGATCAGTTATGGGAAATGTAATATAGAGAAGGAAACTGGATATAGAATAGAGTGTAATATGAGTAATTTCACCCAACACCACAAGAGCTTCGAAAACCTAAATAATAGCCTAGAACTTGAATTATGTATTTGAATAGCCTCGTCAGATCTAGACTCATTTGAATGTCATGCATGGTGCTGAACTTGTTCAGAAATATCTAAACTATCAGCTGTATACAACTGACTTCTCAGATAATTGATTGAAAATGGCCTCAAATGAACAAATGAATCCTCTAGATCTTAAAAGATAAAAAAATTCTTAATATCAAATCTTATAGACTGGTACTACAGAATCCCAAATGTCTTTACCAAATAACAAAAACCACACCACTTGAAAAACTTAACGGCAAGAACTAAAATGGATAGCGCACGTAACTCAAAAGGAAAAGAATTATATCCTCCAAGTTTTGACTTTTTAGCTACTTTAAACAAAAGTTTAAGAAAGATATTCCCATCAATATAAGAACCAACCATACAGTTAGTAAACATGAGAAGATTTTATAGATTATGCAAAAGTGTTAGATAAAGTATGTTGCAAAGAACTGTTTGAACTACTAGATAATCTTGACATATTGGAGGAGGATATTAGAATAATTCAGAAGCTATGCTGACAGCAAACTTCCTTCATATGGATACAAAATGAATTCAGAAAACATACATTGAAAGATGTGTAAGACAAGGGTGTATCTTCTCACCAGACTTAATCAAATTATACAATGAGGTGATTCTGAGAGAATTGGAAATGTGACTTGGATTCATTATTGGTGGCCACAGTCTTAACATCATAAGATATTCAGATGACAGTGTTGATAGCAAATATGCAAAGGAAACTACAAGGAATCATACAGAAGATAATGAAGAAAGGATTAGACATCAATTGTCGGAAGACAGAATGCATGGCTGTTAGCAAAAAGAATAACAACATGCAAATTACAAATTGGAGATACAAAAATCAAGCATACAGAAATTTAAATATCTAGAAAGTGTTAGGACGGAAAGTGCTACACTGAAATCTGAAGGAGTATCAAGATAGTGAAAAATGCCTTTCAAAAGCTAAGCAAAGCATTAAGAGAAACATTTTGTTAGAAACAAAGAAAAGAGTACTGAACTGTTACACAATATCTGTCCTTCTATAGGGCAATGAATGCTGGACTATATCATTACACATGAAGAGATTTGAAGCAACAGAAATGTGGTTCTTTACCCATAAAGTTTGTTGTTGCTCACTTCTGTAGAACCACATTTCTGTGCCAAAAATGTTTGGAAACCCTACACAAAAACCATGTACTCATTCAAAAATCAAATTACCTTATAAGGAGAGGTAAGTATGTGCTACTACCTTTACCAGTTCAGCCATTAGATAGTTGACATTAACAGTTTTATACTAATTTCCTCAAAAGATATAATTTTGAGAAAACTGAAGCTATTATGTCGACAGATTTAAGCAAACTCTTTGGAATAATGATAATTTATATATGAAAAAGTCTTGACTCACAATCCAGATGTTTCAGTATTTGAGTAGCACTTCAAAATGTCTTTTTCTGGTTAAGTTCCTTACTTTTTTAAACATAAAATCTTATGGCCCCACCAAACACATGTGAATACCAAAGAATCATAAGTGAACCCCAGGGTGGGTGTCCCTACCAAACTTATGACATAGCCCCTCTGAATCTATGATAAAAGGCCTCCCACTCTACTACATATCAATTTTCATAAAGGTAATATTCATATCAAATACAAATTTTATTGTAACCTAATTACTTACAATAATGGATCATATGCAATATAAGTGAACAATTCAAGAAGAAAAACTAAAATTGAATACAACATATCTAAATACAAATTAGTGACATGTTATAATAGAACATTACATTTTAAATATATGGTCAATGTTTTGTGGCATTTTTTAGCATCAACTTGAGATTTTTCTTGTTAAAAAGCTGAATAATTATAACATTCAACATTATTGATAAAAAAATAGCAAATTTTATGTAGTGTTTTTTCAAGACTTAGCATGGGCAAAACAAATTCTTGGATTTAAAAAAAAAAAAAATACACCCAAAACGACTTTAAAGTCTATAAAGATTTTTCCTCCTTTAACAGTCAGTTGTGCTTAGTTTAATTTGTAATGTATATAAATGTAGGTAGAAAAAAAAAAGCAAATGTTGATAAAGTCGCAAGAACCACAAAGCATTGCTTATGACTCCAAATCAGGCTTGGACTCCCACACCTGGTTGGTGGGGGTCGGTGGTTGTATGCACCGGGCCCTGGTAGACTGGACAAAATCAACTTGTAAGATGTTAATTCAAAATGGGAAAAGCAAGAAATATTGTTTATAGATGAAACCTATATCCTGAAATCAAGGAAAGATATACATTAAATCTGTTTGTCAATCAATGTCAGGACAGAGTCAAGTGTTTTGAACAAACCAAGGGAATAACAAATTACATATCCAGACTATTTTCCAAATATCATGTAAGGAAAGGCAGATGTTGTGTGGATCTTATAGAAACTACTCAAATCAGAAAAATCAGTTTTTATTTTAGCTCAGAAATACAGGTTTATAGAGCAGCTGTTTTGACAATTCTGAATCATGAAGCCCATGTATGTCCCATATCAATCAGCTAGATGAAGTTCATGAAAGTTGTCTCCACACAATCTGTGGTTATACTTTTGATGATAGGTTGTCCAATGCTGATCTTCTTGCAAAATGCAACATTGGCAGAATTGAGACCTTCCTGATACACTCACAACTTCACTAGGCTGGTCATGTTGCAAGGATGAGTGATAACGGAATACCCAAGTTTGTCATATATAGCCAGCTTGACAGTGAAAAAAATAATGTTGGATGGTGGTGGCTCAGGTATAAAGAAAAGTTAAAGAGCTTGAAAAAAAAAGTTCTCAGCTGTTATGCCTTGTACTAACTTTGAGTTGCTCTGAATAGAGTTAACTAGAGATACTTGTGCCAGGGTAGTTTCAGAAATGATGAAATTCGTCATATTGACCAGCTGAGAGATGAAAGACAATGGTGAAAGCATCAGGAAAATGTTCCTGTTGCTAGGTCCCAAGATCCTCACTTTTACACAAAATGTGGACTTGTATGCAGGTCACATTACTTATCTTCTCTCAGTTGCGTCTCTGTCTTTAGGCAGAGTGCACTCATGGGTTACTCTGTCAAAGGAAAGAGTTGCAACTGAGGAAAATTATACTTAGAGGTACTGGCCCTGGGGAACAGCTGCCCAAGGCCATGCCTTCTCACTGCACTCGAGAGAAGGATCGGTGCACGCCCCAAGGTCAGCACAACTGACAGTTGCAGAGGCTCGGGGAATTTTTGTTCCTTGCACGGGTGTACACACTCAGGCTCGCCACATTAAACCGACCTTGTGTCACAACCTGACCTCATGGGGGGTTAAGTAAATACAAATTTCACGTTTACTTATCATCTCTCAGTTGTGTCTCTGTCTTTGGGCATAGTGTGCTCATGGGCTTCTCTGTCAAAGGACAGAGGGGCAACTGAGAAAATTATACTGAGAGGTGTCCAGCCCTGGGGAACAGCTGCCCGAGGCCATGCCTTCCCATTGCACCAGAGGGAAAGATTGGTACTAGCACTGAATTCAGCGACGGTTGTGGGGGCTGTGGGCAATTTTTGTCCTTGTCCCAGGTGTAAGCACTTGGATCCCCACATAAAAAAGATATTGTGTCACATCTCGTCCAAGTGGGGGAAAGGAGTTAATACCGTGTGTAAATTACTATTCATATAAATTCCATAATAAAGGTCTTACTTAATTAGCTATTATGTTTCACTAAGTCTTCAAATGTTGAATGTATAACTAATTATAATTTCTATTTTTCCATCCTTACACTATATTAATTTTATCTTATAAATTGTTTCCTGTTCTGTCACCCATTAAATAAAAATAATTGTATGGAAAATAAGGATCTACATACATCAAATCGTCTTTAAATTAAGTGGCAGCAGAAGAATTATCATTGAACTTTTAAAAGGTAAGCTTAAACATTAATTCAATACTTAAATGCAGTGATCAGTTGTGTTCTTCTCCTTGCTACCTATTGTGATGATGGACAAACCAAGAGTCCTCTACAGGAACTGGCTTAAATGCCACCCAGTAGGGTGGCTTTTAAGTTAGATTAAAGTTTTAGGTAACTTAAAATTTTCAACTAGCTGCAACTTTGGATAAAAAAGGAAAATAAGAGTTACTCCCCTTGAACCATGAAAGCAATGATAATGGCTAGTATAATATATTAATATATATTTTTAACCTCACATAATCTGACAACCCTGAATCTGAGCTCAATGAAAATCATTCCCTGCATCTAACTTTTATAGGGCTTTTCAATGAGCCATGAATCATTGAAATCAGACCATTTTATTTTCTACCTACATTTATATATGTTACAAATTAAACTAAGCGCAACTACTACGGATGAAAATTTTTTGTGGATTTTAACATCATTCTAGGATCTTTTTTCTGTTAATTCCATAAATGTTTTTTTTTTATTCTTCTGTTCCCCGCCAGCCATCTGCTTTGCTCGTTCATCTTAAACTAATTTGACACTAAGCAGCAAGAGATGAAAATAACTGTCTCAAAAAGATACAACTTGTAACCTTGAGTACAGGTTGTGGATTTTTCAGGGCACCTACGCTGCTGTTGAATTTGATGAAAGGTCAAATTAAAGTAGGAACCTTGAGTGGGGAACCCTCTATCATAGACTTGCAGGGTAGATGAGACCTTTGCACTAGCCCTGTATGTATACATGCATATATATGTATATATATTTCATCTAGAGTATAGTTGTAAAAAGACAATATGAATAATTTCTTTTGTGGTTTTTATATATACTCACTCTTGTATCAGGGTGTGATGGGTAAATATTGTTGCCATTTTATATTTTTAATTACATGCATGAGCATTTTTGTTTTAGATTTTGTCAACTGCTCATTATAGTAGCATCAATTGGGCACAGTCTGTGAGAAAAAGAGCACCATGACGCAATTCACTCCACCAGAAATTTGGAAATGGCAGGCTGTACTGCTTGGCATTCATGCCAGAAGCTCAAATATGAACATTACAGAGTGTTTGTGTGTCAATCTGAGGACAGTGTAGAGGATTCAGGAAGAGTTTGTTGGTGATTACAAAGGTGTTTGGAGTGATCATTAGTAATGGCGTTGTTATGCCTCCATCTTCGAACAGGGCCACAACACAGAGGCCTTCATCAAATGCCTTGAGGAGGTAGTGCTGCCTGGGTCAAGAGGGTGGCTGCTGGAAGATCCTATATCTGGCAACAGGACTCTGCACTATGCCACAAAAGAAGGAGAACCCAGTCGTGGCTGTCAGACAATTTCTGCGACCACATCACCCCTCACATCTGGCCACTTAACTCCCCAGATTGCAACCCCATTGATTATTATGTGTGTGGTGCAGTTCAGTGAGAGACCAACAGAACTACTTGTAAAACAAAAAATGAACTGAAGGCAAGGATTATGGCAACATTCACTAACTTAAACAAGGAGACCATCCAGAAGAGTTGCAGGAGATTCTGAAGTCGTCTGGAAGCCATGGTTGAAGCCAATGGAGATTTTATTGAATAAATTTACTCTTTAGTATTTCAAGATAGTTTTGTGTAATTTTGGTAAATATATCTGTTAAAATGAGATGTCATTGTTATTTTCATTTTTGTGTAATTTAACTGACAATTAGGCAAAAATAATAGGCAAACTTTGTTATAAAGAAAATTTTCAGTTCAGTTTAGCTTAGTCTGGATCAGGGTTATAGAAAAGATTTTGTTTAATCTTCTAAAGGAAAAAGGTCTGCCAATCTGCATTTAAAATCAGAATTAAACAACTTACCTGTGCTCAAATATTAACCAATAACCAATCTATGTTTGAATAGATTTCACAACCCATATAAAAACAGGCATTGCTGAAATGATTTATTCCCATATATTAAAATTTCATCCAGCAACTGAAAAAAACTTCATAATCAATATTTATTCACTAATTAATCCACTTCTATCTAAATGGCTTTAAACCTCTTACAAAAGGTTCAGGAAGGACTTTTTTATAGTTTCTAGTTATTTATTTTGTGTTTGCCGACATTTAAGAATGTATAAAAGATAATGTTGGTGAATAACGTCTCCAATGCAGTTATAAAAGTATTTTTTGTTTGTATAACTTCGAAAAGCAATAATAAGTGGATTAAATAGATTACATTTTTTTTATTCTAATTCTCATCACTGCCATAAATCTATATGTATGTAGGTTTGGATTAATTGGTGACTATGAAAGCATAAAGAGATTATTGCTTTGTGTTTCTCTCTGATTAAGGAATGAATATGGAGGTTCCAGATCATTCCCTACCCTGGTTGAACAAATGACAGGAGTATTGAGATGTTATCAATCATGACAGTTTGCATCTAGAGCCAGGAAGTGTTGAAGTTCGATAGTCAGCTGCTGTAGTGAGTCTGGTTTGCTGAGGTGATGTTGTCAGCATCGAGGAAGGTTATAGCTGGGTGATGTCAAAGCTGGTCTCTGTTATTTTGGTGTGTGAAAGGTTTTTAGTCAAGCCTGAGAGTAGTAATGTTTGTGCTGAGAGGAGAGGTACAGAGAAAGAGGAAACTTGAGACAACAGAAATGTGGTTCTTCAGAAGATTGCTGAGAATACCATGGACAGAGATTGGGAGTAACGCAGACATTTTTATGCAAGATGGAAGCAAAAAGCTGCTTATTCTTGGAATTAGAAAGATACAGTGTTTCTGTGAATTTATGTGTGTAAAATGTTCTGAACACCAGTATGTTGATGAAAGAAGTTATTACATTGAAGTAACAATTCCTATTATTGAAAATGATCATTGATAGTTGAAAGCTCTTGAACATACACACAAATATATATATATATATATATATATATATATATATATATATATATAGGTGACTATACTCGTGTCGAAAAACCTTCGAATTCTTGATTTAACAATAGCCAAATCAATCTCAAAGGGAAAAAAAGGTTTTAAAAAAGAAAGAGCCAGTAACATGAAAGTCTGTCGAAAATAATTGCACAGATACAGGTTCAAGGCCCAAAGAAAAATCCCCGATATGAATAAACAACTAACTAACTAAAGAGCTTGATACAAACGTAGACCAGACCTAGTCAAGACATATATATATATATATATATATATATATATATATATATATATATATATATATATAAAATGATAATTTTATACATACTGGAATGAACCATCTGTTAAATATGAAAAAGCAGTAGCATGAAATGAATTAAGTAGAAACCATTGGAGTGCTCAGCTCAAAGATTTTAATGTCTACACCAATACTTATTACATTATCTGCATATATATTTTTAATTACTTTAAATTTTATATTAGTGGATACTTGCATTTCAGTAAAAGTCCTTGTTTTTGAAATGGACTGTGTATTTGAAAGTCTTAATAAGGAAAATGTGCCTTCCAGTAGGATTTGAACCTGCATTCCCCTTGTACCTTGCAAGAAATGTTGGATTATAAATAAAATCCATTAATTCCTTAGAGCGTGTGTGTATATATATATATATAAAATTTAAAAATAGCCATTTTATTTCAATACTTCTGGTATCTTATCAAGTGATGGTGCTCAATGTAAATTTTACATTGAACACCATGACATTGATAAGACAGTAGAAGTGTTGAAACAAAATGGCTATTTTTGTAGTGATTTTATAATATGTTTATGTTATAATTTTTGAATAAATTATATTTGCTCTACTCTGTATTGAGCACTCTTTTAAGAATAGTAATTTTGGTTACTGGAATTTATTCTGTATACACCAATCCTATACTTAGGTAGGTATATATATATATATATATATATATATATATATATATATATATATATATTATGTCATTCACAGACAGTACCGTTTCGCTGTATCACAGCTCCTCATATATATATATATATATATATATATATATATATTTGTTGTGAACAAACAAAACTACATTTTTTTTTTCTTAAGGTGAACTTTTCAGCCAAACACCTCATGAGAAGAATTGTTGGCAACCTCAATAAAATATTAATGAAATTTGCAAAGTGCCAACTTGTCTTCTGATGAGGTGTTGTCCAAAAAAAAAAAAAATTACCTTAAACAAAAAAAACAAAAAAATGCAATTTTCTTTGTTCCAAACAATTTACAAGTTCTGTGGTATCAAACTTGTGTGTGTGTATATTTATATATATATACACACAGAGAGTTGTGGACAGAATTATCCCCCCGACCACCACTGAATATTTGTATATTTTCTTAGGAAATGCAAATATTTGCAAGTCATTACTGAATTTACCATTTAGTTGATTCCGTATTTAGTTTTGAATAATTTGGGAAATTTATACAAGATTATTACATTCATAGTTATAGTTTTTTTTCCTAAAAATTGGTGCAGTCCAAAATTATTTGCCTCCCTTATGGAAATTATGAAATATGAATTAATATTGCTCTATGGCAATTGTAATGTTTTTTTTAATTTAACATTTAATACAAACACCCTTTGAGAATGAAATAGTATTGACCTAAATCTATAACATTCTAAAAGATAATGAAGAAGACTATATGTGAGTGCTACAAACCATGATTACTCACTCATTCTGCAATCATGGCAAGAATGGATGAACTTAACAAGAAGCTCTGAATCAAGATAGTTGATGCATACAAACAAGGTGATGGAAATACAACACTTTCCAAGTGTTTAAATGTTCTGAGATCAACAAGTTGTAGCATCATCAAGAAGTACAACGAGACTCATTGTGTTGAGAATAAATTAAGAACTGGCAGAAAACAGTTCATTTCTGAGAGAATGGAAAGGAAAATTGTTAGAGATGTCTCAAAGACTTCTCACTTAATGATAAAGGACATTGTCAATGATGTAAAGATGTCAGGGTTGAATGTATCAATGAAGACAATCACCAGATGCTTTCATCGAGCAGGACTTTGAGCATGTTTTCCAAGGAAAATTCCCTTGCTTAAGGCTAAACTCCTAAAATGCAGATTAGATTATACTGGAAGCCATCTAGAAGATGGGAGTAAATATTGTAAATACTGTTTTATGATCAGATGAAACCAAACTAGAATTATTTGGTCATATGAACACCCGTAACATATAGAAGAAAATGAATGAAGCTCAAAAACCAAAAAAATACCCTCTCTACAATTAAGCATGGTGGTGGGAGCATTCTGTTCTGGAGAATTTTTTCTGCTTCTGGACCAGGATAACTAGTAAGAGTGCAGGGTATCATGGAAAAGGAGCAGTATTTGGTTATTGTTAAAAAAAAATATTAGACAAAGTGCACAAAAGCTGTCTTTCGGATGTCACTGGATGTTCCAACATGATAATGACCTGAAACATACAGCATAAATTGTTACAAAATACTTTGATAATAGCAAAATCAAAGTATTGGTGTACCTCACACAAATTCCTGACCTAAAATCCATTGAAATATTGAAGAAAAATTAAGAGAAAAAAAGTCCTTCCAATTTGGAGGAACTAAAAGCTATTGCCAAGGAAGAATGGAGCAAAATACCTATCAGTGTATGTAGTGATCTTGTAAGGAACTATCAAAAATGATTAAAGCCAATAATCAAGAATAAAGGTTACACAATTGATTATGGAGGCAAAAGGGTCAATAATTTTGTCCTATGTTAAATGTTATTTTTGTATTATTGTTTGACAATAAAATAAAAGTTTTGTTGTCGGCATCACTGCACATTCTTTCAAATCCATTATTTCATCATTTGTGAAAAAATGTACATGAAGTTTCCATGAAAATTTGAGGTATTACAGCTTTATTTGTAATCATGAAAGCAAGGGTGAATAATTCTGTCCACAACTGTATGTGTATATATTTCTAATTACTATTGGACAACCGTTAATTCAAAACTAAGTTTAGAGTGAGTGACCATGGTTAAATGCAAATACATAGCTGAACTTCCTAACAAACAGAATTGACAAAGTCTGTAATAAGCAATAACAAGAAAAAAGAAAAGAACAGGTCAAAAATAATATAAAGCAAGCAAACAATATATGCAAGGCAAATTAATAGTCATAAGGCAAAGAGTTCACAAACTAAGAATTAGGATTAGCACACAAGAGCAAGTTTAGATAAGCAAACATAGCATCCTGACTTCAAAACAACAGATTCGGACTATCATATGAAACTGAGAACTGGCCTGTTTCATTGACTAGGAAGAAATCCCAACATGCATTTGTGTGCTTCTGCCTATACGTGTTTTGCAGTCATTCCCACTTAGAATTGGAACCAACACCAAGCTCCTTAAAAAGCTTAAATAACATTTTGTCCTTTTTTTCTTTTATCCAATGCCACTATTAAACTGTCATCTTGATATAGGCCATGGTCATTTATGTATACAATTTTATTTCATTCCATTAGTAAATATAGGCCCATAAGCTCCAACATCTCTATACCATCAAAAGATCCTTGAGGAATTAGTATTTTCTGAATTTTTATACTATATATTTTGTGATAAAGCATTTACTGCTGTAGACTCAAACCTTACAGATAAAAGCATCTCCCATAACATGAAGTCAAATAGTATGTCATTGTATGTGAACAGTTGAACCACCCTAAAGCAATAATTACCCACATACCAAGAGGTAGTGAATACAAATTGACAAGAAACTCCACAAATATGGCAATACTTGAAGAAGCCAAGAAGAACTATGAGAAGGCTTTATGCAAAGAAGAGCATAGGACTAAGCTATGTTTTAAAAAAAATCGGAAACATCTGGAAAGGGTAGCTGTCAAAAAAAAAATAAATAAATAAATAAAAAGAATAAAAAAACATTTAACACTATTTCAATTTAGAGGTGACAACAAAAATTGGTAAAGTATTCTTTCCTTCATGTTGTACAGAGTTTTCAGTAGAAATACTGTAAAAATGGGTATTATGCTATGGGAGGATGGCGTAAAAGCCAAATACATAGTTTATCATGCAATGTCATAAAATGGATGCAATCTGGAAATCTGAACTACCTGACAACCTCAAACGAAGATTCTTTTGAGCCACTGTAGAGGCAGTGTTAATGTATGGTGCTACTGCTTGGACATTAACTAAAACCCTAGAGTCTAAACTTGATGGAACCTATACTCGGGTGCTGAGAGCTATACTTAACATCTACTGGAATGATTTGATTAATAATTAATAACCTTATAGGTTATTTCATGCCAAAATTTAATTTTATTGGGAACTTTGAAGTAATAAATATATGTTATTCTGCTTTCACAACTGAATGCATGGTAGATGATACTCAGCTTTTGTGCACATAGATGTTTGTGTGGACATAATTACTAGAGGTGGTAATGTGTGTGTTTTAAGTTGTAGTTTAGTTTTTAAGTTATATCCTGAAAGAGTTCTTTCATGTTAGCTGTGTGGTTGGTAGATTTTGTTTAGTTATATATCAATGTCAGTGGATTATTTAATTCTGAATTCAAAATATTTTGCACACAATTTTGTAGCTTCAACTAAATATGTATACTATAAATAATAAATAATTTTACCATAAATTGTTGGTAATTTTTTTTTAACTAAAAATGTATTACTGATATTTTTACCATAAAATTTTTTATACTTTTACAGTATTTTTGTTGGAACCACATCTCTATGGACCCATGCCTGATATTTCAACAATCTTATGTGAATGCAGAATGCACTTTGCAGGAGACTGCTAATAATCAAAACAAGAACTTTCATGTCATTTACTGCTCTGGAGACCTAGCTATGGGGCAAGATGGGCTGCTTACCCAGCAACCACTTACATTGACAAGCTATGTTATGGTACAGAATTCCACCCTAATGACTTGATGCAGGACTGTGATAAGAAAAAAATACCTTTACACTACAAAATCCAAAGAAATGTAATGCTGAACAAACTGTAGCATATGTCTCAACTTACAAGAGAAATCCCATACTATTTACAGAAATTACAAGGAAAATGAATTCCTTTTAATATGTGGAAATAACCACTCTTTGCCTGATGAAGGTCATGAGACCGGAAACGTATGTAACAAAAATATGGAAAATAAAGTATTATATATATTTTTAAAAATCCACATTATAACCAAAAACGTTTGTGGCTTCTCTATTCTCTTTAAAATATACACTTTTTTTCTTATTGGAACAACTATAACCTCTCCATTATATAAATAAATAAAAAGATACAAATATGAAAACTTTATAAATTTAACATGCTTCACTTTTATTTAAGCTTCATCATGCATAAATTCATTTAAATGCCACCCTAATTAATAGAGAACATAATGAATTATGTATGAATATTTAGGGGTAGTTCTGATAAATATTTTGCCATCTATAAACACATCTCAAACAGTCTTTATTATATCGCCAACTTATATAAAATCCATACTTAAAGAATCTCAGATGCGTCTTCCTGCTATCACAACAGGTGTAACTTAATTCTTTCATTCACACAAAACATCCCTCAATCAACATATAGGCTACCACCAGACAGATGAAAATGCCAAGATGCTCAAATGCACACACATTATCAACCAAATCACATATACACAAACTAGAATTGTGATACAAAAACGCACATGAATTATACATACAAACTGCTTGACAGGACAGATACATTTAAGGTCTGCTTAACCGATAAGAAACAAACACAAAATACCAGAATTTTCTTTTTCCCCGCCTCATATTTCATTTTAAAAAAAGTGAAATGTTAAATTTATAAACATTTCCTATTTGTTTCTTATTCTATCATTGTCAGATTTTAAAACATATTTGATCTCAAGTCACTCATACACATGCATGTGTTTTTATTTTTTTTATTTTAAAGCAGCCACTTGAATCCAAGAATTCCAGTGTAGTAATCCCCACTGCAGACGTCTGCTCAGATTCAAACACAGGTCTCTTCGTCAGAGATGTTCTAATCACTTGGACATTATATATATATATATATATATATATATATATATATATATAGGGTGACCCAGAAAAAAACGGGAACTTTTTAACAATCCAATAAAACTAAGAGTGATAGAAGAAAAATATTTAATTCATAGTAATTGAAACCTTAAAATATGCCATTTAAGAAACAATAATGGAATTTTCATTTTTTTAAAATTACATCCTGTAAATGGCGTCCTCCTGTACGAATGCATTCTTGAAATCTGCTGTTGAGATTCCTCATTGACTGCTGCAACATCTCAGCTGGGATACTGTGAATTTCATTCTCGTTACTAAAATGGCAAAATGTTTACTTGCTCAAGGTCACTGTCTCGCAGTGTTGTCACTTGCTCAAGGTCACTGTCTCGCAGTGTTGCCACTTGCTCATGTCTGGCAATACGCACTTTAAAAATTCCTGTTTTTTGGGGTCATCCTATATATATATATATGAGGAACAGCATGTCATATTTTAATTGTATACTTTTTCTTTAAAGTTCAGTTATGTTTGAGATCCTACAGTCAATGTTTTTCAAATAAAATTTTATGTGTCAGCAGAAGTTATGGAGTTTGAATCGAATATTAAATTGTAATCAATGTATGATTGTTCTTCCAACGTTAATTGAGTTTCAGATTTCACTGTAAACTTTAATTATATCTTATGCATTTAAGTTTACTTAGAAACAGCTTTACACAGAATGTTTGTGCGTATTCAACTTTGAATGTAGCAATCTAGTTTGAGGCATTATACTTTTTCAAAGATCATTTGTACAAAATAATACAAGCAGAAAACTCAGTTTTATAACTGCTTTGGGGACATTATTTACCAGCATTGTCATTTGTACATCCTTAGACACAAGCTAACACAAAAATAGCTTTAATCAATAGAACTAACAGCTTCTTTCCAATTACCCCTGGCTGCTAGTGTAGCTGTTTAATCCCCATACAGACACATGCATGTTTAGCACCCACAAAACCATACTGTATTTTATACTGGAACTATGCTGAGCAGATATTAATTACAGTTTTGGGGGAAAGTGCATGATCTCATGTGATCATCCATTTGAAGATTGTCATTTTGTTGAACAAGTTCCCAAGAGGGTGCAATCTTATCTGCTTCAATTCTTGGATCAGCTGTTATCTTTGATACATATAATCTGTACTTACTCCCTTCTCTTAGGCTCTTACAACTACCTCATTCAATAACCGTCTAACTTGAGTGGCTCTTGCACCTTGTATTGCATGAACATTAAGAAAAGGCCAGTATATTCAACCATGCTACCACAACTATTGATGGCTTCAGAATGGTTTTGTCAAGTCATTTTCATTCATAACACTTTGGTCAACATTTTGTATGGTTTTTCGGTCATTTTGCAATGATGCTGCATACTGATAGTCTCCCGAGATTGATATTATTAAGACATCAGCTCCTTGACAAATCTACCATTATTATATATATATATATATATGTGTGTGTGTGTGTGTGTGTGTGTGTGTGTGTGTGTGTGTGTGTGTGTGTGTGTGTGTGTCTGTATGTTTAAATGCTTTCAACCATCTGTGGTCATTTTCAATAATAGTAATTATTTTGAAATTTAAAGAAAACTTCAATGTAATAACTTCTCATCAACTTACTGGTGTTCAGAACATTTTACATGCATAATTTCACAGAAACACTGTATCTTTCTAATTCCAAGAATAAGCAGCTTTTTGATTCCATCTTGCATAAAACTTCTGCGTTACTCCCAAGCTCTGTCCATTGTACTCTCAGCAACCTTCTGCAGAACTACATCTGTTGTCTCAGGTTTTCTCTTTATTTGGCTGGAAATTGTTCAGCATTCACTGCCATATAGAAAGAGTGATATTACATAGCAATTCAGAAGCTTATTTTTTGGTTTCTCATTAAATTTTCCTGTCTCTTAGTACTGGATAAATATTAGTTATAGAACCAATATTTCTACTCACCAATCTCAACATAGAAAAAAAAGAAAAAAAAAGATCCATTCACTATTAGAGAAAACAATGACTAGAAAAACCTGGACAGAGAACTGAAGGAATAATTCATATAATTAATGAAAAAGGAAAACGAAACAAAGATGGTGGATAGTCAGAAGGTAATATAATGACTGGAATCAGTTTCCTGTTTTTCTCTGCCAAATATTTCACTCCTGCAATAATAAAATCATATCCTTGATAAATCCACCTGGGCCCAATTTGAACCTGGTTCTCATGAGTAAAATGCCAATGTTCTCAATATGCAGCCACATGTCGATAGCTTTAATAACAAACTGACCAACTTGTAAAACTTCTGGTGGTAACCTCCTGGAGGACCAATCTAAATCACAAAGACCCTCAGTGAGCCATGAGGTCACCCCTCACCAGCAACAATCATTGACATTTTAATAACCAACTGACTTCTTATAATGCTAAACTTAACTTGCAAGAAAGCTTGTTGATCAGACCTGAGGGAAGGAGTTTATCATCCACACCCTGTGATCCGGGTAGTCAATTTGCTTATCTCACAAATGGATTTGAACCAACCCCTATACTCCTGTCATTTGTTTAGCCAGGGTAGGGAATGATTTGGAACCTCCATATTCATTCCTTAATCAGAGAGAAACACAAAGCAATAGTCTCTTTATGCTTTCATAGTCACCAATTAATCCAAACCTACATACATATAGATTTATGGCAGTGATGAGAATTAGAATAAAAAAAATGTAATCTATTTAATCCACTTATTATTGCTTTTCGAAGTTATACAAACAAAAAATACTTTTATAACTGCATTGGAGACGTTATTCACCAACATTATCTTTTATACATTCTTAAATGTCGGCAAACACAAAATAAATAACTAGAAACTATAAAAAAGTCCTTCCTGAACCTTTTGTAAGAGGTTTAAAGCCATTTAGATAGAAGTGGATTAATTAGTGAATAAATATTGATTATGAAGTTTTTTTCAGTTGCTGGATGAAATTTTAATATATGGGAATAAATCATTTCAGCAATGCCTGTTTTTATATGGGTTTTGAAATCTATTCAAAGATACATGACGATCCACCACATCTTCACAGGTGATGGCCACCTAATCACGTTCACTTCTCACCTTGCACCTCTCTCGTGCATGATCCCAAAGGTGACTTCCAGGCCAGCTGTGGACTTGCATGACTTGTTACACAAGTGACAGATGAACAATGTGCTTGCCACAACCTTGATGGAGTCACACCACTGTATCTGACTCCTTGCATCACCATGTACCTTTTCAGTCTGGAGCTGGTTGTGTATACCTTGTCACACAGTGGGCAGGCTGTGACACTGTTTCTGGAGAATGTTAATGGTGATTTTAAAAATAAAAAACACACACACTAAATATTAGAAAAGATGAAAACATATATATATATATATATATATATATATATATATATGTTATCTCAGTGTCTATTGGTTGAAATAGGTGTATTTGCCACAAGTGTTATTGGTAAATATTTGAGCACAGCTAAGTTGTTTAATGCTGATTTTTAAAGCAGATTGGCAAACCTTTCTCTTTTGAAAGATTCAACAAAATCTTTTATTTGGCCCTGATCCAGACTAAGCTATGTTGAACTGCATAATTTTCTTAATAACAAAGTTTGGTCATTATTTTAGCCCAGATAAGTTTTTAATGTTGATTTTCAAGGTAATCAGGTTGGCCATATTTTTGCAATTTGATTTTTTTTTTTTTTTTTTTGCTGCAGTGTCCCTTCAAAACATTGGTGACTATGACTCTCCACAGGTTCCTTTTATGTATTTTCTGTGAATTAACACGCATTTGTGGGAGTGATAGTGTAGTTATTTCCTGTTGCTTTCTCCATGGTTTGACATTCAGAATTTCCTTCTAATAGATTGGTAACCACTCAAGTTTAGGGGGCCCAGATTACCTATTTATCCCATAGCTGGTAGGGGAGAGCCAGCTACATGCCTTTCCAAAGAGCATCAGTGCCTAAGTAAAGGAAACAGATTAGCCCAAGATTTGAACTCAGCTTGCTGATTTCCCTTTTTGTACCAATAACCATTACGGGTCCTCCTTCCAGATTGCCAACACAGAGCCTCTTTATCAGTAAAGAAATTGTCCAGCATCGTTTTTTTTTTGTTTTCTGGATAAAGCCCCAAGAGCCATTAAAAGTAGATGGATACTGAAGGAGATAATTGTATGAGCAGTTAGAGTAAGAGGTAAGAAGTGCCATTTATAAAGATATACAGGAAAGAACTAGCTAGACTTGAATAGGTTAAGACTGCAGTGATTGGAAAAACATCCTTGGAATTTCCTCCTTACTAATGGAATAAGAAAGGAATGCAGATGATTTGACTGCGTATGTGGCATGGCAGGTCTTAGCTGTGAGAGTTAGAATTGGTGCAACTAAAGAACATAGCTCATCAGAAGATTTTCCATGGAAATAGTATATAGAGTATCAAGAGGCATGTAACAATTTATCTGTGTGAAAGGAGTTGAAAGGTGGAAAATAATCACCTACAAGGCCATGTAAATGATTTTGAACTATCAAGATTGGAAAGTGAAGGTTAGGCAATACCAGCCCAGATATGGTAGGAATACTCCATTTTTGACCTCATCTAGCTCTCATAAAAGTAAAGTATAGCAAGAGAAGTCAGATACTTACAGGAGTGGTACAAGGAACTATTTTTCAAGTATTTTTAGTGATTGATTGTATATGTGAGTTCTGTTAGAGGTTTGGGCAGAGATTAAGTCCCAATAAGCATTCAAGGCAAGGGGGCACCCTTGAGAACACCCGCTCATTATGAGGGGCCAAAATAACTATTCTTTGTTAAAAGTTTTCAATATATTCTATATAGTTAGTAAATTATAAAGTACAAATTTAGTCAAAATGTGTAAATGGAAATAAATTTATGCCTTAACTTCTCATCTATGAATCAAAGAAATATGTACTAATTATGTTTGTGTAACAGAAAGAAGAAATTGGAGAGTTGCATTCAAATTCCAGTTGGGTTTCTTACATTCTCTTATGTGCAAATATACTTGGGTAAGGAATGAATCCATATCTTCTCCCCCAGCTATGGATTAAATAGTTGTGCCTGGAAAAAATCATTGTTATTCTCAAAAAATTATTAATGCAATATTTACTTGAAAACGAATTAATCTATTAATATGTTGCCATTTTTAATATACCACAAAGGGTTGATAAGCCATAAAAAAATCAATCAATCAATCAATGTTATTGATATCCAGTCACAATAAGTCAGCCAATATACATGAGAGGACATGCTGTGACATGACAACTATCACAAAGATTTAAACATTGACAGAAATACCAAATAGTAAAACTGAGCTACAAACAGCTGTTTTACAAATACATTTTTCTTTTCCCAGGTTCTAAATTCTTAGTGTTTTTTTCCACAAAGTTTATTCAAATATTTCTAAAAAAAAAATAAAATAAAAGTTTTTCTGCTTTTATAACTTTTTATTTAAAACACTAATTGCTATCAATTCCTTATATAATACTGAGACATAATTAGTACATATTTCTTTGATTCATAGATGAGAAGTTAAGGCATAAATTTATTTTCATTTACATATTTTGACTAAATTTGTACTTTATAATTTACTAACTATATAGTAAACATCTGTAAAGTCTTGCACAAAGTTCAGAATTATTCAATTTTTTTTTTTTAACTACAAAACATTTGTTCCATGATTTAAAGTTTAAAAAGTTGGCACCAAGTACCAAAATCCATAATGTTGAAAATTTCTAAAACAAACATTTAAAAATTCTAAAAACTGGATGAAAAATAAAGAAAAATTTCCAAGTTCCAAAAGATAAATACTGTCTTTATTTTTATAACCTCAGATTATTTTAAATCTAATTTATTTTTCTCTCAAATGTTTTCATATAAATAAATTTTAAAATACCTTATATGATAAACACGCTATTTATTTTCATTATTTGCATACAGATAATTGCCCTCATATTTGTATTTTTTTAATATTTCAGATGTTGCGCACTCTGGCTTTCATCAGGTGTATATCAATCAAGGTAACCTACAGAGTACTAAATGAGATATTCTTAGACATAGGCAGTGGAACAAGACAGTCTTTCTCTACAGATTAAATAAAGGGTTCAGTTCATAATTCCATAATTGCAGGATTGATATACACCGGAGGAAGGCCAGAGGGTACAATGGCTGAAACTTTGTGATGACAACAATAGTCTGCATGTAAATAGTGTAATTAATGATAACTCCTCATCCAAGAAATTAAAACAGAAATTATGTTATTTATTTGCATGAACAAACTCATTCCTCGCAACATAAAAAGCAGAACTTTTTTTTTTCTATCCTTTATTGCTGAGCATATGGAAATCTGACAAGAAACATTTAGAAAACAGTGAAGTTTTGTGTGAATGACACAAATTTTCAGAAATGGAAGAACTTTAAAGTTTGGGTTTTTTCTTTATCTAATTTATCTCCCTTGTTTCTATTAATAGATATTGTGATTAATTTCATAATAATTCCAAAAAGAGGCATAAATACAAAGCAAAAAGTATTTATAATTAAAATCTAACAAAAAATTGTTTTTAAATAAAAGCTTTGAATTAACAGTAACCAAAATATATATTTTTCAGTTTTTTCTTTTTTTTTAAACATTCTGGTGTTTCTCTCTATATGTTACCTATTGATGGATGGAGAACATGTGAAGTAAATTACTTTGTTTATTTTTCTGTTATATGCGTGTTTCAGACTCATTTAATGTATTCAATGAAAAAATACAGTGGAATTTATATAGACACTGACAGAATTGCACTTTTTGAAAGCACAATATGTCAATGTTAAAATAGTGTAAATGATGATTATAGATATATATAAATAAATAAAATCTATTTTTAGTGAGATTGGAGAATAAGATAATATCACCGGAGAAAAAAAAGGTGAAAATGTCAAAATAGACATGTGATGTAAGAAATTATGATTAAATTTAAACTAAATCGAAAGTCTTCATTTGTTTTTCCGAGTCTTTCTGTTCTTGTTTTCGAGGGAGATGTTTTGAAAACAACTTCAGCTGGTGCTTACAAATGCTGATCAGCAAAATGATTGCTTCTTATTGCAACTATCAACAGGTAAGACGACACACAGGTGTTTCTTCACAGGTGTTTCAGTGTAAAAAAAAAAAGAAAGAGAGAGAAAGCAATGTTAATGAACAGATACTACGCTCTAAAAAGAAATAAAATTAAAAAAATGAAATTTTGAAAAGTCAGTTGTTATTTTCTGTCTTAATTCTTGTTCTTTTACTGTTCTCTCTCCTTAGTGTTTTTTTTCTTATTCTCTCACACTCAATAACCCCCTTGTGTCTTAGGGGCATTGTTGCCTTTCTTGGGGTGAAATGATTAAAATAAAATACTAATTAGGGATCACCAAATGAAAATAAAAAACCTATATAATCATACATGTTATCTGTGTGTTTGTGTCATGTATATATATATATATATACACACACACACAATATAATAAGATAAATATATCTGTACGTTTCATTAAAATGACAAAATTAGCATTACATAGGAAAAAGTATAATATATAAAATAAGATTTCTTTTAAAGAATAAATTCATGGTAAAAATCAAGAAATCTAAATTAATACAAAGTCAATAAGTATAAAATACACAAAATAGATGACAGTGTTCTACTTACCTTAATATTGTAAATAAAAAAAGAAGGTGCGTTAAGATTAAACATACAAATCAACAAGTACACATGCAAAAGCATGTGGATTGGCAAGGCAGTTAAAACGAGGGATTACAGGTGGGAACATCCCCGGTGTTTTCATCCCTTCTTGGCAACAGGCCATCTGGTCCCCGTTTCCGGGTCACGTGTGGTCAGCACACTGCTACTCCTTGGCCAGATGTGGTGTTCTGCCTTATCTCAAGCACCACCCCAAGTATGTTTATAGCCGGCTTTTGTTGTTTAGTGATAATAACATGAAACCCACTAAATCTCTCTTCCTTCATTCAGACATCACTGCATTGGCTTATATGACTGTCGTGTGTGTTGTAACGCGCACAGATCCCATTGCGTTGCTATGGACACAAGTGTGCTAAAATCAATATAGCAGCAGCAGCAGCAAGAGTTTGATGAAGAGTGAAAGATAAAAATGCATAGAGATGGAAATAATAAAAAATAAGAGGAGTCAGAAAGTTTAAAACAGAGAGAAAGAGAGAGAGAAAGAGAGAGAGAGGAGAGAAAGAGAGAAAAAGAGAAAAGAGAGAAAAAGAGAAAAGAGAGAAAGAGAGAAAAGAGAGAAAAAGAGAGAAAAAGAGAAAAAGAGAGAAAAAGAGAAAAGAGAGAAAAAGAGAGAAAAAGAGAAAAGAGAGAAAAAGAGAGAAAAGAGAAAAAGAGAGAATAAGAGAAAAGAGAGAAAAAGAGAAAAAGAGAAAAGAGAGAAAAAGAGAAAAGAGAGAAAAAGAGAAAAGAGAGAAAAAGAGAAAAGAGAGAAAAAGAGAGAAAAGAGAGAAAAAGAGAGAAAAGAGAGAAAAGAGAGAAAAGAGAGAAAAAGAGAGAAAAAGAGAAAAGAGAGAAAAAGAGAGAAAAAGAGAAAAGAGAGAAAAAGAGAAAAGAGAGAAAAAGAGAAAAGAGAGAAAAAGAGAAAAGAGAGAAAAAGAGAAAAGAGAGAAAAAGAGAAAAGAGAGAAAAAGAGAAAAGAGAGAAAAAGAGAAAAGAGAGAAAAAGAGAAAAGAGAGAAAAAGAGAAAAAGAGAAAAGAGAGAAAAAGAGAAAAGAGAGAAAAAGAGAAAAGAGAGAAAAAGAGAAAAGAGAGAAGAGAAAGAAAAAGAGAAGAGAAAGAAAAAGAGAAGAGAAAGAAAAAGAGAAGAGAAAGAAAAAGAGAAGAGAAAGAAAAAGAGAAGAGAAAGAAAAAGAGAAGAGAAAGAAAAAGAGAAGAGAAAGAAAAAGAGAAGAGAAAGAAAAAGAGAAGAGAAAGAAAAAGAGAAGAGAAAGAAAAAGAGAAGAGAAAGAAAAAGAGAAGAGAAAGAAAAAGAGAAGAGAAAGAAAAAGAGAAAAGAAAAAAGAGAAAAGAAAAAAAAGAGAAAAGAAAGAAAAAGAGAAGAGAAAGAAAAAGAGAGAAAAGAAAGAAAAAGAGAAAAGAAAGAAAAAGAGAAAAGAAAGAAAAAGAGAAAAGAAAGAGAAAAGAAAGAGAAAGAGAGAAAAGAAAGAGAAAGAGAGAAAAGAAAGAGAGAAGAGAAAGAGAAAGAGAGAAGAGAAAGAGAGAAGAGAAAGAGAGAAGAGAAAGAGAGAAGAGAAAGAGAGAAGAGAAAGAGAGAAGAGAAAGAGAGAAAAGAAAGAGAAAGAAAGAAATAGAAGGAAGTCAAAGAAAAAGGTAGGGAACAACAGCATGAAAGGGATGCAGCAAATTGAGGGGAAAAGGGCTTAAAACAAAGTCGTAAAAATAGAGAAAGTAAGAATGAATAAGAGAGGAGAGAGAAGTTGTAAGTTTAAGAGAAACGGAAACTTGTAAAGTCGTGGGGAGATGGAGAAATGATGAGAAATTGAGAGTAAGCAATGAAAAGAGAATTTAGTTTATAAAATGTGTTGGCAGAAAGTTTGAGTGAGAATAGAAAGCATCAATGTGAAGGAAAAACAAACCATGTCAATAAAGAGAATGAGCTGGTGGACAGGGAGAGAAGAGTGGGGAATTCTTAAACAGGAAACATTGGAGGCACGGTGGCAGAATTGGAGAGTCAAGTTCAAATTCCAGTAGAGTTCGTTACATTGACTTACGTGTAAATATCATTGAGAAAGGCATGAATCTATCACCTCTTCCCCAAGCTATGGGCTGAATAGCAGTACAGCCTGGATCCTATAGCCTTGGGTAGCAACTGGTCCAGAAGGACAATTCTGAATTCAAAATCTCCAGCTATGGGTTAAATAGCTTCACCCACCTACAAATGGCCAAGTGTGGCAATTACAGATACACCTCTGGTTGATCAGGAATGGGTTCTTCCAGCAAGAGTGAGAAGGCTTTGTATTTGGAAGGAATCATTAAAGAAAGAAAGCAGAGTGAGATTATTAAGGCCATAATGTCTGACTAGAAAGGATAAGGCAGTTAATACAAAAAAAAAAAAATAGGGAAAAGGCAAAGGTGACAGAAATCCAAAGATATACACAATGGAATCACAATAGATGCCTTCTAAAAAGTAAAAATATTAAGAAACAGGAAAATTACTTCAAAACAAAAACAGTGCTGAACAACTACTTCTATATCTGTCTATATTTCCGAGATGATGTATTCTAACTGTTTACACTATTTATATCATTTGGACTGTTGTCCTCATCTTTATTGCCATATTCACAACATTTCAGCTGCTCTATGCTCCAACCTACTTCAGGTGATATATATATTGGAATTTCAAACCGAACCCTTTATTTAGTCCATGGTGTTAGATTGTTCTAATTCCATATACCAAGTTTTTGTTCCTTGTGCCATGGCCAGGTATTGAACTCTCAACTCTTTGGGTTAAGTCACTTTTTGGATTACTCAACCAATGCTTTTATCCACTAGGTCAAGTGTCCCTAAGAACATGGCTTTTATCTGCTGGGCCATGTGTGTTCATTGAGTTACTAAGGGGAATTAACTGATACCAAGATATCCAAAAAGGCACTGCACATGAAATTAGAACAATCTACCCCCATAAACTAAATATAGGGTTTAGTCTAGAATTCCAACATATATCATCTGAAGAAGGTTGGAGCATACAATGGCCAACAGATCATGAATATGGCAATAAAGATGAAGGAATGATGTAAATAATGTAAATAATCAATCCACCTATATGGCAGTGAATACTGGACAATTTCTTCACAGGTGAAGGGGAAGTTTGGTGCAACATAGTTGGGGTTCTACAGGAGGATGCTGAGAATACCATGGATGGAATATGTGAGCAACAAGGAAGTTTTAAAGGAAAATGGAAACAAAAAGGACACTTATAATTGGTATCAGAAAGAGACAGTTGAAATTTGACATTCATAGAGGAAAGAAGGCTTGGAAAATCTGACACTCATGGGACAATGATAGTAAAGGAGAAACAGTGAGTCACCTACCTAACGAACTCGTGTAGATAGATGGTAGAACAGTGTCTGGAAGTTATAGCAAAGGGGAAAATATTGCTTTGAGCTACAAAGAATAGAAGCTGTTAAAAATCATGATCATTTACATCCTGAAAACACATGGCAAAGAAAATAAGGGTAAAAGCTCTTTAATACCCTTTAAAGTATTCCCCCTTACAACCTGACATATTTATCCTAGTAACCCTCCCATTTTTCCAAAACAATATGTAAAATTTGGAGATCAATGTAGGCTACATTCTACTAAATATTAATTTCACACTCTAGCCAAAAACTATCTTCTTTCAATGGCAATTTTGGCTTTAGAAAAAAAAAACAAGGATTCAAATCTGGAATGTAAAAAGTTGACAGACATAGATCATGTGATGTTCTGCCAATAAAGAATGCAACAGTCAAACACAACAGCCCATTCATTGGTGTTTGAATGCCAACTGAGTAACCTCATGGGTGAGTATTTGCTTACACATGTACATGTCCCATCTGATTGGTTGCCAACTTGCACAAAGCCTTCTTAATCATTCAAATAATTTCCATTAATATTTTTTGTGAATGTAATGGCTAGACAATTCACACTCAATGACATCTCACTCATTGTCAAATGAGGGCTTACAAGCCACATCAGTTTGAAACACTGATTCCAGTACAATCACCAAAGTTAAGCAACATCAAGCCTGGTTAGTCCAGAAACAGGTGACCGCTTGAGACTACCAGGTGCTGTAAGCTTGAATGTGCAGGTAGCATAATGGATTTTTGCTCAGAATTGTTAATCATATTCCTATAGGGGGACATTATATTCACTTATGAGCAAATACCTTTTCAAAAGGTATGAATCCACCTATCCTCCTCCCGGCTATAGGTTAATTAGTAAGACTTATATCACTAAACCATTAGAAAAACAGTCAATAAATCACTGTCAATGAGTTGCCCTAGTGGAGTGGCACTGTTCCTGCATGTTCATGATGTTTGTCAAGGCTGCACATCTTTTCTGAAGATATTTAAAATGACTGGATATTTTGTGGACACAGACCATATGCATGTGTGTGTACAGTATTTTCAATAATGACAAGGTATAAAACATCCATTCTACTGGAGAGAAGCCATTCATGCATTCACAGGAAGGTCTCCTCTGGTTGTTAAGTCTTCTTATTCATTCAAATAATTTCCATGGATGAATGCATTCGTCTCCCAATTCTCATACCCAATGGCATCTCACCATTAATTGAGAAACCCTAGAGAGTTTTCATGCATGTGCAGTAAGGTCCTCTTTCATTGGTTTCCCAACGGCACAACTTGTTCTGAAGATATTAAAAATGGCTGAATACTTTTTGGACAGACTTCAAGAAAATTGATTGACTGATTTTTTTTTTTACAGTTTATCAACCTTCTGTAGGTTATTTAAGGCCAAATCATTTTGGAATTGTAAGAATTTTTTGTGGGTAAGTATTCTATTAGAAATTTATTAGGGATAATAATGATTTTCAGAAACAAGTCTTACTATTTTAACACATAGGTGAGCAGAGAAGAGGTGGATTCATACCTTTCCCAAGAACATCTGTGCATAAGTGAATATAATGAACCCAATTGGAATTCGAACTCAGCTTTCTGACTTCTCTTTCCACTCAAACATCCAAGCTTATAGCACCTGGTATTCTCAAGTGGTCATCCATGATACTTAACTTTAGTGATTAAACGAAAACTAGTATTACAATGTGATATGGCCATAAGCCCTTGTATACCAGAAAGAAAGAAAAAATTTAATTCAATAGAGAGAGTGGTTGTGGAAAATCCTGAAAATGAGATGTTAGGACAAATATCAGCAAACCAAAAACAGAGAGAAAGCAAGAAGAGGGAAGAAACAGATATATTATAGAGAAATAGTGAAAATTTAGAGAAAAGAGGAGGGACTCTGTAGAGGCATTGAAAGGTAGAGATTCAAATAATAAAGAAAGAGAAAAGAAAACTATAAGATATTATAGTGCTGGGATGCGGTCAGATTCAAATCTGGAAAGAAAGTGTGTAAAAATGTTCAATAGAAAAGCCTAAGTGAGTATCTATGTAGATAAAAAAAAAAAAAAAGACAATACCTAATTTTATGAACACTAAGCATGGTTTGTCTGGTGGCGAAAGTATCTGCATATTTTCCACTGTCACCAGTACTGGTTGGTTTTTCAATTCTGGTAAAATATCCTCCTTGGGGTATGTCTTATTCGATATAGTTGCATATTTCCAACAGGTATCAGTTGTTAATATACAAACCTACGTAAAAAGCCAGAAATACAAATTCTTAATTCAAGCTCTCCCCACAGAGAATTAACACAACGGCATCTTCTAAACCATATGGATATGGATTCTTGCAAATCTTATTGAAATATGTAAATTAATGAAAAAGGCAAGCAAAATATATATGAGTGAGAGAGAGAGATGAAATGTTTAATAAAGAGGAGATGGAATGTGGAAAGTTGGGAGAAACATGAAGAGGAGAAGACCTATGTGTAAATGTAAAGAGAGAAGTTGAAGTGAAAGTGTGAGGAGAGGAACAAGAATGTAGAAAGAATTTAGGGAGTGCCTGAAATAAGCTGATAAATGTTCATAAACAACAATAATGGTCATTAAGAAATAAAGAGAAAATCCCAAAGACAAATAACATTACTAAAATATGTATACGTGTTGTCTGACAAAGAAAAACAAACAAAACAAAACAAAAAAGATGAGAATTTTAAGATGTATAAAAAGATGTGGAGAGAGAGTGAAGTGCAGATTGAGAGAGAGAGAGAAAAAGGGGGAAAATAGAGAGAGAGAGAGAATGGAGAGAGAGAGAGAGAAAAAGGGGGAAAATAGAGAGAGATAGAATGGAGAGAGAGAGATAGAATGGAGAGAGAGAGATAGAATGGAGAGAGAGAGATAGAATGGAGAGAGAGAGATATAGAATGGAGAGAGAGAGATATAGAATGGAGAGAGAGAGATATAGAAGGGAGAGAGAGAGATATAGAAGGGAGAGAGAGAGATATAGAAGGGAGAGAGAGAGATATAGAAGGGAGAGATAGAAGGGAGAGAGGGGGAGATAGAACGGGGAGATAGAAGGGGGAAACGGGGAGATAGAAGGGGGAAACGGGGAGATAGAAGGGGGAAACGGGGAGATAGAAGGGGGAAACGGGGAGATAGAAGGGGGAAACGGGGAGATAGAAGGGGGAAACGGGGAGATAGAAGGGGGAAACGGGGAGATAGAAGGGGGAAACGGGGAGATAGAAGGGGGAAACGGGGAGATAGAAGGGGGAAACGGGGAGATAGAAGGGGGAAACGTGTGGGGGGAGGTAGAAGGGGGAAACGTGTGGGGGGAGGTAGAAGGGGGAAACGTGTGGGGGGAGGTAGAAGGGGGAAATGTGTGGAGGGAGGTAGAAGGGGGAAACGTGTGGAGGGAGGTAGAAGGGGGAAACGTGTGGGGGAGAGAGGAGAAATGTGAGAAATACAATGAGAGAGAAATGGAGAGAGAGAGAGATTATAAATGCAGAGTGTGGTATCTACAATAGTATTAGAAGGAAAAGCTCATGGCAAAGAAGTAAAGATAGAGAGTGGGGAGCGTTTTAACTAGAGAAAAGAGAATTAGACAAAATATAAAAATGATGAGACAGAGAAAGTAAATACACAAAAAAGTAAAAGTTAGCAAGAAAGAGAAATTGAACTAAAAAGACTGAAACAACAGAGGATATGATCAAATAAAAGTGGGGGAAAAGTAAGAGAGACAGGTGGGAGTTTCAAGCTAGAGGCACTACAAGGAAAATGAGGAGGAAGAAAAAGAGTATGTACTGAAGGGAGAAGATTAAAAATGGTGTGATGGAAAGAGGAAAAAATAAAGATCTGCCAAATGAAGGAGTGACAAAAGTGAGAGGGGAGATTGCAAAAAGAGGAGGAAATAGAGAGTGTTATAATTTGAAAAATAATCCTGAACAAATCCTGGCAGACAACTGAAAGAATTCTTAACATACAATTCCATTTGAAA
Source organism: Acanthosepion esculentum (assembly GCA_964036315.1). Classification (NCBI taxonomy): domain Eukaryota; kingdom Metazoa; phylum Mollusca; class Cephalopoda; order Sepiida; family Sepiidae; genus Acanthosepion; species Acanthosepion esculentum. The sequence goes on along the minus strand of OZ038478.1, from coordinate 35,675,795 downwards.
GATTCTCTGTTCATACCTGAGGATGAGGAAATCTGGCCAAGTAGGCAGGATTCATTTTTGAAGTTTAGAGAAGAGAATAAGGTGGAAAAGAAAGGAGTTAAGAAAGAAAGTAAGAGAGAAACAGGAGTGTCAGGGTGAGTATGGATGGTTATGATAGAGGGTGAAAGGAAATCTATCAAACAGACAAATATATATATATATATATATATATATATATATATATATATAAGAAATATGAAAGTGAACATAGAAGTCAACACTTAGAGGCGACAGTATTTCATGCTAGACAATTCTAGCATGAAACAGACTGTTGCCTCTAAGTGTTGACTTCTATGTTCACTTTTATATTTACACACGCTCTGTCTCTGATATTGAGCACTTTATCCCATAAATATAGTACATTTTAGGACAATAAATATATATATATATATATATATACACACACACACACACTGCCCTTTGTCTAATAAAATCTGGCAGATACCAAACAAATCGTTATCAATGCTTTTAACAAAAGGGTGATATAAGATGAAACTAATATACAGGGTGCGATGGATAAATTGTCGTCTAAATTATGCAAAAAAAAAAAAAAAAAAAAAATTAAAATAAAATAAAATAAAAAAAAATAAAAAATAAATATAATACTGACATCTTATTATAAAAGATTTATTTACTAAAAACATGTAAAAATATCTTGAAATACTAAAGAGTAAATTTATTCAATGAAATCACCGTTGGCTTCAACCACAACCTCCAGACAACTTTGGAATCTTCTGCAAATATTCTGGACAGTCTCCTTGAGATTCTGAAAGTTTGTAAATATTGGCATTATCTTTGCCTTCAGTTCATCTTTGGTGTTACAGGAAGTTTTGTTGGTCTCTTGCTCAACTGCATCCCACACACAATAATGAAGGGGGCTGCAGTCTGGGGAGTTAGGTGGCCAGATGTAAGGTGTGATGTGGTTGCAGAAACTGTCTGACAGCCATGGCTGGGTTCTTTTGCTTGTGTGGCATGGTGCAGAATCCTGTTGCCAGACACAGGGTCTTCCAGCAGCCACCCTCTTGACCCAGAGTAGCAGCACCTGCACAAGTCACTTGATATAGGCTCTCCTTGCTGAGCCTAAGGCCCTGTTCAAAGATGAATGGGAGCATAACATCTCCATCACTCGTGATCACTCCAAACATCATGATGTTGACTGGGTATTTCATCCAACTCTTTCCAAAATCCTCCTCACTGTTCACAGATTGACATACACTCTGAAATGTTCGTGTTAGAGCTTCTGGCATGAATGCGCAGTAATACAGCATTCTATTTCCAAATTCCTGGCAGAGTGAATTGTGTTATGGTGCTCTTCTTCTTGCAGATGGTCTCCCACTGACCCTACACTATACTGCACAGTTGACAAAATCAAAATCAAATGTGTATGTGCAAAATTAAAAATATAAAATGGCAGCAATTTACCCACCGCTTACTGTGTATGTATATCAAGATAAAACTTTTTTGTAATCAAAGTCATCCCAAGCAAGGGAGTAAAGCCACTAAGGCACAAGGGGCTACTGGCCATGAAAGAATTTGAAAACAGAAAACATTAAGGAGCTAGCACAATAGAAGAGTAATCAGGAAGACTGTAGATAGCGATTAACATTGCATTTACATTTTTGAAGATCAAAGTTGGCCAGAAAGCGTGGAGCCAGAAGAATTTTTCATAAGTAAAAGTGCAAGAAAAGAAACTTAGCATAGAACTTATGGTTACAACTAGTCAATTCAACTGAAATTGTTGAGAATCTAGTACTGTTCTTACATTCATAAAATCTAGGTACCATAGCAAAGTGTTAAAGTATTTGTAGAAAAGGCACCAAATTTACAGCAGAGGCAATGTGATTGAAGCTGAGACACCAGGTCAGGACCAATAGTATTGCTGATTCTTCTGTCTCTAAATAAATATCAGGAGAACCAGACAAAATGTGGCAGCAATATTCTAAGCATAGTTAAATGGTAGGCAAGAGAGATATGCAAGAGAGATTCTGAGAATTGTTTAGCATGGATAACCATATTTGAGTAGATGCCCTATTTATTTTAAATAGTGCTTTTTTGTTTACTGGTCTGAAAATGTGAGAAATCTTATTAAAAGAAAAATCTGCTCTCTGGAAGGAATTGGACTTGCATGTCCCCTTTATAGGAGAAACCATCTTTTAAATTGGTCAGATTGATAAAAAAAATCCATGAATTCTTTAGAAATTGCTTTGTTTACATTTTGAATGCAAAACTGAGTAGTTATGGCTTTCAAAAATAATGAGCAATGTGTGCTTTAAAAGGCCAATAGAACCTTGCTCGACTATGATACTCTTCATGGCGAAGTGATCAAAAGCACATTGGATCAAACAACGGTTTCTCCTGCAAAGTGAAATGCAGGTTTTAATCCTGCCAGAAAGTGCATTTTTGTTAATAAGATTTCTGGAATGTCTGGGCATGTATACGAAAAAATACTGTTTAAGATAAAGTGAGCATCGACTCAAATATTGATATCCACTAAAAATAACATTTAAATTAATGAAAAATATGTTGGGTTAATAAATAAAAATATCTAAAACTTTATATAACAAGTAATAACAATAACAAAAAAACACAGTACTAAATGTTAAATATAAAAATAAATATAGAAAAACATATAGAAAAGATACCTATATTTTGCTGTTTTCCTGCAATTTAAAGTTTCATGTGCTTGTACATTTTTTTTTTTTTTGTGGCTAGTCAAAATTTTCAGGACAGGAAACTCGGTTCTGCATTAGAAGATTATTACCTTGCCCATATTATTGAGGAAGAGCGAGAGCTGCCAGAGGACAGTCAAAAACACAGATTGTTTCCACCGTGAGAATAATATCATTTAAAGTGTGCTATACAAGAATAGGAACTACAAGGTAAGTGATACTAACAATTATAAAGGGGTGACTAAAATTTCTGGAACACAATGAAGAAAGAGGGCTTGGAGAATGAAACACAAGAGATATTGAAACAAGAACAAATTACTGCCATATCTGAACTGGAGCTAACCAATCAATGCTTTCCAACTTTGTGAAAGTTTAATAGCAGCTTTGTAGGTGAGGAATTATTTTCCACCACAACACCTTTCGTACAGCCTATCACTACTGTTATTTCAATGACAAATGTTTTGATAAGCTACATTCTCTTGTTCCGTAAGTTCAGACCTTTACAACTAAGACCCATGCCATGTATACCATGAGCCAACCATACTCATACAGTTTGCATTCCATTAGTAAAAAAGAAGTTCCAATCTGACTGTCCCCCCCCCCCCACCCCAAGAGCTTTGAAGAAAAGACTCCTGAGAGGATGAGTTTTTGTTCACTACTGCAGTAGCCAGGTACTGAACTCACAACACTTTGGGTCAAGTCACTGGATCCAACGAATGTTTTTATCCACTGGGTCATGTATCCTTGAATACCTGGCTATTGCAGTGGTGAACAAAATCTTGGAGAGTTAAAGGGAGATAATGGAAAAATACAGAAGAGGCATGGTATGTGGAACTAGAAAAATCTATTCAGATGAATGAAAAAAAAGTTTCAGTTAAAAATTCCAATCACCTGAAGAAGGACAGAATGTACAATGGTTGAAACCTTGTGAATATGACAAAGATGAGGACAACAGTCTGAACAATGTAAATATTGTAATGGAATGTCCCACACTCCCTATCGCTTATGTGGACGGACGATATCAGTAGCTATATATAGTGAGCACAGGATATACCTGGGGACTTGCTTCAGGAATTACTAGCCTGCCACCCAATTCCCTGTCTTAAAGTAGTGTATTCTCTTTCACAATAAACCTCTCTTCTTTCATCTACATGCATGTTGCTGTTCCTTCACTTGAGTAGCACCTTTGTCTGTCTGTAACCTCTTTAAGGATACAGCAGTAAATAATACAATGCCTCATCTCAGAAATATAGGCAAACATTCAATGAGTTGTTCATTTTATTTAAGCTAGTTTGGTTAAGACATTTCCTCACAGATGAAACATTACCTGTCTCTCTCTGATTTATCACCATTTTGAAGGCAAATGAAAGCTATATTCCTTAGTTCCACCAGTCAAGACATTCACAGCTAGGACATGCCATGCCATGCAGACAGGATCTGCTCATTCTCAGTCCCTTCATATTTCAATGGTAAGGAATAATTTCTACTCAAAGTGCTTCTTCCCTAGAACTGCTATGTTGTGGAACTGAACTCCCAGAAGGATGCTCCACCAATCACTAAAATATTAACCTCTTCAAGTCTAGGTCCAACAATTATCTATCATACATATCTTCATAATATGCAACTCCTTACTCCCTAATAAGCTCTTTCAACCTCCTTTAGTAACCCTGAACCTTTAGTAGTTCTTGGATCTTGTAAAGGGTGAATGATATTAAAAAGATTTCAACCCTTGCGTGTCAAAGTCACTCCTTCATTTTATTTTTAATCCAGAACTAAATATGTATGTCTTACAGGACAAAAATTACAATAAATTAACAGTTTCAATGTTAGCCTTTGTGCTTGAATTATCACCAAGAATTTTTTCATGACTACATTTCATAGATAGTTTACTATATTAATTATTGGAATGGTTAGCTAAACATCAACTAATTACCAATTGATTCAAACTTTGTAAGATTGTAAATAATAAGGAGTTCCTTATAGTTGGTACCCATATTTTAATAATTTAGTAAATATTTATAAATTTATGAATAAAAAATTGTTTTCATATTTCTATATAAATTGGTATTTAAATGTATTAGTTTTTACAATTTAAATATATGATCCTTGCAAATAAAAAAACTAAATAGTGTTTAATATTTTTGTTGTAAATCTTCAAGAACAAAAAAAATAAATAAATTCACTTTCATCATATGTTTAATTTTTATTCCAATTCTAATAATCACTTTTTCAAACAAATAATGCTGAACAGTGAAGATTGTTGAAAAAGTGGTATCATGGAAAAAAAGCATTGTTTTGACACTGTCTTATTGTGAGCATGTTATTTCTATGTTTGCCCAAAATACTCTGTCTTTTCTCTTTATAAAAACCTTCTATCATCAGGAGTCACTTGTGATTTCATTTTTAATGCCATGTACCTTCATGAATCAGGCAATTATAGCTCTTCACAGAATCCTTTTTTATCATCTGTGAATTGTTATCATTTCTGAGGAATAATAGTGGAGGGATTATCCCCGGTTTGGAATTCAAAATTCTCATTCTCTTAAACCAATTACCACCCAAGTTTAGAGAGCCACATGCAACCTACTATATGACTCATGGCAGAAGTGATAGATTCATGCCTTTATTTTAATAAATACAGATTTCACATCAGGAGTCCCATAACCAGTTAAGGTCGTAGGTGTACTATAACCATAACAGTGGTGTGTCTCATGCAATATAGCTTGATGAAGCCCATTCCTTTTTGGACTTGTTGTTGAATTCAAAGTTTCCCTTCTAGACGACTGGTTGCTACCAGAAGGCAAGAGCCCAATCAGATTTGCTATTTAACCCATAGCTGAGAGGAGAAGTAAAGTTTTAGAGAAAAGGGAAACAAAAAGGACACTTAACATCAAAAGGAGATAGTTGAAATTTTTAGGGCACGTAATGAGGAAAGAGCACTTGGAAAAATTGATAGTCAGAGGACAGACTGAATGCAAGAAGGACAGAAAAAAAATTGATAACCTACCTAGTCAATTTGAGCAAATGGATGGCAGAACAAGGTTTATCAGAGATAACAAGACAAAATTTATTAAGAGCTACAAAAGACACAAAATTGTGGAGAGGCATAATTGCGAATGTCCTGAAGATGAACAGCATAGAAGATTGCCTGTTGCATGGAACATTGTTGTATGTCAGTGTACTCCATATTTCTTTGTAACCACCAGGTATGATTAGTAATTGGGATGATACTTTCATCAGTAAAATTGGTTACCAGAAAATGAAAGTTACTAATGATTCGAACTGATATTTCATTACCAAGTGAAATGGGTAAAACTTGATAGTTCTTTCTGATACCCAAAGAGTTGTAATTAAGAAATCTGAAAATTCTTAACATATAGAATAATGTTCTGCCAGAAAACCTAAAACATTATATTCAACTGAGTTCTGAATGATTCTGATTGTATCCCATCATTGATTCTTCATTTAGGATGAAGATAAGCAAATCAAATAATTATACATTAAAATAAAATACCATTATTCATTTCTGGTAAGTGATTCATCTTAATTTTAGTTGCTTTTCATAATTAGAATTCTGACACATGGCATTTACTGATGACCATAGAAATTAAGATGAAAAAATACTAATGAAACAAATATAATGGTTAACAATACTTCATCTAATAAAAATTCATGATATTACCTTTTTAATATGTCTATATTTCTGAGATGAGGCATTCCACTGTTCAGACTGTTATCCATATTCACAACATTTTGGCCATTGTACACATGGCCCAGTGGATAAAAGCATTGGTTTAAGTAATCCAGTGACTTGAGTTCTGAGTTCAATACCTGACTACAGCAGAGGTGAACAATAAAGACTTGGAGAGTTGAGTTAAAGTGGAAATAACTGATACTAAGATATCCGGATGAGGCATGCCATCTGGAACTAGAACAATCTACCCCCATGGATGAAATAAAGGGTTTAGTTTGATCTTTGCCAAGCACCTCAACTGACTTTTTTCATCATAAATCATAGGAAGCTGACAGTTTAGATATTTCTGAACAGGTTTGGTGCCATCCATGTGAAAGTCCCAATCTAACAATTTAAGATGCATCATTGAAAACTTATATACATTTATTAAAAAAAATATATGTTACATTATTTATTATAGTTAATTATATTTGACAATGCTTGATCTTATAATGATAAAAACAGAAGATGAGCTCCATTCATTAAGATGTAAGAAGGTCAAAGTGAATAGCAATTGGCAACGTTTTAAATTCAATAAATATTATTACTACATAACAGTCTGAGTAGATGCAATGAAAAGAAGGTAAATTAAAATAGAAAAAAAGCTATTTACATTATTTACATCTGGACTACTGACCTCATCTTTATAATCATGGAATACTGCTGCCATATATGGTCTGGAGCCCCCGCTGTTCATCTCAAGGTCCTTGATAAAATCCTGTTGAGATGTTGAGTGTTTCCACGTGAGTATATGGTAATAACAAACAAACACAGTCGTAGGGAAAAATACTGGTATATTCAGAGAGGTATTTACATCAGAGAGATTAGTAGTAGAACGAACGTAGGTTAGTAGTAACAATAAGTAATAGTAATAAATGTCCAACGGTATCTTCCGGTCGAGAAACGGAAGTGTAACTGATCACTACAGAAGTCTCACTCTGCACTGCACTACACTGCTACACTACTCACAGTCTATAGAACTACTGTTCTATTTATAATAATAGGATCAGTCTATTGTGGTTGTGAAGGTGGGTGTGCACCAACAAATCCAGAGACAGATATGCAATATGATTGGTCCTGATCTGGCATCTTGTCTACAGTCACTTTCTCACAGATGTGCCATTGCTTCCCTCTGTCTTTTCTACAAATACTTTCATAGCAACCGCTCTGACGAGCTACTTTCGCTGGTTCCCAAACTGCATGAATTTAAGCATGCTACTAGGTTGGCATCTCGGTCCCCCCTTTCACTGTCAAAACTGTTAAATGTCGCCATCTCTTCTACTCCAGTACCTTCATGTCTTGCACTTCCCATCTGTGGAACTCCGTTTCTCTTACTTGCTTCCCTGATAGCTATAATCTTCAATTATTTAAATGCAGTCTTAATTGACATATTCAAATGCCTTGATCTAATTCCCCATCCTCCTGTTCATCCTTTCCTCTATCACACTTATTTAACCTTGCTCCCAATCTCTGTAACCGCTTGCTTGGGGTGAAAATGCTAAAGAGAGAGAGAGAGAAAATAAAAAAATATTTTGGCCATTGTACCCTTCAGCTGTCATCAGCAACCTACAGGGAATTCTGAACCCGCACTTTTTTTTTTTTTGAAGAGGGCTCTTGTTCTACTCCCCATATCTACAGATATCTTGTCTATTTCTTATTTTTACTGCTTAGTTATTGCTTGCCCTGTTTCCACAGAGTTCAAGTACAGACTGCCCAGCCCAGGGAATGAAATCTCAATTAGTGTCACCAAATTCCCAAAACACTTTAATCCACTAGATTATTGTCCTGTAAATGAAGTTTAGAGGGCACAAGGACTGAAACATGATAACAAAGGTAAGGACAATAGTCCAAATGTAAATAGTGTAAATAATGATAACTCTGCATCCAAGAAATTCTGGCTGAAAAAATAAATAAATAAATAAAACTACTTCATAATAATCGTTGACAAAAAAAAAAAAAAAAATCAATGCAAGGTAATATTACTAATGGACACTGACAGTCTTAATAGTTGTGATGTAAGCAACTAAATTTAAGAAAAATAAATACTAATCCAACATTAATGGTCAAAAATACTTTATGTAATAAAAACTAAATCTAATATTACTACCTTGTCCAGATTTGTCAAGTGACTAAACCCTGCTGTAAAGGGCTGTTTAGCAAACTTGGCTTGTTAAGTATTTCTTAATAAAAGGGAATTCTGTCCTCATTGGGTACTTCAGCATTTCTTGTACCAAGTCAAGCACAGCTGAATGTCAGATCTGCTTTGTGGTCCTGCATTTTATGCCAATGTAGGTTTGAGACCAGTTATGGAAAAAAACAAAAAACTGATACAACAAATGATGATAAAGTATTGTCTGCAATGTTATGGTTACTGGGAAGAGCTTTAACAGACAATTGAAAAGGTGACATCAGAAATCCAAAGTAAAAGGTGCTTTCAGAACACTAAAAGTATTAACAGGAACATTTTGTCAGAAACAAAGAAAAGATTGTTGAAATCATATATATATATATATATTGCTTCCATATAGTATTGAATGCTGGACAATTTTGTCACTGATGAAGAGGACACAAGAGAAATGTGGTTCTATGGAAGAATATTGAGAATACCATGGATAGAACATATGAACAAATTTTTAAGAATGATGGGAATGAAAAAGGCACTTTTGCTTAGAGACAGAGATTCAAAAGAGTTGAAATTTCTGAGATACATAATGAGAAAGGGGCCTCAAAGAAAATGACACTCATAGGAGATATTGAAGGCAGAGGGAAACATCAAGTAAGGTAACTGATGAGTTCGTATGAATGGATGGCTGTACATAAGTCATTGTGACCGAGGATTTGAGTGTGCTGGTGTTGTTCAGATCATTGATCATTTTCAGTAACATGCTCTCTTCCAGCTGTAACTAAGGTCTGCTCAGCATAGTTGCAGTATAAACCACATGTTGGCTCTGTGGGTGTTGAACAAACACAAATGTGCCTGTGTGAGAGTATGCAATAGGGATTAGTTAGCTGCCATAGTAGACGGATATCCTTAAATATGAGTGGGCAGCTATTATTAAACTGGGAAGGATAGTAAGGAGACAAACATTGCTTATAAGTACAAAGGATAGGAAATTTTGGATAGCCATGATCCCCCATGCTGCCAAGGGACTCATTGCTAAGATGATAATGAATGGTAATGAAGATACTATAACTACTGAACTTCTAGAGATGAAATCTAGCAACATTTTTCATTAATTTATTTTCGGCTGAGAAAGAAGTCATAGAAATTATTTTCTTTTCTTTTTGACTGTCCTTTCTCCATTTACCATAATGTAGATTTTGAGTCAGAATATAGTTATTGTAAATAAAATAAGTGGTTATAGTGATTCTCTCTATTATAGAATTATTTATCACTAAGTGCCTCTAGGGTGCTGTAAGGTTAAGCAAAAGGATTAATCTTGTGTAAATGGCAGGACAGAGTTGAGGAGGGATAGCAAAAAAGGTAAAATTTACTAAGTGCTACAAAGGACAGAGAACTGTGGAGAGCCACCAATAAGAATAAACATAAAAACTGTTGACATTTAAAAATATTTCTTTTATGTGTGATATCCATCCAAGACGTGGGTGATCATGGCTCTCTGCAAATCCCTATCCTTTGTAGTGTTAAGCAATGTTTGTCTTTTAACTATCCCTCCCAGCCCATGTCCTGCTATCCATTTGCACAGGCTTGTTAGGTACATTACTTTTTGTTTGCCGCTCTTGCCTTCAATATTTTCTGTCAGTGTCCAATTCTCCAAGTACTCTTCATTAACATTTCCAGAAATTCCAAATGTCTCTTTCTGATTCTACACACCAAGCGTATGTTTGTTTTACTTAAAATCCCCTCTTTGCTCACACATTTTATCAAGGATATTCTCAGCATCCTTCTGTAGAACCACATCTGTTGCCTCAAGTCTATCCATCACAAAAGAAAATTGTTCTGCCATATAAGAGGATTGATATTAAATTACAGTTCAGCAATCTTTTCTTTGTTTCTAAGGAAATTTTCAGGTTTATATTTGTCCTATGGTGGCATGTTGTCTAGAGTAAGTTGTCAATCCAAGCCTCAGTTTAACAGAAGAAGTGTCTAATCAGCATCTGGGAGATGCTTTGTTATAGCCTGAGGAAATTTAAGAAAAAGAAAAGAAAACTTTAATGAAGTTAGTTGTGCTAAAAAGAATCTCAACTTTATTTTAAATTACTGTGCAGAGAAAAGGAACATTGAAAGATACAAGAAAACTAATTGTTTACAGGAGAACGGAGAAGAATGTGTCATCATCCATGTTTTCAGCTTGACATTTTAATGTTTTGTGCATGTCTGGATTCACGTTGCCATTATGTAATAAACCAAAGTTGTATTTCTGTTGCATTATGTATAGTAACTGGCTTTCATCCCTCAGACTCTGACCCTTCTTCATAAATGGTATCAACAAACAAGTTTCTTTTTATTGCTTGTTTTATTAAAGGATAGAGACAGACATGGCAGAATCAATTCAAGGAATCAGTGGGAGAAGGAACTTCAAGGGGATGAATGCCTGCACATTGGCTTAGTGTCCCTCCACTTGTGGTCTTACCCTATTAAATTTGGATGTCAGAAGCATATAGATGCTTCAAAATTCTTGCAGGCTCTCTACCAAATTATATTGGTCTTATATCCAAAACTTAGATAAAGGCATTATATCACAGCCTGAATACAACACCCATGAGTTATTCTGACCATCCTGACCCAGTCTCGACTTTCTGTAGCATTTTACCTTCAACTTTATATCAATAACATACTAAATTCAATCAAAAATAGAAATGTAACAGATTCCAATGTATATATCTTTCCCCCACTATACCATTACATAATATTACTAATAATGGGATTGTTTGTGTCGCAGTTGGGGTACTCTCCAATAATCTCTGCTTCACAAAATGCCTTGGAAATTTCTAACATCTTTGGAAGTGTCTGTCTATATTTCTGAGATGAGGTATTACGTAGAGTATTTACATTAGTTGGACTATTGTCCTCATTTTTGTCGCAACGTTTCGGCCGTTGTAAGTTCCAGTCTTCTTCAGGTGGTTGGAATTTCGAACTGAACCCTTTATTTCGATCACTGGGGTAGACTGTTCTAGTTCCACGTGCCATGTTTGATGGATGTCAGTTATCAGTTATCTCCTGCTAATTTTCCCTCTGAAAGTTCTCCACTGCCTTAACCGGGTATTGAACTCACACTCTTTGGGTCTGTCACTGGATCCAACCAACGCCTTTATCTACTGTGCCATGTGTCCTCAAGGCAGTGGAGAACTTTCAGAGGGAAAATTAACAGGAGATAACTAATAACTGACATCAATCATTGGAAGTGTTCAAGTGGTAGTACTGCTTGGAAGACAGGAATAAACACACACACACTACTAGTCAAAATTATTTGGCCACCTTCAAAAATTTTTATTTCTCATCCTAAAAGTGTTATTTTCAATGAAACAAGTTAAGCACCACAATAGTTTTATTTATTATACTAAATACAAGTCTTGCTGAGCCATATTAAATACAAAAAACTTAAACATTTGATTCATCAAAATGACCCCCTTTGGCCATTATCACTGTTTCACAGATTCTCTGTATTCTTTCTACTAGAGACTGGAGATAGACAGAAGATAGTTCTGTCCAGCTTTCCTGCAGGAGTTGCCAGAGGTGAGCCACACTTTAGTTTAGCTCTGACATTTCAGTCAAGTTCATCCCACACCAGTTCAATGGGATTTAAGTCCACTGATTGTTCCAACCAAGACATCAGTTGAAGAATGTGCTGTTCCTCTTTGCTTTTAATGTACCTCTGGCAGAGTTTACTAATATGCTTGCATAAGTAGAAATCCTAGTCCCACAAGCCGTGTTCCTAATGCTGCAGTATGCTATGATGGCTGGTGTGATTCAATTTGCCCTTCACCTGCTGCAAATTCCTAGACCATCACATCTGTCACACTTTTCTTTCTTTTTTTATAGAAAACACTCACCATTTTTGTGTGATTCTGCTATATTTGTCCTAACTTGGTGATGAAGTATATGTCTTATTTTTTCTAAAGACTCACATGCTATGCATGCATTGAGATTATTGGCAACAACTTTACTGGGAGAATGTAGTGAACTACTGCAGAGGGCAAAAGGGCCCAAGGTTGCATGCATTATTTGCAACAGTCAAGAACAAAGATCACTTACCTTGAAGTTGCAGATGGTGGGTAGCACTCCATGTGAAAAGAAAATGACGAATAAGAAAAAGGTTCAAGTGCTTTGTTTTCAAAACAGGTCCCCTGCAACAATTGCCTGGCTGTTTGGCTAATCAGTAGCAGTTTAACGTAATGTGTAGATTGGCTTGTTCTTTTGGCCAATCAGTGGCAGCCCAATACAATAAAAATCCCACAAGATGAGAGGCGACAAAAAAAATACTTCTTGGTGAGAGTTGTGCTGTTGGCATGTCTTCCAATTGTTGAAGTATCATAAGGATTTGTGAGAGAAATTTTTGTTTTTTTTCCCCCTAATACCTTCTAATGCAGGGAGTTTGTCATTTGAAAGGATGGCAAGTTCAGATTCCTGCCAAAAATCAAGTTGGTTTGGACTATAAATATGAACACTGAAGTATATTTTTGGCAAACATGGCCCATGCTAGTACTACATCAAAACTACAGTTTGTATCCTCAATGGTTTTCTTTACCATTTCTCCCAGTATGCCATTAGGTCATTCATTCAAACCATTGCTCCATGGACTTTCAGCAGCAGTAGTATATACTACAATATTCAAGTTCTCTGCCATGTCCCTAAATGATTGGTTATTGAATTCTCCACCACTGTTTATAGATCCTGGAGTGCCAATATATACTTTCCAGTGTGTAAATATAGCACTTAAGAGTGTCAGAACTTTCCTTACTGTTGAAGTTCTAATTTTTACTGATCTGTTTTTCATAGTAATTTATTTAATGAAAATAAATTTGATTAAACTTATTTTGATCTGATGGAGGTCTGGTAATGGGGATGTGATAGTAACAAGTCGAGGTCACCACAGTGAATCTTTTCTTCCTAACATTGTGAAATAGTCATTTTCAAAATTGAGACATGTCTTGGCTCTTTTCATTGCATCATTGCTTAAAAAAGTGGAATGTGAGTTCACAACATTAGTAATTATACTGATGTGAATGCTGGCAATGACATACTGTAGAGAAACTGTGAAGAGTGATTTCTCTTTTTTTTTCCATTGCTGAACTTTTAAGTTCAGTCCTTTTCGTAATGTTTTTGTTGTATAGGTAAGATTTAAAAAAAAAAACATTTGCAAAAGCACCACTATCTCAGGCTGCTGAACCAAGTGTTTCATCCAAAAGTGTGTGACTTATTTTTCCACTTTTGCCAACTCATCAGCACCTCCTTATTTCTGGTGATACAAGTGTATGGATAATCATAGCTCCAGTGAAATTTACAGCCACATGTGAAGCATTTGGTGGTATTGCCTTCAGTTTTAATAAGCTTGAACTTTTGTAAGAAGATACTGGAATTTTGTTCTAATATCCGCTTCTGCCTCTGTTATAATTACCTCACCATCTAGAAAAGCAAAAAAGGTGCCGATTTGACAAGTGACCCTAATACACTTTATTAGTGTCTTCTTGGCTGTCTTCATTGTAGACCCAGTCCACATCTATTTTTATCACAACTGGTAGATAGTTGTTTGCACATCACAGTGTTAATTCACTGATGGTGGCTTTCACTAGTCTCTCATTCTCTCATGTCAGATTTGCACTTTTTAATGCTTTGTAGGTAAGTATTGACACCAGTAATTACATCTTATGCTTCTTTAATTTTGCAACATGACCATCAAAGTTGACATGTCATGTCATTCTGTTGTTGATATTGTTCAAATGACTTATGTTATAAAAGCTGACTGGTTAGCATCCTCTAAAAAGTGTGTATCTAACTTCCTATATAATTTTTCCATTCCATCATCATGCAATATGGTAATATCAATATGTTACAATATGTCCTCTCTGGCTTTTCCTTCCAGGGATAAAAATTCTATGGGTGTGCAGCAAAGTTTATCAATGGAGGTAGCAAGTACCCAAGCTTATATGTATTTTTACCAAGTGTTGTATTTTATCCATGTTTAAAATAAGTGGAGGAATAAATTTCAAAGCCATTCTGCTGATGCTGTGCTCTGTCACCAATGTAATTCGGCCATCCAAGTAGTACAAAGTTGTGCGATTTAGTTAAGAATGCAGGAATAAGAGATCTTGAATTCATTAAAAAAAATTTACTAGAACTTCCTAATTCATGTGAATTATACATCTGATAAAAACTCCTGCCCATTGTTGTGTTCTCATTATTTTAATGAATGCTTTGCCATAGATATCAAAGAAATTAATGGTAATAAAATACTGCACCTAATTGTTCATGGTACAAAATATATTGTTGATGTCAGGATTTCTAAAGAAACGTTCTTACAGCTTTAGAAAAAAAAAAATCCAAAAGTATCAATTTTTGAAGAGCAAAATATGAAATGAAGAATTTGTAGTGAGTCCCGATAAAAATAAAATATACAAACAGAAATAAAAAGAATTAAAATTAAAATAAAGCAGTTGCGATTTCCTTTAAAACCCATTTATCTTTTTTTCATTAGCTCTCTCGCTGAACTTCTTTTTCTATACTTCACTCAACTAACAAGGCAGCAACCCTCAAATAAAAAGAGGAAGAAGTAAAGACTGAACCAAGCCAAAAAACATGAGAGGATTGCAGGATCAGAGCCTACTTATTTGCGACTAGAAAATAGCAAAAGTCAAGAATGAAATATAACTTCTGTTTATATATATATATATATATATATATATATATATATATATATATAAAGAAAGGATTGCCAGAAAATTAAATAATTTTGTCCAATCAAAAAATTGACACAAAGAGACTTCTGATGTTAGGTGAAACCAATGTTTGGTGCCAGAGTCTTGGAGCCTGGTCAAAATGAATATAAGCTGACACCTCTGAGCTAAAAACAGAATGGATGGCAGAGAGGATGGAACAAAAGAATGCCACCACTAGAGAAACCAGCCAGGCATGTAATGTGAAGTAGTAGTTAAGAGGACATCTGCTAATGATATTTCTGCCCTGCTTAGGGCTGAGAAAACACTGTAGATTGAGACTGACCTATTCCCAACATTACTACTACTCCTATCATGGTCTGACTTCAAAATTTCATGAACAGACATTTTTCCAGACTGCTACCAATATCTGCCTTGTAAACAAACTTTTACAACACTACAACACCAAATAACAAAAGAACTCACTCGTCACTCTTAAAAGAAAAAAAAATTATATATATATGTATTTTATTTATTTTAAACCTTTGAGTCAGTTCATTATATTCCAATGTTTCCAGAAAAGAAAATCCTACTTATAGCACCTAACCACATTGGTTACCTCCCGATGTGAACACACTTTCCAGAAATTAAAAACTCCAAATGCTAATGTTGAACAACTTCTGAACATCTAAACAAAACTCCATTATTAAACAAGCACAAACTATTAAATGCAATCTTTCCAATGATGAGAATCCAGAATGGAGAAAATTGAATGTCTTAAGTAGGGTAGGCAAAGCAACAGGCAGAAACAAACACTTAATGAATGTAGTTATGGAACAAGAAAACAGTGACATTGAGCCTGGAGTATCAGAATGGCAAACAAGTGAGACTGAGCAAACAAGAGAAGATGAACACACTTCTGGTGATAAAGAAAATAGGATTTCTTCCTGAAATGATGATCTGGAAAAGGCAAGAAAGGAGCTCCAAAGTTGGGTTGAAAATAAAGTTTATGTACAAATACCTGACCAAGGTGAACCCAAGATAACAAGATGGATTTATACCTATAAAATTTCCAATGGTAAACAGATCTGTAAAAAGCTAGACTTGTGGCTCAAAGAATCCAGGATAAGATTCTTGCAATATAAGGAATGATTGCCCTACTTACTTTTAAAAAATTCTACTCATAGTATTGGGAATAATTGCCCCTAACCATTGGATGTATAAATCCATGAATATAAAAACTGCTGTGTAAGCAGTTAGACCAAATTGGGTTATCTCGATTCTCCTAAAGAGGCCAATGTGCCTCCAGGTTATATTTGTAAGCTCTCAAAATGTGTATATGGTCAGATTGATGCTTCAAGATCCTGGTACCTGACACTCAATGATGAATTAAATTAGGAGTGGGAGTTTCAAAATATGACCAGGTATATATTTTGGAAGCAAACTGCTGGATATAATTGATGCCCATGTTGATGATTTCTGCTTTGTGGGGACAGATCTTTCCAAACAGAGTTATAGACAAATTTGTCATCTGTTT
Source organism: Acanthosepion esculentum (assembly GCA_964036315.1). Taxonomy (NCBI): domain Eukaryota; kingdom Metazoa; phylum Mollusca; class Cephalopoda; order Sepiida; family Sepiidae; genus Acanthosepion; species Acanthosepion esculentum. The sequence continues at coordinate 35,658,982 of OZ038478.1, read as the reverse complement.
GAAGTCAAATCTGAAGAAGTTTCTGAAGTCCAGTATATAGGAATAAACAAAGATAAATGGAGATAATATCAAAGTAAAACAGAATGAATATCAAAGTAAAACAGAATGAATATGTCAAGTAGTTTAAAGATATCACAGTAGAATTAAGTAGAAATTTGAAACGTATCCACAACAGAAGTAACTGATACCGAGAAGCTGACTGGTCAATTTAATTAGCTCGCCATATAAACCAGGCCTGATCTAAATTATGTTTGTATTAAGACAAGAAAATGTAGAATGTATAAAAGAAGCTAACAGCTTAGTCAAGAAAGCAAAAAAAAAATTCCAAGTAGACATTTGAGAATTAGGAAACCTAGAACATTTAAAAATTATTGCATCTAGGAATATCTTTACCTCCGCATTGTTGGGTGTCTGGTGTTGGTCATGACATGCCTTCTAATCCTTTCTTAGGTTTGGATTAATTCTCTGTATCAATGGCACTAACTCACCTCAGTTACCGGCTTTCTAATGCAAGGGGTTCTCTCTAAAACACTACAAGCTGTTCCCTTATAAGGAACTATTTACTATTCATTGATCAAACAGAATTATTATCAGTTGAAGTTTATAAAATATTTTCTCTTAAAACAGTTTTTCAGAAAATTAGGTTTCTTAATTCCACTAATTTTTATCACTTTTTCTAGTATTGATGTGAGTTTCCTACCAAGCCTTCAAGGTATTTTGCAAAGTCATCTCAATTATGTCATTTTCTCTTCAAGTTACATGTTCTATATATTTTAGTTGTTGCTACTGTTGAAAGTCTTCAAATGATGTAGGTTCCGTTATTTCGTAAAGTTATTGTTTTATGATTCTGTAGTATCAGGCTGCAAGATCTGGGAAAGACTGTTTATAGGAATTGAATCCTATATATATATATATATATATATATATATATTTTTCCAACCAATAAAATCCTATCAGAAATTGCGTTTGATAAACAATCCTTACAAGGGAAAATACTGCCCAAATACTTGCAGGCATAGTTGTAGACCTACCACACGTTATTTTCGACCATTTAAAAAAAAATAATAACTCATTTCACCACACCCGCAAATTCGAGCCAAAGATTTTCTTGAGCCAGTTTGAAATTATTTCCTAACCAAAGAAAACCTTGTATTAAAAATGTTCACACAACAATGTGAAATTAGATTTTGAATTCTCTTATGGATATAAAAATAGAAGCATACTGCTTCTTTGGGATCAGAACAATTATGGAGGCCAGTTTGACCTACAATTATGTATACATACATGCAGCCACATACATGCACACAATGAAAGAAAAACAGCCAGCAGCACAATAGAAGGGATTAACCAGTGACTGCCTATTAAGCCTTTGTCTATGAACACACAAGCACATTAGGCTGGCCATAAAGTGAGTTTGTTCACACATTTCACACTGCAGTAAAAACAATTACTACATAAAACAAACTTGACTGCAAGGAAAATTGAACATTTCAGAAAAGAATATATAAATGTTATTTCAAGTGATGTTCTGCTTCTACTTTTCCTTCAGAAAATAAACTTCTTTTATTTTATTTAAAATATGTGTTGTTAATGTTTGGAATCTTGACATTCAGATTGCAAAAACTTGGGTAGATGGATCCCAACAAGTTTTCTTAAAGACACACAGGGCTCATTTGCTTGAAGCCATTTTTAACTGTTGATTTGAGAAAGTGGCTGTATACAGCTGACAGTTTTAAATATTTCTAAATGAGCTGTTGTCATTTCACTGGCTTCAAGTAAATTTAGATTCCTGGCACAAACATGAAATTCAGAAGTAAAAACATTGTTGTATAAACACAGATCCTGGTGAAAACTCAAACTTTCTGTAACTCTTATTTATCAAGTTACTGGAATCAATACTTAATATTATGAAAGAATTGGGAGTTACATAAGTGATGGAACAGACCATAATCTACTTAGCATATATTACTCTGGCTAATAAATTTTTAAAAAAAAAGCATTTTAGGGTGAGTGGCCATTGTTAAAGGTAAATGGCAGAAATGCCCCAAAAACAGATTTTGACAAAGTTTGCAGTAAACACTCAAAGAAAGAAAGGGGAAAAAATAATATAAAGCAAGCAAACAATGTATGCAAGGCAAATCAATAGTAATAAGGCAAAGCAACAGTAATATTGTTAAAAGTTCACAAACTAAGAATTGAGGCTGACACACAAGAGCAAGTACAGATAAGCAAATGTAGCATTCTGACTTCAAGATATGTCCGATCGAGACTGAGGGCATTTACTTAGCCTCTCCAGAAGGCAGAATGTGGCACAAGGACGTTTTTTATCTGGGGCGATTCTGAGCAAAAATTCCTCATATGCCCACATACACAGGGTCCGATTTGTCTACCTCCACAGACGTTACTGCTCTTCAGCATAGCCTCGTTTGGGTTCCTTTCAGCCTGAAGGCAGAGAGCTTGTCAAGTCAGCCATAAGCCTGGCAGTGAACCACCTGACACAGAAGACTGGGATGGAGTCAGATGGCAACAACAAGTGGCCTATCTTATTGGCTAGGAAGAAATCCCAGAATGCATTCGTGTTATTCTGCCTATAAATTGGGGAGGAGGGGAAAGTGCTACAGTTATTCCCATCCCTGACTGAAACCAACAAGTATAATAATGGATTAATTCACTCAAGTATACAATATCTTTTATAAAATTGTTGGGACTAAACCTTTGTGGAATATCTCACATTTCAGAATGATAGTAAAGTTTAGTTAATTAAGTAAATTGACTGCAGGGAAACGTGACAATATTCATGATGACTTGGGGAAATTTAAACTAAAAGAAATAATGCATTTTATTTGCACATTGCTAAATGAAATGGGATAGAAAATAAGGGGGTAAATTAAAACTAAAATGATATTAGTTTATTTGGTCAGTTTCAGGGAGAAAGCATATAATCTGGCCTGATCAACAGCTGAACAAGGCCAATATACTCAAAATGATACGAGATAAACAGACAATAAGAGGGGAAATTCAGACTATAAATTATTTGCACATTGGTAAATAAAAGGAGATAAAGAGATCATAATATACTTTTTATGAGTAAAGAAAAAAGCTCTGAAGACCAAACGCCTTCCCCGACTCTTCAGTGAACCATGTAAATACTAACTCTGGTTGTGATTAAAATAAGACTATAATATAGTCACATAACATATATCACATTATATTTCTACAATCGTAAATGACAGGAGATCAAGATAGACCATATAAGGGGGTAAATTTTGACTATAAGAAATATTAATTTATTAATAGTAAATTAAGTGAGATAAAGATCATATAAGTACGCATATGAAGAGGATTAATATTTTAGTTTATTTGTATAGTGGTATATGAACTGAACTGAATAGAGATCCTAAAAATGTGAATATTTTTTTATTCATATAGAAAAAGTGTATTCAGTGAACTATGTAAATATATACATGGGGAGGAGAGGGTAAACTAAAGTTATAAATGATACTACAATATATATGCCAAATAGCAAATGTAGTGAGATCAAGATATTTTTTATTCATGTAAAAAACTTTGAAAAAGCAAATGTTTTTCTTGATGGAGAATTTTTTTTAGTTTTTCTGAAAAAGTCCCTTGAAACTCAGCCATATTTTATTAATTTTAATAGACTGATCATTTAATGAACTGATTTCTGCATTTTTGTCAATCCAATAAAAAAAACACAACTGTGTGACTATAGAGGTTGTATTGCTTTTGACATATACATAGATAGAAACATATTTAACTTTTAGCACTCTGCATTATTAATATTACTTCCCTTTCTACTGGTTTCTTTTCCAAGGCCTCTCAATTGCAGTATCCTTATTGTTAATTTCATTCAAAGTTGTTTTCTGTTGCCGGATAGCAGGATATGACAACACAACTATGAAATTCAAACACTATTGTTCAGCAATCAGAGTCATCTTCATTTGGTGGGATAATTTTTTTGTACAGCAAATGAAGTTAATTACAGAGTGATAAAGATGAAAAAAAAGCAAAGTTGAGTAGATGCGTTGTAGCAAGGACAAGTCATTAATCAATAGGGACTGATACACAAACAAGAACATTCAGAAATAAACACATACATACATACATATATATATATATATATATACACACACAGGGCTGTAAATGTAGGCATACAGCAACTATATATATATATATATATATATATAAATAAAACACTATCAAAAACCACTTTGGGGACTGATCCAAATGATAACTCATGCAAAGGCAATCCTGAGGATTGCTTAAGGGTGAAGTTCAGAGTCATGGTTTGAATACGAGTCAAAAGAACTTTTTAGCGTTTGTTATTCTTAGAGCGCTAAGTTCGATTTCTCTCAATATTTTGAGCACCATAGTTTTTTTTTATGTAGGTGTCTGTCTTTTCATATATTCTCCTTTGATGCTTTACCAATTACTTGGATTATTGAGAGAGAGAGAGAGAGAAAAACATATATATGAAGATGAGAAGACAAAATGAAATCTTTATTAACAAGACATTTTACCAGAGCGTCTGCTTTCTTTGGTTTCCTCAGGTTATAATAATACAAAGGCAAAACTGTATGTGAGGGACAGTGTTTTGGGATCTCTAAGGATTGTTGTAAAAAGTCAAATTAAATTACATACTCTATCACCTCCAATGTCCAGCCTCAAGAGAGTGTCTGTCTGCCTGTCTAGTTGCTTTATTTATATTGGATGTGTTTTGCATGGTTGAATTTTAAATCAGACCATTGAAGCTAGACAGTGAGAGTGTGTGTGTCTGTGTGTGTGTGTACATACACAGACACATACATATATTAGAACCTAATGATTCTGATATCGATAAAACAGATATCTTGAATCTGGACATTGGGTGTGATAAGGTATCTAATGTAATTTATGGTTGCTACTTATCCTCAGAGATCCCAATGCATTTTCCCCTCATATACAGTTTTGTCTTTTTTTCATTCTAACCTGAGGAAGCCTAAGAGACCAGATGCACTGGCGAAACCTGTTGATAGTAAATTTTCCACTTCATTTCATCATCTTTACTTTTGTTTCAGATACTATTATACAGCCTACAAACGTACTCATATACTATATATATATATATATATATATATATATATATATAGTGCTGTTCGATAAGTGACTCACCTGATATTTTTAATAAAAATATTTTTTGTCTATTGTTTTTGGGGTTAAAATAATTTTTAATCTTACTAATATAAAGACCCCTTCCCGACCATCTAGGAAAAAAAGTTTATTCGCCCTAAGGTATTCTATTGATAATTATAAATTTGGATATAAATGAGATTCAGGAAAAAAAACTGTGCAAAAAAAAAGTGACTCAGATATCGCATTCTAATGATTAAACTGGTAAATTTAAAGAGCTTTTAACAAAATATTGAAAACTATTTTACAATACACTCAGAACAATATTCTAGAGAATTCTAGAACAGCTTAAATTAAATCTAGAGTATTCCAGAATATTCCAGAAAGCTTCATACAGTATAAAAACAGCTTGAAATAGCCACTCAAGTCACTAACCAGATGAAGGGGTACAAATATGCATCAGAACCACTTAGGGCATCTATTATTACCCTCTCAAAAGCAGGCAAGTCTACGAGAGAAATTGCAGAAATTGCTATAACCTCGCAATCAACTGTCTCTAGAGTGCTTAGGGCACATAATGATGCCACTCCTGCTCCAAGGAAGGAAACAAGGGGACCAAAGAAAAAGATTGATGATAGAACTGGCAGGCTAATCAAGAGAGAAGTTGCTAAGAATAGGACTATAACTAGCCAAGAAATTGCAGCCAGTCTAAGTGAAGAGCAAGGTGTTAGTTTTGCCTCTTCAACAATCCATTGGTGGCTGTTAGAACAAGGCTACAAATCTTGTACACAAAGGTTTAAGCCGCTAATAAGCAAAGCCAAGAGACTTGAATGGGCTCACTATTACAAAAGTTTCACCATAGAAGACTGGAAGAATGTTCTCTTCTCCGATGAAATGAAAGTTGAGCTAAATTTAAAGGATAAGGTGAGTCACTTTTATCAAACAGCACTGTATATATATATATATATATATATATATATATATATGGGTGTTCAAATAACTTGGGCAGATTTTAAACGTGAATTAAGTTTAAGCATCTAATGATGTTTTTCTTTTTCTTTCAGACATTTGGCTGATAGTATTTTGCACACATAATTGCCATGACTTAATTAACATGATCCAATTGAGAAATAAATTTTCACCAATAACACTGATTTATTTACTGCCAATTTTCACATGTCTTAATGAAACACCCTTATATATATATATATATATATATATATATATCAATAATACGTCTTAATGAAACACCCTTTATTACTGGTCCTGGGGATGACAAACTGCAACTGGTGGTGTAGCTCTAAATTTACTATTTGGAGTCTTGGGGAATGTGGAGTTACTCCTTAAATGCTATTACTCCCAGGTCCACTCTGTCCCGAAGTGGTAGTACCTGTCAGGGTCCCATCTATGGGTCAAATAGTTCGCATGATGTGCAGGGACAAAGAAATAAATGCAATGGTGCTCAGGCATTCAGTAAGCCTACTGGGAGTGAGAGACACTGATATAACTGCCTCTACCATTTGTTCAATCATCTTGCCATCAGCTTGTCATTAAATATTTGTTGGTGGAGGAGGAGAGGATGCTATGCCTGCAGCACAAGGATGTAGAATCAACAGCAATCATGTGCAGATATCTTCTAAGTTGGGCGTGGCAATGTGGGCAGGTCTAACAAACTGGAAGAACCAAGACTTATAACATTGTCATTTGTTGCCTGGACAGCAACTTGTTTTGGTGGGGTCTTGGGTGACTGAGAAGCACCTTTTAGGGAGTGTACTGCTCACCCTTATAAATTGTACATTAATTCTTTTTACTGGTCAGTTTCCTGTGGCTGACGGTTGTTCATTTGTCCAAGGCAAAAAAGTTTACATTCTCAAAAATATTTTTCAAAAAATTGTCAAATAAATTTGTGTTCTTGGAATGTAAGAACACTTCTTGATTGTCACAATTCAAATCATCCTGAAAGGAGTACTGCTCTTGTTGCTAAAGAGTTAGCTTGTTATCAAATTGATATTGCTACTCTTTATGAAACCTGCTTAAGTGAGGAAGACCATCGCACTGAAAAAGGTGCTGGATACACGTTTTTCTGGAAAGGAAAAGCTGAGGGTATAAAGTGTGATGGAGGTGTTGCATTTGCTATCAGATATGATTTGACAAAGTACCTGGAGCAGCCTCAAGGTATTCGTGGCTATATCATAGTGCGTTGAGGCTTCCTTTGCCTCATAAGCATTTCATGACTGTCATCTCCATCTATGCACCCACTCTAAAAAATAAACTGTGATAGTGTTATGGTGAAACACACCTAGTCTATAGATAATAAACTCTCCCACCTAATATAAGTAGGAGTCAGTGAGGGTCGACTGGGATTCGAATACGAAAGTAGTCAGCTCCCACAACTAGATTACTCTGCGTAATACTTATAATAACAAGTTCCTAACGTTTTTGTACATTGAACCTATTTAGGACCAAATTTAGTCCAAATACAGTTTCCACTGAGGAAAGTAACTCTACAACAGATAGTTTTCTACCATGATCTCAGAAATGTGTTGACAAAAATTCCAAGGGCCGATAAGATTGTCTTGCTGGGTGATTTTAATTCCAGGGTAGGTAAAGATAGTAACACCTGGTGTGTTATTGGTAAATATGGAGTTAGTAAAATGAGCAGCAATGATCTTCATTTTCTTCAGTTATGTAATGAATTTGAACTTGCAATTGGCAATACTTTCTTTCAGCACAAACTGGTTCATAAACTCACTTAGATACGTCCTTGCTCAAAATATGGTCATATTCTTGACTATGCTATTTGTCATAAACATGACCTGCAGGATGTTTGTAATGTCAGAGTAATGCATGGGGCCGAGTGTGGTAGTGAACATTTGATGGTTAGAGGAAAATTAAAATTACGCATTCGATGAAAAATGAGAGCAAATGGGGTATCTGTACCAAAATGTCTAAATGTTTCTAAGTTGTGAGATCCAAATTTCTGTGAAGATTTACAGAATGCTTTTGAGAATTCTATATTCAATGGTGTATGGAATCAATTTAAAGAAACAGTTTATAATATCAGTGCCCAACTATTAGGATTGCGGAAACACAAACATCAAGACTGGTTTGACGAACGTCATGCAGCAATTAAGACAAAATGAAGCTGACCAGAAGTATCTTAGTGCATCTGACAAAGATAAATCATCCCTGTTGCAATCTTTTAAAAATGTGAAATCTGTTTACAACGTAATCTTCATCAAACGAAGAATGAAGGGTGGTCTAAACTTTTTGGCCAAATTCAAATGGCTTCTGTAGAAGTATTGTGCTGTGGGGCGGTGCTCATCTTCATGGAGTTATTCATAAGCTTATTGTAGATGTGTGGTTGGGTGGACCTGTTCATCAAAACTGGATTGACACAATCATTATATCTCTTTATAAAGGGTAGAGCTATAAATTTGTATATAGTGATTATAGAGGGATCAGCTTGCTAGAAGCTGCTGGTAAAGTATCTGTAAAGTTGTTAAACAATCTTCTAAAGTACATCTGTCCCTTGATAATCTCTGAAAGTCAAAGTGGATTCTGAAAAGGGCATGGCACTATGGATATGAGTCAGTTGAAGTTTTTTGTTGATCTAACCAAGGCATTTGACACTGAATAGGGAGGCTCTTTGGACCATAATTGGCAAATCAGGATGTTGTCATGGCTTTTTCCGAATGTTTTGTGATTTACATCAGAACGTAAAGAGTAGTTTAAATTTCAATGGCATGTTATTGGAACCTTTTGCAATTGATATTGGTGTAAAGCAAGGAGATATTTCTGCCCCTATCTTGTTCTCCATCTATTTTGCTGTAACACTTTATGCTTTTCAGAATTGTGATGTAGGCATCTACCTGCGCTTTAGAACATCTGGAAAAATTTTTGACCTCCGGAGATTCAATACAAAATCTAAATGTTTTGATATTGTAGTCAGAGAGCTACTCTATGCAGATGATGCTGACCTAGTGTCTCACAGTAAGGAAGATATGCAGCCTGTCATGGAAGTTTTCTCTAAGGCATGTTTGTCTTTTGGTCTTATAATAAGTTTAAAGAAAACAAAGGTCATGTATACACCATCCCCCTCTCAACATTATAGTGAACCAGATATCTTTGTTAATGGACATACATTAGATGTTGATATTTTTGTTTATCTTGGCTGTGTTTTTTTCCAGAGATGGCTCACTTGATGCCAAAATAAGTCATTGTGTACAAAGAGTAAGTAAAGCCTTTGGAATGTTATAATCTCACATATGATCAGATAGAGGTCTTTCAATCAAAACTATGTTAAGTGTGTATGAGATGTGCATTTTAACTACTCTACTATATGTGGACCACTTACTGACGACACATACAAAATTTGGAATGTTTTCATCAAAAGTCCCTTTGGAGGATTCTAGGTATTAAGTGACAATCTTTTGTGTTGGACACAGCAATTTTAGAAAGGGCAAATACATTTAGTATTGAAAAAATGTTAACACATAACCAGATGCACTGGGCTGGTCACATCATAAGGATGGAGGATGATCACTTCCTAAAACAGTTGTTCTATGGTGAATTGACAACCTTCGCACAAACCAAAAAAGTGATTCAAAGATGTCATTGAAAATCTTGGGATAAGTACAAACAATTGGGGGGAGGAGGAGGAGACAGGTGATAGATCTAACTGGTGGAAACTTGTTTATGATGGTTGTAAGTTTTGATGAGAAAAGAGTTGAGCATGCAAAAGTGAACTGGGCCTTAAGGAAATGTGATGCTAATCTGTTACCTCTAGACTCCCAGTATACATGTACGTTTTGCAGCAGAACTTGCTTGTCCAAAGCTGGTTTAACCAGTCACATTACATACCATCACCACAATGATATAGACCATGTTTCTCAAACTGAATGCATTCCACCCAGACCAACCGGCACCCTGTGTTAGTTTTGCAACAAAATCTTCAAGTCATCAAGCTAGTCTAAAGAGGCACACTAATAAATTTCATCAAGACAAAATAACTCTCATCACACCATTCATTTGTTACTTACGTAAGAACGCTTGTAAAAGTGCAGCAAGGTTAAAGAGCCACTTGTGTGCACATGAATGTGGCAATGCACTGTAAGTTTCAGTCACTATCATAAATGTGAAGTGGATGTATTTTGATTTAAAGCTGTCTTAACAGGGTGTTATTCCATTTATCATTTTACTAGCTTTTCTTCTTTTATATTCTTAATATTCTTTTAACTGTAAGTGTTTTACCACTTAAAAATTAAGTACAGGCTCTTATAAATTGTTTGCAAATGCAAGTGATTTTCTTTCTATTTTTTTCCATATTTTTTTTTTATCATTTTAAGATCCTTTTATACTTATTGATCAAAACAAATCTTCATTTTAAAAGAAAAAGATGGTCATCTTCTGTAATGTTTATATATATATAATTTTGAACAATAAAAATTATTAAAAAAATTGAAATCTTCAGACACACTGGGTTGTAGATTAATATTCTTTCATTTTTATTATTATTTCATTTAGATTCCTCGACTAGTTTCGGCCAACATGGCCATCATCAGGTAAGTGTGTATATTCGTGTGGCTATGTGTATAAGTGTGAGGCCTCAACACCTCTGTAGGCATGTCTGTTTTGTGTGGGTGAGAAATGTGGGAAGGTTTTGATTTGTGGGGTTATGTATTAATACTATCTACATTGTTAAATTTATGGTTTAGCTTGGGTGCATAGAGTGTTTTTAAACATTGTATCCACTTATTTTCATAGAACTCTAAAATCTTTCTAATGTTATCTGCTCTGGAGTGTGCATGTATGTGTATATATATATATATATATATATATATACACACACACACACACACATACATACATACATGCCAAGGTACCTAGCATTACCTGGGTGTACATGGCTGCAATTGTATAATACCTCCTCTCTAGAAATGTCTGCCTGTGTCCCCGCTTGCATGTATCATCTGTTGGCATTCTAAGCCAATCCCCCATCTTTTTATATGGTATGTCCTCCGCAAGTGTTTGAGTGTTCTTAATAAAGCAATTCCATTGATAAAACCTTGTGTGATCATTGCTTGAGGTTAAATTGTTTCAATGTTTTAGACATTCATTAAAATCGCCTATGGCCATTACTTTCAAATAGTATGACATCATTCATAAATCTAATAATCAAACAAAAACTGGGATGAAGCATCAGAGCTTGATTCAACTGTAAGTGCAAATGCATGAACATCCCCTCCTTCTTCGCACATTTACTGTAAAGTTGGGGTTTATAAGAGGTTCTTTGGGAATTTTTCCCTTTTAACGCTTCAATAATCCTTTTCAAACAGTTTTTTAATCAAAAGGTTGTTTGAATGCCCATTTAGGATGGAATCATATGCAGAAACTATAGGCTAAATGGCAAAAGCCAATTGTGGACCTAGTTTGTTGCAGATTTTGTCTGCTTAACTGAAATAATCCAAACATTCACGCAAGACAATTTGCATGTCATATGTAATTTACATGGCAAATTTGGAAAGCATCAGATGAAAAACCAGGGAGTTATGGCTGAAAAACAGGCTTTTACAACAGTTTTTCATTATACACAGGGAAGCAAGCAGGACTAAAACCAAACCAATCAATCTTATTTCTTGCATGATGGCAAATTTTTTGCAACATGTTTAAAAGAAAATTGGATAAAAAAAATGAGCAAGTTATTCAAATTTTTATTTTAAATAGTACAAAAAACCTGATTTTTTTTTCTGTTTTTGCAATTTTTTATGTGAAGTCAGTGTGCAGGAAAACTATCAAGCACTTTACATAAACCTTGTAATATGAGTTATGTTTTGTATTAAGTGCAAAGAACATCAGTTCATTCACTAAAACTTTTGGTTGCATGTAATTTTGCCTTGGTTTTTGCACGAAGTCGTACCCAACTTCAGTTTTTTTGTTTTATTTTTAGGCCAAACCCAGATTAAAAGTTTGTCTTGAACTAATTTGATAAATTTGCAACGTTTGTACAATTTCATCAAAATCAGTCAAGAAATGTGGACATGTATAAATATCATGCACACACATCTGTGTGTGTGTGTATTATATATATATATATATATATGCCAAGGATATTTCTATTCTAGGCTGTACAATATCTGACTTAGCTTTCTATATTTGAAGTCCATTGCAAAGTTCTAACACTGCAGGGAAATATGATTGGCCAATACTCCGCCAATTAAATCAAGAAACATACTCATGGACTGAATCCAATAATGAAGTAATTCAATGTCACCATGATTTTTATCAGTAAACCAATTCAAGTCTATTCCCACACCTCCACATTTATTTCTAGATATTTTACATAAAATGCCTAGAGTTTTATTTAGCCATGTCAAAAATGAATACTTGTCATTTGCTAAATGATTTCATATTCTTGATCTGGGCTGTAAGATTTAATGCCTTTGAAAACCCATTGACTTATTTCCTAATATCTCAACATGCCACTGCTAAATTCTGGTGTGATTTTATTTCAGTTAAATAATTCCAGTTTAGCATATTCTTTTTGAATGCGATGTTCCTTCTGAATGTAAGTGATCATTGCTGTTCACAGATAACTTTCCCTTATTTGTAAATTGCAATGACTTCTTGGGAAAGATAGCAGAATAGTTTCCTCTTAGCTGCATCAGTTTCAATTTCAGAATAGTCCTTCTCTTGGACTGTCATCAAAGGCTAGAGAGCCCAGTCTACACTGTTATTTAATGCATTCTTAAATGCCATTTTTCTTCAGAATGTAGACTATCCAGATACTTTTTTCCTTATTTGTAAATTGCTATGACTTATTTCAAAAAGATACTTATATGGTTTTCTATTAGATTCTCCATGGTTTAGTATTCAGAATAGTCCTTCTCTTAGACTGACTGCTACTAAAGTCTGCTCTAGGGAGAAGAAATGAATTTTTGACTTTTCTAAGATGATTTGAGTAAAAATTAATCTAGCAAACTTCATTATTATTTGAATGTGGTTCATGGAATCCATTTAGCTGTTCCAATATGTGTTATGCTACCCGCACATCTTTTAGGGTATAAATAACAAAAGATAACGTCTTATGTCAGATTTAGCAAGCTGCCAACTTTAATTTCTTACCTCTTCCTATTTTTCATTTTCCTTACTTGTTCTCTCTTGTTAGTAGTTGATCATGGCTCTCCACAACTTCCTGCATTTTGTTGCTCTAAGTAGCCTTTGACCATCTCTGAACAGGTGGCAGAATACAGACAAACTCATTAAATAGGTTAAATGCTTATTCACACTATTTTGACTTAACTATGTCCTGAGAGTGAGATTCTCTAGGCATTATTTCCTCATTTTACAAACCAGAAATTTTAACTTTCTGATAGTCTGGTTTAGTTCATGTTTTAAAGAAAAACCTAACTTCCTCATTGTTCACATATTCAACCTATGCTATTCTTACATATCTGTAAAACCACATTCCTATTACCGAGTCTTTTTCATTTGTGAACAGGGTGTTCAGCATTCAATGTCATATTGGGGATCAATACTACATAGCCATAGAACACACTTGTTTTTAATGAAATTTTTCATGTTTCTTAATATTGTTTAGCTTCTGGAAGACAACTTGCTATTCCAATGAACTTTTGAATTTTTATGTGTTACATGTTCCACTGCCTGATACTACACTGTTATACTCTACTTCAAATTATATCTTTCTGATTCACTCTACATGTCAGCCACATGTGAATGCTAAGAAAGCAAAACCCAAAATAAAAAAAAATATCCTCTGTGCAGCATCATATTAGGACCACTAAAATCCCCTCAAAAAATATAACATAAAATAAATCAATCATAAATGTCACTGCCAAAAGAAAAAAAAACCCCATGAACAAAAGGAGTTCACAAGCCAAGACATTTGTTTGTAAGAAAGCCTCTCAAACTATTACAAAATCATGGCAAATTGGCCAGCACTCAACACCCAGCAAGCTTGGTCAACCAACCCTTCCACACATATCCACTATAGACATACCATCCTCCAAATCGCACCTTGCTCACATTGATACATTTCACTTACATCCTCTGTATCGGCAAAGACAGAATTACGGTAAATGGGCCTGTTGTCAATGCCTGACAAGCTCTCAGTATCACCACCTATGACCTCAGTCAACTGACCCAACAAATGCATCAACTCCAGGCTTTACCAACTAACCTTCTTTCAAAATTCACCTCCCTTACATACATTCCACTTACGTCCTCTACACTGGCAACAGAAAGAATTTCATATTAACAATTCTTGCCTTTTCTTTTTGCCTCACTTTGGATTGTTCTTTTGCACTATAATACGTGCGTTTACAACATAGTTAAATTTTTGTTACTGCTTGGTTTTTGAGGTCTCCAATCCTGATTGGAGCTCTCTTCATTAGAGTCTTAATTATAAAACTTAGTTACCTGGCTCATTAAGCTGATTATCTGATAGAGTTCACATTCCAGTACATGTCATTACTCTTTCTAGCAGTGATGGAGGTTTCCTTTCTAGCCTTTTGTCTGAAATAGTTGGAAATGTCAATATCTCAATCATATCATTTTTTCTTATACTGGCATGTGCTATCCATTTTAGTTGTTGCAACTATTGAAATCCCTCAAGTGATGTGGTTTCTGTTATTTGGTAATTTTTATTTTATTTGTGATTCTGCAGTTTGGAGAGAATAGTTTGGTTTGGTTTGTTTTACAGAATATCAACCTCAATGGGTCATTTAATGCCGACAACTTTTTTCCCCCCTGGTAATATTTGTTTTGTCAAAAATCTATTTCTGTTAATATTTTTTCCTTCAAAACATACAGCTGGTAATATCTTTTTTCAAAAACATACAGCTAGTAATTTTTTTTTTCAAAAACGTACAGCTGGTAATATTATTTTTCCAAAAACCTACAGCTGGCAACATTATTTTTTCAAAAACGTAT
Source organism: Acanthosepion esculentum (assembly GCA_964036315.1). Lineage (NCBI taxonomy): Eukaryota > Metazoa > Mollusca > Cephalopoda > Sepiida > Sepiidae > Acanthosepion > Acanthosepion esculentum. The sequence continues at coordinate 35,643,901 of OZ038478.1, read as the reverse complement.
TATCAGAGTCCTTGCTGTTGGACATAGTTTATTGTCTTACCCAGGACGCGGATGTAGTCTGGGTGTTAAATATTTGCCCATAGCTGGGACCCTAACAGGTGCTACCACCCCGGGTCAGGGTGGACCTGAGAACACCAACAATTAAGAGGTGGTTCCACGCTCCTCAAAACCTCCTGATCAAAGGCCTTGCTGTTGGACGTAGTTTATCATCTTACCCATGAAGCGGATGTAGTTTATTGTCATACCCAGGATGCGGATGTAGTTTATCGTCATACCCAGGATGCTTGGAGAGAATGCTTAACATCACTGATTGTATAAGAATGATATCAAGCCTTGTCAATAACTAGATTGGTGGCCAGTTGTGAAGACCAGTTGCTGTAAGGTTGGATGTGCAGGTGGTGATGTGGATAATGGCTCAGAACTGGATATTAGTGAACAGACTTCCAATTCCAGTTGGTCATTCACTTACAAATACCCTTGATGAAGGTATCAATTCACCTCTTCTCCCTCCAGCTATGGGTTAATTAATAAAACTTGTATCAGTAAAAAATCATCTTGCAATCTAAAAATATTTTCTGGCTTTAAATAACCTGAAAAGGGTTGATAAGCTGTAAAAAAAACAAAATCAATCAATTCAAGGAGGATGGTACTTGCTATGTGATGGTCAACATTTAGAACAACCAGGCTGAGGGAATTTTAATTGAGTAACCAATTTTTTTTTCTAAGTTGGTCACCTGTGCACTATATACTGTTTTATCTTTTATTTAATTATTCATTTTTCAGATTATAATTTCTTAATTACAGAGATCACTCTGTACATAAACTGTGCCCAACTTAAATCACAAAAGGTAATAATTATAATCTTTTTATCAAAAGTACCAGTTTGAGACTTGCTTCTCTATTTGTTATAATTTACAAATCTAATTATTTGTTTAATTACAGGATCAATAATTAGAACCAGCCAAGTGCAAAACTTCTATCAGATTTACAAGGAGAAAACTAATTAATCCCTGGAAAGATTTCTAATTAAACAAAACCAAATTGTAATATAAATCTTATCACATGTAACAAGCCAAACTTTGAGGACAATCTACACTGGTGACCATTGAGTTGCTTATATTTGACAAGTCCAACAGTTGTGAAGTTTAAATCATTTTCTTTATGTGGGGGGGGGCATTAGTGTATCAAATCAAAACATGTATTCTAGATGTTAGTCTATTAACTAAACTCAGTCACAGGGAAATAAGAGTACTGGCCCAAATCCAAAGTTGCTTATAAAAAAAAAAAAGACAAATATATTGCTGATACCTCCTGATTAGTGGACCAAATGAATACAAAAAAGGTTTGTCTACGAAACTTTGGAGTTGGGGTGTTAAATATAACATTAATCAGCTAAGTGACAAATTTTGTATTAATCATACATTATATATATATATATATATGTGTGTGTGTGTGTGTGTGTGTGTGTGTGTGTGTTTGTGTGTGGAACAAATAGTTTATAAATCTAACATATTCTTCACTTATTAAAGTTTCCTTGCAGAATGAAATATGGAGGAGAAAAAGAAAATCATGCCATTTTTTAATTTTTGTGTTTGTCTTTCAATGGTTAAGCAGACCTCACATGCATCTATCTTGTCAATCAGCATTTGTGCGTATAATTCATGTGTGTATGTGTATCATAATTCTAGTTCCGTCCTCTCACTCTCAGGTATTTTTAACAATGTTTGGTGATTGTGTGCATGTTGATTTGGTGACATTTGATGTGAAAGGAAAGAATTAATGTTACACTGGTTATAGTAGTAGGTAGACATAAATCCTGGCAGCTGATGTAGCATTGGATATATATTTTTTCCTAACTACATCTCTGCACTATTTGCATCATTTGGACTGTTGTCTTCATCTTTATTGCCATATTCACAACATTTTGGCTGTTGTACACTCCAGCCTTCTTCAGGTGATATGTAGCACCTAAAGAATATGGCAATGAAGATTAGGACAACAGTGCCAATGATGTAAATAGTTATAATACCTCATCTCAGAAATATAGACAGAAACTAGGTCATAGAGATAATGACAAAGATCCTAATGTTAGGGATAACTAATTTATTTTCAAATTTTGTTGATAGAGTGTTGGAGGATAGGATTATATATTGTGTTTTTATTTTCAGAAGTACAGATGTTATCAGTGGTGGTGTTGGCTTTTTTTTTTTTCTGGGCTTTGTATGCTCATTTTAGCACCGGGAATGAAATAATATAGGTAGTGAAGACGTCAAAGCTTTTTTTCAATGTATTTTTCTTCATCTAGGTATTGTGAGCTATATATTCCAAGGGCTCGAAGGTAAAATCCTATGATTATCCCAGATTTTATTTCTTGGCTGTGGGAATAGAAATTGATTAAATCATTTTTGCTTATAAGTTTGTGATAAACTTTAAAATCTAATTTTTCATTGTTATGTATTAATAAGATGTTGAGGAAAGGTAGAGATTTGTTGTTCATGTGCGAATTCAAATAGTTGGTTCTATGCTGTTAAGTTTCTTTATGATGTTTTGTGAATAATATGATAAGGTCATCTATCCACCAAAGGTTACTAGAGTTTTTAGGCATGATATGTTTAATGGGTAAGACTTTAAAAATTCTTGGAAAATATGAGCAAGGACACCACTTATTGGTGATCCCATAGGTAAACCAAACTTACTTGTAGAAATTTTTAAGTAATGAGAAGAAACAGTGGTTAGTCATTATTTTGTTTTGTGGCATAATTATAATTTTATAAAGCACACAAGACAACACATTTTCCTCAAGTACATCCATGACTTATTACATAATTATTTTTTTTAATTCCTTTTGTTCAGAAACTTTTTAGAGCCCTTTTATATACAAGGGAGATTCTGAAAAAAATCTCAGCCCAACAATAAAGGGAATGACAGAACCATAAGATGTGTATACTATTCCAAATATTCACCTCTCCTGATGTTCAACAAACTTGGGCTTTTCACAAGTCTCTTAAAAACTTCCTACAATAATTCTGATATTTGGTCATTGAAAGACTTGCTGAGAGAGTATTTTTCAGCACTCTCTCTTGCATATATATTGTATACAAGGTTATTAAAAAAGAGCAGATTTTGAAAATTTAACAAAAATGCTAAGAGACAAACACATTAACTGGATAGGAAAAGGTTCAAAGTTATTAAAATAAATGAAAAAATTTTTTCAATCTTGTTTAAATGCTTTTTTTCAGATTTTGCAAAAATTTAAATCATTAACTGGTGTCAATCCTTAAAGTGGACACACCACAGAAAGTCATTTTGTGTACTACAGTTTGTAAAGTGTAACATTAGATTAATAAACTTTGAACCTTTTCTTATCCAGTCATGTGTTGAAAGTATGTCTTAACATTTGTTTTTATTAACTTTTTGAAATTTGCTCTTTTCTTTTTTAAATAACTCTTTATTGTTCTGAGGAAGGAGTATTTCTTTTAAGAAAGGAGATATTTATGTTTGGGCTAGTTTCAGTTAATGCACTTTCGATAACTTTTCCTTTTAGTAATTTATTATCTATCTATCTTGTTGCTTATCTATCCTCAAAAAGCCCTTGGGTAACATTCTGAATTCCTATGTCATTTTAGGATTTCATATTAGCATTTAATTCTCTCTTTCTCATTAGAATGGTAATGTGTTGAATGTATGTATGCACACACACACATATATATAAGATGGATAGAGAAAAGAGAAAGGGTAGTAAATCATCACAATCTATGTTAGGCATGGGTAACCTTTTCTGAACAGTGGACCACATGATATATGGTTCATCATAAATACATATTATCACCATATTATTCCTTCATTAATACATTAGCCTCAGGAGAGGAAGCAGGATTGCCGTTTTCTATTAGTAGATTTGTTTGGAATGTGTTATGGCATAAATAAAACAATCAGTCAAGCTTTTAATAGTTATTCTCATTTGACATAAGCTTCTTTAATACTTTTTGAGTGATAGGGTGCCTGAGTGAACAAGGGAGAATGAAACAAAGCAAAGTTTTAATAAATGTCATTTTCCACATGAAATTTGTCAAGCCATTCAGAAAGCCAGACAAGCTACAGTTTACCCATGACTGGTCTATATGCATGACATTGGATTGGTACACGGGTAGTGTCTAATATGTACTTGTTGTTTGCCATCTACAGTTCTTGATGAAAGAAAACAAGCAGCAATTTGTTTTATTTACCCCACCACCACTTTTAAATTTTTTTTTTTCACCCTTTTCCACTATTGCTTTGAAGGTCTCAATAAGCAATGAGGATTTTCCTGCTGGGTTGATCCTGAGGCTGTCACCAACAAATTCAGTTCTTTCCTTCTCAGACGGATCAGCATGAGTTTTCTGAGCTGCTGTACCTTCGTAATCACTATCAGACTCATCCAACTCTTTCCAAATCCTCTGCACTGCCCTCAGAACAGCACACAAATGTTTATATTGGAGCTTCCAGTGCAAATGCCATGCTGTACACCATAGCGTTTCCAAATTTCTGGTGGAGTGAATTACATCATGGTGCTCTTTTTCCTGCCTGCTCTTAACAAGAAAAAAAAGTGTCAAACTTTGTATTGCTTTTATTGAAGGTCATTGATGCAAACCTTGATTTTTATATCATAAATTAATATTTTTAATTTATAGCCTTTCCCCTCCATGGGAAAGAAAAGGAAGGGAAGAATTAACTCATTAGTGGAGTAATGCTTATGTCCTTGTTCCTTGCCATAACCTTTAAGGTCATTTAAAGCCAAAACATGTTTTTGGAGGGTCAGAATTTTTTAACATGATAGGGATTTTCTGATACAGCCCACTATTTAACTGGGAGAAGAAGAAGTGGTATGCATACCTTTCCCAAGGGTATTTGCATGTAAATGAATATAACAAAACTTACTGGAATTTGAACTTGGTTCTTAGACTTCTCATTCCAAGTCATTATCCATCAGACCCCCCCCACACACACACACACACATGCACAAAAGCTTACAGTAGCTGGTATTCCGGAGTCATTATCCATCTAGGCGGTAACCAGACTCAACATTGCTTAACTTTGGTGATTGGGCAAGAACTGGTTGATTCAGTGTGATATGGTGGTTAGCAATCTAACCTAAGGAAATGACAGCAGTTTAAGTTAAAACCTACAAAATTCTTTTTTTTTGTGGGTGGCACTTACACTGGCTTCTACTTTGTATGGTAGAGAAAAAAGGTATTGTACATAACAGTGTGTTTATGACATTTGTGATTACATGCCTTATACTGTGAACAGCTTTCATTAAGAAAGTGACCGTATGATAATAAATGAACTTTAATCAACCAATGTGTGAGTTTAAAAAGACAATTTTCAGAAAACCTTTTTAAATTGTTGCTAAAAATTCCTTTCCAAGCACTTTTTGTACTTACAGACAATTGAGTATTTTAATCAGATTTTTTTCACATTTTCTGCATTGATTAAATTCTTCTGATTTTGACTTAAAGCAGGGATACTCAGTAAACAATTCCTAGAAGCACAATGACTAATTCCAAAGAATACACAGTAAAAGTAGTTTTGAAACCAAAATGTCAAGATAAAACAACTAACCCCAAAAATCTCTAACCAATTCTGACCGTGGGAACTTGGCACATTTTTTTTCTTAAGTAAAATACTAGATTTTAAAAATGCTGAATAAAAAAGAGAAGCAATTTACAAACAATTTGTCTAGTGTAATTTCACCTATTTTTTTGTTTTACCAACTTGTACACATATATATCATCTAAAGGTTATCAGACTGTTTCTAATGCATTGTCTATGCCCCCCAGTGTTTAAAAAATGACAATTATAAAAAAGAAAACTGTCAACACTTAAGCTGCCAAACCATTTCAATGAGTCAGGGTTACAATCTCAAAAAGAAAAACAATAAAAAAAAAAATTACATTGTTGGTAAAGGTAATATTAGTCATTTCCTCAAAAGAAAACACTTCTTAATTGAACAACCTGTGCTACTAAAGTTATTCTTTTTTCATTCTCTGGCCATCAGCCTGGGATCAAAGTGTAGTATATGTTATCGCTAGTGGTAATATTAGCTGTCTCCCTAGTAAGCATTTGGAATTCATTGACTGAGCAGCCAGTGTTACTTTCAGTTGAAATTTATAAAATCATTCTCTTTAAAAAAAGAAAGAAGCTTTCTCAAGTCCAGTAACTGTTACTGCTCTTTCCAGTATTGATGGGTGACTTTTTTCCTAACTTTGTTTAAAGTCAATATCTTGATTATGTCTTTTTTTGTTTAACTTTCATGAAACTATTTAAGAACAGGACTTGAGTTTTTAGGTCGATGTTTTGGTTTTGTAGCAATTTGCACTGTTGGACAAAACTATCCTAAGAAATTAGTTTTCATTTTCAAACAAATGCACATCCCCTGAATTCATTTTTGGTTACCAAGACATCATTAGGTGGTGCTGATAACAGTTGTTAAAAAAAAAAAAAGAAAAAGAAAAGTACACTTCCTATCTTTCTCTTTTCCTTCTAGCATGTGGTAGAATCAACACCAACTTGGACATTGCTCCTGGAATGGGGATATCTTACTGACAGAATTTTCACACAGAGACACATGTGTGTGTATTACCCACACAATTCCTAAATATTGATTCCTTCTTTTACAAGCATACTTGTTTATTTTATCTTTTCTGTAACTCAGTCATTAAAAAAGCACATGAAAATATCACCTTGTTGAAATTTATTGAATTTCTTTTCATCTCAGCTGACAACGATGACAGGCCATTTACATGTGTAAATTTCATTTGCCACTGCTTTTAACCCCATTAGGAACATCACTGCAACACCATCATAAACATTCTGGATGTGGATTTAGTAATTACAAAATACTTCAAGTACCTCACTGTATGGATCAGTTTTAATACATTCAGTATAGGAGATAAGGAAATAGGGATAGTTTTGATCAGCTACTTTCTAGAAAATCAAAACATTAACCTAAAAACTAGAGTTATGTTAAAAAGCCTTGTAAGATTGAGACTGTCATGAGGAAAAATTCAGAAATAAATCTCAGCTATAAACAAATGCTATATCAGATCACAAGTTAAAAAGGTGACCAAATGAATGAAGCCTGTCTTAGTGAGGATGATCCTGCTTTGGCATGTGTGGAATAGCACCAGAGAATGACAAAGGACAGCACCAAATAAAAGAAACTGTCTTTTACTATCAACAGCGGCAACAACCAAAATGGATAGCAGATGTCACTTGAAGAGAAAATAATGACAATCAAAATGCTAATATTCCATACAACTTCAAATATTTGGTGAGATAATGAAGTCTGGCATGACAGATCATGTATGGAGGGATAGTCATCAACTTCTGTGAGATGGAGTAAAAATACTACATAGATGAACACTGGGGAATCAGACATCTGAAGGAATCAGCATATATGCTAAGCTATGAGGACCTAGTAAGTAGGTTTAGCATAGGTAAAATACCATTAATAAAATAAATAAAATGACAGCAGCATTTCTGCAACAGCTGTAAGAAATGAGAAGTCTTGATGAATTTGGTCAACCCTGACCTCAACAGATAAATAAAATTATATTTAGGCTTGAAGTTCTAGATTCAGGATTGTCCCACAGAACAATGGCTGACAAGATTCAAGCATTAAGGTTCATGAATTTGGTAATATAGTAATTGTGAGTTAAAATCCTTGGCTGGGTACTGCAGATTTAGACCCAGTGAAAACTGGGCACACAATAATTGAGCTGTACCAAAAAGAATAAGTTGTGATATTCTTAGACATGAGTAGCAAAATAAGAATCTACTCCCATCAATTAAACACAGAGAAAATTCCCTAAAGTTTACCTGGATTAGCATTGGTTGATTGATTGTTAATGGCATATCACCTCATTATGGTCATTTAATTCTGAATTTTAATTTTCATTTTAATAATAAAAATATGTTATTTTACTTTCATGGTAGACAATACTCAACTTTTGTGCATATACATGTTTGTGTGAAAATAATCATGAGATGGTTATGTGTTTGATTTCTTTAATCCGTATAATATCTTAGAATTTCTTAATGTCATGAAAGAATACTTTCATGTTGGTTCGTTGATTTTGTTTAGCAGCATATCAAACTATGGGTCATTTAACATTGGAATCTAAATATTTTGAACACAATTTCATGGCTTCAACTACAGATAAAATCTATCACTGGTCATTCTGCTATAAAACATTAGTCATTGTACTATAATTAGGTATTGCTGGTAATTTTACATTTTATAGTATTTTGTTTTTCCTTGGTGGTTCACTATTTGTACATAGCAGAGACCTTAACAGGTGTTACCATTCTGGGTCAGTGAGGACCTGGGAACAACAGCTCCTCAAAACCTCCAATTTCCCAGTCAGAGGCCTTTTTGCAAGATGTACTCTATTGTCATACCCAGGACTAAGCGGTTACCTGAAAAAGCCTGAGGGAGCAATGGCTGAAATGTGATTAAAAAAACAAAGATGAGGAATGAAAAAAATGATAACTCATCCCAAAAATTCAGTTAGAGAAGAGAGATTCATGTATAGAGTGATTTCTTCAAATTGCTACCTTCATCTTGGTTGTTCTGATGAGCTTTCCTCTTTGGTATGTTGATTCAGAGCCAGTGTGTACTAACCCCCAAACCTCTGACTAATGGTGGGGAGAAAACCTGATTGGGGCTGCAGGCAATGCTTTGTGACTATCTTATCAACATTTGATTTTTTTCTACCTACATTTATGTACATTACAACGTAAACTAAGCACAATTGACTGTTAAATAATTAAAAACTTACAGATTTTGACATCATTCTGGGCCCCCCTTCTCTCTCGCCCTCCCTCAAATTCATGAATTTGTTTTGCTCATGCTAACTCTAAAAACACGAAATAAAATTCACTAATTTTTATCCATAATGTTGAATTTATTCAAATTATACAAATCAAATTATACTCAAGTTAATGTTAAAAATTGTCATAAAATATCAATTTAAGATGGAATGATATATTGTGATGTCTCTAATTTGTATTTAGATACAATGTATTTTTAATTTCTCAAGTTGAATGGTTTACCTATATTGCATATGTTCCATTATTATACATAATTAGGTTACAATAAAATTTGTATTTTATGTGAATACAGACTTTTGCTTGTGGAACTGTTTTGGTTTCTGACTTTCCTGTCAAATATGATTAACAAAAAATTAATTAAAACATCAATTGTCATTTTCTATCACCTTCAATCACGTTTTATTATCCTCTCTCCTAAATATTTTTCTCAGATTTTTTTCACATTCAGTAACCCCTTGCATATTAGTAGCTTTATTGCCTTGCTTGGGGTGAAATGATATAAGAAAATATTTAAAGTTATGTTTACTGAATTATCCAGGAAAGAAAGGAACTTTTATCATTTGAAAGTGTTGAAAGTTTATACACAATCTTCCAGTTCTTCTTTCTGAAGAGATAAATTATTTACATGTTGTGATGTAGAAAAGTGTGTCTTTCAAAAAATTAGGCCACCTGTAAGTCATGGACAGTAATTGCATATAACTTTTATTACATTGTTATAATTATTCTATGACTAGTAACTTTTATTCATCTTTTGTTGCATTCAAATTTGTAAATCAAATTTAACCATAGCTATGCATGTGCAAAAAAATAGTATGTGGTTGAGTATTATCAATTCTATAAAAAGAAAAAAGATTCTTAACCCATTCCCCACTAATCATTCATCTTACACTTGTAAAAGCCAAGATATTCATTGAGAACTAACATCAGGAAAGCCAAAGTAACCAATAAACAAACACAGGAGAAAATAGAAGCTTTCAAAACTTAAGTGCTTGAAGAAAGTGTTCATCTAGATCCTTAAAAAGTCAAAGAGGTGACTGTGCCCATCCCACTAAGTAAAATGGTTTTATCATGAAAATAGCCCATGATGACTTTGGTACACACAATTCAGTGCATTAGGGTTGCAAGGATGAGTAGGAGTTGTTGGAGTAGGAAAAGGACCACCTACAAACACTGGTTACAAACTACATTTTTAACAACTGACCTGTGGAAGAATGTTTGTCAATTCAGTTACTTGGCAATGAGGAAATCACTACTTGAGAGCAGGTAGAGTAAGGGGTTATTTGCTGCAAGGGAGAGCTTCGTGCACTCTGACATTTGCATTTGAGGGTTTTAAATTCAGCAAAAGCAATCCTAAATACACAAAGAGCAGCTCATAGATTTTAATATGAGGGCAGATGCTGTTTTTAGCTTGAAAACAATAGAATTTGCAAAGAGTGAGAAGGGGTGATGTGAAGTGGAGGAAGAAGGGAAGAAAAAAAGCAAAAACAACTTTAAAAGAAAAAGAAAAAAGGAGGAAAAGAAAGGAAAAACAGAATCTGTTCAAACCATTCCCAGCAACTTTTGTTATGTTCAAGGACATTCAAGATCAGAAATACCTGCCAAGCTACTATGGAAAAAGCCAAGATTTCATCCCCCTAGAGATAAAGAATGGTCTTTGTAAACCGAAAAACCACTTAAAAGGTTTACCATTTGTTGGCTTTTCTTGATTTAAATTCCACAGCCCTAGAAATAGAATTATTTCGCATTAACTCCTTTTTCTTTTTCAGTGGATATACACCTGTGGTTTTATTTAACTATTTTAGCTTTTATGCTAAAAAATTTAAGTTCTGGTTTGTATGACCTTAAAAGACTTGCAGAGAAAATTCCTCAATAAATCTACATTTAAAATTCATTAAAAGATAACTGAGTGGCACTTGATATTTTAGCATCACAAACTATATAGAAAATATTTTTTAATTTACATCAAGTGCATAATATATTTATGTAGTAGTTTTTAAGTCTTAGTATCCCTCTTACTTCAGATGTCGACATTGTTTGGCACTGCAAATATTCTGTGATAGATGCTCTGCCTGAGATCATAAATTACAAATTGCAAAATTTTGCAAACTACAAACTGGACTCTTGTACATAAAAACTCAGAGAAAAAAAATTATGCAAAGAAAAAAAAAAAAAAAAAAAAAAAATCAATATTACATTTTTATTAAATTCTATAAAAAGGAAAAAGTTTCTTAAAGATGTTACTTCAATCATTAAATTATCTTTAAAATAATGGGAGTATTTTGTATGCTAAATAATAAAAATTTTTCAAAAAAATGATGGAAATTTATTGTACTAAGGTACACACCCTAGTAAAATGAATTGTACCACTTGTTTGCACTTTCCAACAAAAATTGGTTTCCATCAGTCAATGTATTTTAGAGGGTGTGACAGATGTATGAACAGAAGCCACAGAATTTTATACATAGATAGTTTCTCACCTCACAATTCTCACTTGTGGAGCTCTGGCTCCCTGTCAGTTATGATCTTCAAAATTTAAAATCCCTATGCTTTTATTGTCCTGTTGCTTTCATTCTCAGTAAACCCTTGCATCCTTGTGGTTTTTATTGCCTTGAATGGGGTGAAATGATTTAAGAAATAACGGACAATAAAATATAACAATAATAACAATATAGTGTAATAAAAGTTATGACATATAGAAGATTCACTTTACTGTATTTCTTAGTATACTTAGTAGATCTTAGAGATTAACAATAGTAACTAATATTAAGTGAATAATTACAAACGATATACTGTAATAAAAATATGATAGATAGCTAGAGACCAGATGTCACAAGCCTCTCATTGCTTTATAGCTATTTCTATGGAAAGTGTTTAGATCAACTATGTAACTTAGCCATGAAGGTTAGGGCTGGTGGAACTAAGACCTGCCATGCACATTGTAGCAAATCACCCTCATTCCATTCGTATGCCTTTGGTGAGATGTAAGTTTCCGTACTCTGTTAAAACACTTTAAAATTTAAATTTCCACTTGTTTGTCTTTGGTACTCTTTTAGATATACACATATATACACACACACACAAATGTAAAAGAATGAAGAGGAAAATATCCTTTAATGAAGTACCATCATGATTTCCCACCTGAAGAAACGTTACTTTTTAACGTTGAAACAAGATGTACAGTTTTGCAGTGGGTATGTACATGTTCTAATGTAACAGTGTATAATAAATAAATAATATATATATATATATATATATATATTTTGTGTGTGTGTCTGTAGAAAACTGATTTGGCTGTCACCAATGTAACCAGCAAAAATACTACTAAAAATACATAAAAATACTGCCATAATGCTAATCTGTACAAATATTTTCTAGACTACTCCAGAGTTAAAGTCCAACTTATTTCCAATTACAAAAAGTGGAAATTAAACAGAAGGCTTAATGATTGTAATGTAAAATCTGGGTGAGACAATGAAGAAAAAAAAATTAAAGAATACTATTTAAAGATATTTAAATTACAAAATAAAACTGAAATGAAAATAATGAATTTAATAATTGCAGAATCAAAAAATCTTCAGGTAATCAATTAATAATTGCTAAGATGTTACTGATAATATTTTAGTCTATTCTTATTTCTTGAATATTTTTGTTTTTGTTTAATTTGAAAATCGGCATCACCCATTCAAGGCAGTAAAGCCACTAAGCATGGAGCTGGAAGGGAAGTGAGAAAAGAAACTTAGTTTAGAACTGATGGCTACATCTCGCCAGCTCAACTGTAAATTGATGAGATCCTGATACCAGTCGAGTACTGCACTTAATTTATTATGTATACAATTAATTGATCTATAGGAAAAACTATTTCCATTGCAATTACATATCTTACACCATATTAAAACACACCAAAACCATTTTCTACCCAATAACAGACAATGTTACGAACATGCCAAAAAGATTCCACAATACAACACACCATTTAAATAAGTATCTATTAGTTAGAGATTAACAGCATGTAAAATCTTTGACCAATGAGAGAAAACTAAAAACCCATTTATCTAGACCCTACTTTCAGGGAAGATTTCTTATAAAAGCCCACAGATTTTGACTTTCAAGGAACAGATATGTGATGGTCTCCAAGCCATGGCTACATAGCTTCTTCCTTTCTCTGCTTAATGTGTGCTGAAATATGCGACTTCAAATGAACCATCTACAGCAACAAAGATGGTCTGAATTTTCACTAATGATGAAAGCTATTTAAAAGTCTCGTCTAAACCAGTGATTTCTGTGAACCAACTACCATGTTTTTTAATGAAATATTTAATATTTTGTATGTTACAGAGATTTGACCCATTGTATCAATCTACTCATTACAGCCTGTAATATCACAGATTTATTAAACAAATGTGTCAAAGTTTTCTTCCATTTTAATGACATTGTATCGGTGATTACTGAAAAGTCCTTTAACATCTCACAAGGTGAAAAATATCAGACTTAAAATTTTCTTAACCCCTTACCAAAAAAAAAAAAAAATTGGCCATTCTGTCCAATTTTAAGAAAATTGGGCACTGATCTATGCATGATGGCCAGGGAGTGAAGAAAAAACATAACTTGGGTAGCACTGGATGCTTGATCAATAAATGCTAATTGTTTCTTTATAAGGAAACAACTATCATTACCATTAGAAAGGAGAACATATACTAAACTTTGATCCCAGTCTAATGGCCAAACAGTGAAGTAAAGTCTAACTCAAGAAACACTAGCTGTTCAGTGAATGTTTCCTTATAAGGAAATGATTACTATTGCTATTACTGAGCTTATTAAAACTATCCCAATTTTACACTTTCTGACTCTTTAAGAGAGTCTGGACTCACTTTTTCTTAAGATTAGCAATTTATTGCAGATGGAAAAAAATCTCTCAAGACTTTTCCTTTTGTATTAGGACAGTAAGTTCCAATGTCTTTTTTGGTTGGGTGGGAGTTACAAGTTTACATATTAAAAAGGACAGAAATTCAGCTACTGGGACATTGTATAATGGAATATAATAGAATTTCAGTGGTGCTTAGTGAAAGACATTTTCAGAAACTTCAAAAGGTGGAAATTCCCAGAACTTGAGCATTGACAGTACATTTTTTTTAAATAATATTTTTTCCAATATATTATTTAAGTCTTTTCAGATAAGTTAAATATGTAATTTGGAAACTATTAGTAAAAAATAATTCAATGGAAAATTTAGTTAATTATTAAATAAAGAACATGTAATTAAACCCAAGTCACACAACACACTAGTTTGTAAAATGTGAATGTGATAGATTTTCATGTTATGTTTAACCTTATTTCTGGCAATGGGAAATGAACACTGTTACACCAAAGGAAAAAAAATATCTAAGCAACTGAAACAGTTTTACAGACAAATATTGAGAATGTCATAGATCATAAAATGCTAAATGAGGAAGTTTTAAGCATCACAGAAACTACGAAGAATTTTCTGATAACAATCAGAAAGAGATAACTAAATTCTTTGTGGACATATAACAATTTTTTTGTTATAAAAACTTTACTGGTTAATTAAAGCAGAAACATTGGATTGCAGGAAGTTGTTTACAGTACCCAGCATTCCGAAGTGTTTCCCCATCTAAGCACTGACCACATAAGGAAAGAAAGCTTGGTGAAACTGATACTCATAGGACAACCAAAAGCAAGAGAATCAGAGAGAGAGATGAAGAGTATTTGACAACTTGATACCACCAGATGGAAGGACTAGAGCCATAAAAAAGAATGTATTGCTGAGAACAAAAGACAAGAACTGAAAGAGAGAAATGATATCCCACCTTTAGGAAGAGAGAGATATTAGGTAAAATATTAAAAAAACTATTCAACTTTATCTTAACAAGACCTTATTTTCATCCAGTATTTTATCACTAATGATAAGCTGTAGAGGATCACTCGTATCCTAAAGACGCACAATCCATGAGAGAGACTCAAAAGATTCTATTTCATCAGTCAGACATTTTCATCATGCACCATATAAAACTTCTGTTAAGTCTTGCTTTTAAGAAATATACATCCATACTGGAAAACTATATTAAAGAATAGGATACTTGGAGATTTTAACACACATAGGACACATTGGAAGTCGAGGGAAGCAGCAAGTAACCTATGACAAATTTGTGAAAATAGATAGAGGAAAGAGTAACGAAGAAATTTTTTTTTTATACAGCTTATCAACTCTAAGTTTGTTTTTGTTTTTAGATTTTAAGAAATTTTGGGAGATAAGGATTTATTGATACAGCACTTGATATTCCCAAGCAGTCACCCATCTAGATACTGACCAGGCTTAATGTTGCTTAACTTCAGTGATTGTACAAGGACTGGTGTTTCAACATAATATGGGCATAAGCTAAAGACAAAGAGGATCATAAAAAGGAAAGTATTGATGAGAAGAAAAAAATAAGCAGTAGAGAGACATGATCACTGACATTCAGAAGCCACACAGTATATAAGAGAAAAAGATATGAGTAGCTAAAATATAAAAAGAAATCTATTTTATCAGCCAAACATTTTTCGCCTTGCACAGTATTATCACTTTTGTTCAGTTTTTTATTTTTATTTTTAAATTGGTTTTATCCCAAGCAAGGCAGAAAAGCCACTAAGAGACAAGGGGTTACTTGTGGAAGAATTAGGAACAGAAACATTACTAATGAGCAGGAAGAGAAAAGATTCATCAGAAGCACAGTAGATAGCAATATTGCAAATTCTTGCAGGTTAAAGTTGACTGGAACGCATGGAGCTGGGAGGGAGTTCTACATGTGAGAAGTGCAAGGAAAGAAACTTAGCATTGATGAGATCTCACCAATAACATAGTATTGTGCTTAAATTGATAAGGTCTAGGTACTACAGCGAAGAGCTCATCCAAACAAATACCTTGAAAATATTTATAGAAAAGGCACAAAGAGGCAATCTTATGGTGATGGGAAATTGATTTAAGCTGAGCCACCAGATAATATTGCCGATTCTTCCTTGTATATTATCAAGGCACTTAAAGTAAATACCAGGAGCAATGGACCCTATGTGGCAGCAATATTCTAAGCATAAGAGAATGGTAGATATGTAAGATAGATTCTGGAGAGAAAAACCTTCTTGTACGACACATTCAAAAAATATTATTTGAAAAATACGTATTAAAAGAATGCTTAGAAAATTTAATACTCACAGGATACATGAAAAAGAAGAGAAGCAGTGAGTAAGCTACTTGACAAGTTTGTGCAAATGGATAGTAGAGCAATTGCCGTGAAATGGAAGACCACCCATAAAGCATCAATTATAGGAAAGAGCAACAAAAGAACCATGATCACTCAATCTTAAAAGGCACATGGTACATGACTGAGTAACAAAGATTAGAATTTAAAATATAAAACAAATTTAATTTTGTCAGTCAAACATTATTTTAACCTGCATACTTATATTACAATGAGGATGTCAGTTCTAATGAGGGTATAATATTTGGCTTCCATTTGACATTGGGAAGCATCATTTTAGCCATAAAGTGATTCAATATGAGAATTGAGTCATGGTCTCCACAGTCATTTTCAAAATGGAAATGAAAGAACATTAGCTATTGTCAGCATCTAAAAGTACAGGAATTTAAAGATACAATAGTTTGAATTCAAGACCAATAAAAGTTATTACATTATCTTTTAAAAACAGCATGTCATTTCAAAACATTGGCAGTCATAGCACTCCACAGCTTCCTTTGTTTTAGTATCTGACTTGCTATGACTTCTTCAGTGAGAGAGTATTTGGAATAAATTTTAATTATACAATTTTGGGTCACTTGTACCTGTCAAATCTTATTGAAGAAAAGATAAAAGCACCCTGTCAAAGAAAAAAAAAATAGTAGGTGCTAAATTCAGGTTAGTCCTCTTATATTAGCTCCTGTCCAAGAGGAGAAATCTATTATTTAATCTATAAGTAGGGAAACGAGATATCTTATGCCTTTATTAACAGCATTTGTGTGAAAATAAACAACAGTCTAGGCCACATCTGAACTCAGCTTACCAGATTCACTATAATTATTACACTACCTGTACCCTTGTGTATATATGGGTGAATTGCCCATTTCTATGTTTTGGACTTGGATAATAAAATAAGAATTAACTTTTAAATTATTTTTATCTCCCAAATTGTTTTATATACAGTTAAATGGATAATTTTGTAGTTATATTGTTTTTGCAAACTTAAGTATTGACGTAATTGTTTTTCATGGTACATGAAAACTAATAATTAATTATATAGTAAATTAAATTTGGAAGAAGTCTCAATTATAAAAGATCTTTATCACTTGGGTTTAAGAATTCTTGGACAAGTGTCAATGAATAACAAAAAAGAAATTGTGGATGGAACGAAGGAACTGTATTCAAAGCTCATTGGGTTTTTGTACCTTAATGGTTGTATTAAACACCTGAAAAAGGCTAGAGAATGCATCAGTCAAAATACTGATCAAAATAAAAAAAAAAATGAGGATGTAATTATGGAAGAAATTTTTTTCATAGGGTTAATAGTTGGATTTAAAAAATCATTTCATACAAAGCAAGTCAATAAAAACAAAGGGGTTACTGAGTGTGAAAGAATAACTAAAAGAAAAACATTAAGGATCAAGAACAATAAAAGAAGAATGAAGGACATAGTAGATAACAATTGACATTGCATTTAAAATTTTAAAGATTAAAGTTGGCTAGAAAGCAAGAGGCCTGAAAAGAGTTCCACAAGTGAGAAGTGCAGGAGAAGAAACTGTTAGAAACTTAACTTACAGTTACATCTAGCCAATTCAACTCTAAAATGATGAAACCTTGTTGCCAATATGATACTGTACTTAAATTCATAAATTTTTAGTACCATAGAAGAAAGTTCATCAGAATGATTACCATGAAAGCATTTATAGAAAGGGCACAGGGAAATTACATCATGGTGGTGAAAAATTTGACTGAAGATGGGATGCTAGTTAAGGACCAATAATATTGCAGATTCTACATTGGATTTCATCAAGAATCTCTAAATATATAGCAGGAGCACCAGACCATATCTGGTAGCAACATCTGAAGCATGGATGAATGGTAGACTTATAAATATGCAAGATAGATTCTTGAGAGAAAAATTGTCTGGCATGACACAGTGAACCAACTTTTCTAACAGTAGACCTAGCAATTGATTCTATATAAATCTTTCCACTTCATGTCAGCAGAGAACATGGGCACCTCAACATGGTGTCATAATTAGCAAGTATGTCTTGCTAGAACTATGACTGAATAGCAAGTTCAATCCTCATTTGATGGCTCATACTTTCAGCCTTGTGCCATATTTAAGCTATGCTTAGAAAAATCACTATGTCAGCAGAGAACGTTAGCCCATGAAGGTACAACAAGACTCTCCTGAAGGTTGGCCTATACCATGCTGATATAAGGCAGAAAGGGTTTCCTCGGCTGATTAATAGAAAGCAGTTTTGTTTTGCAGGTGTTAAAATTAACAAGCCATTCCTTGTCCCAGTTAATAGCAGACTTTAGGTTAATTTTAAGATCAGATCTTAATGAACCAATCACTTACTATTAAGACAGGAGTAAATAGTTGTATTATCAGGTATAGATACAGAATTGAAAGCTAAAGACGTCAGGAAGTTAATTGTTCATAATTTTCACAATATAGTTCCAAGGACAGAGCCCTGAGGGACACCTGTATTAATGCAAAAAGATCTAGGAGAGTGACCATTCAAGTCAATTTTCATTTCACAATTTGATAAGATTGAATCAGTTTAAAGATTTGTCCAGAAATACTTTTCATCTTGTAAACACTGATATATTAAGCCTTTGAGATAGCCAAAGCAAATCTAAAGTGTGATAGACTTTCAGCAATAATCATAAATACATCAGCAGTTAACCTAGAGAAGTGAAAGTTATATTGATTATCTGAAAGACCCCTGTGATTAGAGATGATTAACCATTTCAGATTTGATTAGAGCATATAGTACTTTGCCAAAAAGAGGTAGAAGGCTAATAGGAAGATCAGATGGTTCATCTGAGTTCTTAAAGACAGAAACGACAGAAGATGAATTCTCACAAGTAAGAAAGCAGTCAAGCATTTATTGTAGAGTTTAGAGAGAATAGAAGCAAGTTTGGAAGCAAATTTCTTCAGGACTATTGCAGGGATACCATTAAGTTCACATGCTTTGTGGGGATCAAGTTCAGAGATAACAGAAACCAAAGAAGGAGTGATATGTTTATAACTCAGTTCTAAGTGGAAAGTCAGGTAAAGATACTCCAGATGAGTCAAGAGTAGAATTTTAAGAGAATTTATGAGCAAAACAAGATGTTAAATTGAGTGAAGGGGGTGAGGAATGGAAGATTTACTCTAATTTAACATACTATTACAGAGCCGCCAGTAGCCATGAGTGCCGAAGTTTTTAGAGGCAATACGGTGCCTCATTCTATCAGCAAACAAAGGCAGCCCTTCCAACGACAGAATATAACTATAAACATTTTCAGTGGGTACACACATTTGAGTTATTATACCTGATTTTTTTTTTTAATTTTCTTAAACAGGGAAATTAATAACTGGCCTAGATTGAGAAGTCCAAGTAAGGAAAGATTGTGCCTCCAACAGAAATTGAGCCTGTAACCCCATTTTTCATCAGGGAAAGTTTCTAGAGCCAAAATGTTTTTACCAATTAAGCCATGGAGGACACCTTAATAGAGCGAGGTTTGGACTAACTATTTAAGGAAAGCACATTTCTTGTGACTTCTACAAAACTTTTTTTAAAATCGGTATCACCCCATGAAATCCACAAAAACACAATGGGTTACAGGGTGTGGAGAAATTAGGAACAGAAACATTAATAATGAGTGGAAAGAAAAAGAGCAATCAGGACAGAAGATAGTGATTGACATTGCATTTAAATTTTTGCAGATTAAAGTTAGCTAGAAAGCAAGGGTCCAGAAGGGAGTTCCACAAGTGAGAAAAGAAAATGTTTCCATAGTGGCTTGATGCTGTTTCAAAACAAAAATGTATATAAGTTTTTAATTGATTTTTATCTGAAATTATTAATTATTTTTTATTTTTAGTGGGTACACATATTTCAGTTGTTATTCCCATTTTTTCTTTCTTTAATAGTGAAATTAATTACAAACACCCAACATGGAGAACTGAGAAGTCGTAAAAAAAAAAAAATCATCTCCAACAGGAATCAAACCAGTATATTTTTTTTTTTATCAAGATAAAAATTCCATTAAAAAAAAATTATTTAGATTTCTTGTATGAAACTGAAGCTAGCAGACAGAGTCATACAAATCACAAGGGGAATGTGCATTTTTTGAAATAGGTAATTCAAACCTTGCTCTATGCCAGAATTGGTAAAAGGATCTTTCACTTTCAAAAGAGTTTCCGATGGAAGAGGGGTACAGGTTCAATTCCTGTCAGAGCCACAATATTGTCTTCAGTAGTCTTTTTCAGTCCAGGCTGGTTTTTATTAATTTCACTGTTTAAAAGAGTGGGGGGGAAATGAAATGGGATAGCAACTCGAATACATGTAGCCACTAAAGACAATAAAATCAGCAGGATAAGAACAATCTAACTCCCTGAATTAAATAAAGGGTTTAGTTAAAAATTCCTGGAAAATTACCTGGGTCAAGAGACACCTGAAGAAGTCTAGGTGTACAACAGGCAAAAACATTGTAACAAAGATGTGAACAAGAATGCAAGTGTTAATAATGTAAATAATCGTGTGTGTGTGTGCGTATATATATATATATATATATATATATATATATATATATATATGCTCCCGGAAATCTGGTTGAACTATATAGGGAAAGGGGGTTTTAAAAAACAGCAGCTCCTACTGCTAGTAAGCATTACTCTTCAAGTAAATTGATGAGAGTTCTCTGAGCTGCTGACATGTTTTGTGTAGAGAAAAATGTTAAAATTCCCTTCCTTCCTTCCTTTCTTTCTGCCATGTGACATTGAGGTAAGATATCTGACTGATGTCAGGTTTTGATTTCGGCTTGAAGCAATCGGATGTCTAGCTACACTGAGGAGCTAAACACTCTGTCTTTGGATGATATATATCCCAAAAGAGTCTGGCTAAGTTTGCACACAGAAAAAAAAAAAAAAGAGTGCTCAATGGCATAAAAAAATAGAGCTTTAAGTAAAATTCCAGGTGAGCAGTTTCATGTGCTTTCAGGCAGTCAGTAGCTGTAGTTCATAAAATAGGAATCCTTATATCACCAGGCAGGTTCAAAATGGTGAGCCAACAAAACTCACCAAGGGGAGGGTAACCTATCTGGCCAAGATCAAAATAGCTGAAAAAAAATGTTCCACCAGAAAATGTTCCACCAATGTGGTAAAAAAAGTGCTCAATGCCATAGGGAACCATAGTACCACTTACAGCTTCAAGCAACAAAATTGGTCTACAATACTGGGCCACTACTAAAGTCACCCACATCAGAGCATTTACAATTAGAGATAAGGATAAGCAGTTCTATATAAGCCACTAAGACATGATGGGTTTTACTGAATATCAGAAAATATTAGAAAAAAGAAAATGTTAAGGAGAGAGAACAATAAAACAGGAATTAAGACCAAAGATAACTATTGAGATTGCATTTAAATACTTGAAGATTTATAAGTTGACTGGAAAGCAAGACACCAGAAGAAAGTTCCACGAGTGAGAGAAGAAACTGCTAGCATAGAACTTAGGGTTACATTTAACCATTTCAATTGTAAAAGGACGTGACCTTGCAACTAATCTAGTAGCATGGAAAGAATTAGGATGTATATAAAAAATACGGATTCACTTTTATTACACTTCTTGCCATGAATGGGTGTGACAAATTAAAAGGAACTGAAATGAGCCAATCAGTATATTTGCAATGTTTTTTTTGTTTTGTTTTTTTACTGAAGAGACCCTGCTTTCTTTATGGACTGTATACCTGAAGAAGGCTGTCAAACAAATAAGTTGAAACATTGTGGGAATACTAAAAATAACAAAAAGTTGGATCGACAGTGACTTTTTAAAATTGCAATGTTTTAAATGTATCTCCTGACTAGATCTTACTTGAAAATGCATTTGAAAAAGGTAAAAGTTCTGCACACTAGGTATTGAAACAATTGAAAAAAATATAAAAAGATATAAAAAGATTAAAAAGAAAGAAAAAAAAAGGAAAATGAGTGCATATTATAATGAAAATAATATTTAAAACAAGTTAATATTTACATAAATCAGTAATAAACATTTTAGATATTAAGTTAACTGAATTATTTAAATAATGTTACTGTCATAGTTGTGTTCAACTGACCCAAGTTTTCATAGAAATCCAACTTACCAAATTTTTTTATGTTAGAAAATTTTATTCAAAACAAGTCGTCATACTATCTGAGTCATGCTTTGAAAGTTAGATGCAAGGTTTAATTGGAAAATTGAAATGGTACTGGGATTTCTCTCAACAATACTAATATTAGCCAATTCACTTTTCATAGATGCAGAAAATTCTGAGCCAATCATTCCATGAGCTTCATTTACTGCTGCAAATGTTGGCAAATATCCTCTGACGCAATAATAGCAATAAAAAAAATCATTGACAAATTCTATATTATTCTAATGGGTTTTGCCTGGGTATATTCACTTGCTGCATTTCTCATTGCATTCCCTTGTGATCTGACTTTTTTTGAAGGAAGAAGCTATCCAAAATGGTCTATGCTGATTGGCTAACACCTGAGGCTAATTTAACCTGGCCCTAGCAATTTACTATCCTATACTAAACATGGTTTCACAACAATGCATGCAAGTCCCAGAGCTCTCCACTTCAACCGCTGCTAGACAGGGTCCCTAATTACAACACTGGATACAGTAACAGTGTGGGAAAGAAGCCAATAACAGCATAATCGCAATTCAGGATGTGGAATTCTTTATGCCTTGTCCCTTAAGGAGGTAGGCAATCATAGCTCTCCACTACTTCTTGCTCTTTGTAGCCCTTAATAAATATTGTCTATTTGTTCTCTCTCCTAAGCCCTGTTCTGCCATCTATTTACTAAAACTCACTAAGTAGGTTATGCCTTGTTTTCCTTTGTCCCTCTTCAGTCTTGGGTGAGATAATAAGCTACATCCAACAGCAAGTCCTCTGCTCAGGAGGTTTTCAGGAACATGAAAATCTCTTAATTGCTGGTGTGGTAGCACCTGTTAGGATTCCAGCTATGGGAAAATAGTTAATGCCTAAACTGGGGTCAAAACAGTATGAAAGTTTAAAAATAGTTTTTAATACCAGCAATACATTTTTGTAAAAAAGTTTCCAGCAATGAATTTTTGAAGAAAAAATTAGCAGCAATACATTTTTGAAGGAAAAAAATATTACCAGTAATAAAAATCTTGTTGGCCTTAAATAAACCATTGAGGTTGATATGGTGTAAAACAAACCAAACTGTCTCTCTTGCCTTCAATCCGTCCTGTGATTATCAGATTTTCTAAGCCATCTTTCCTCATTGTGTTCCCTAAAAATTTCAACTCTTCTTGATAAATATAAATTTCCTTTTTGTTTCCATAAAACTAAAATCTTCTAAAACTTCATCGTTGCTCAGCAGTATTCATGGTATTCTCAGCATCCTTCTGAAGAACCACATTTCTGTTGCTTCAAGTTTCTTCATCTGTGAGGTGATTTCCCAGGATTCACTGCCATATAGGAGGACTAATATTACATAGCAGTTCAGTACTCTTTCCTTTGTTTCTAAAGATTTTTTCCGTTTTTTTTTTTTTTTTAAATACTTTGCTTTCAGAAGGCATCTTTCCCTATCTGAATGCATTTTTCAGATTTTATTTTTGTATTTTCCGTCTCCTGTTAAGACTTTCCAGATAATAAATTTCTGTACTCATTAGATTTTGTTCAATTTGCAACAACCATGCATTCTATCTTCTTGCAATTGATGTTTAGTCTTTTCTTCTCACTTTCTTTCACTACCTTCTGTAGTTTCTTTTCCATGTTGGCTATCAACAGTGTATTATATTATTTGCATATCTTTTAAGATTGTCATAGCCAATAATGATTCTTAGGACTTATTCTCTCAGATTGACTTACTGTATAGGATGAATAAGTCTGGTGGGAAAAAATATCCTTGTCCTACACTGTTTCCTATCTCTACTAAGCTTATTTTCTATCCATATTCAGACAGTTTGATGCCAGTATAGGTTCTAGATTATTCTAATATCTTTCCCAAATATATCAAGGTTACCTAGTAATTCTAACAGTTCTTTCTGACATACTTTATCAAACACTTTTGCATAATCTATAATACAGTGATATACATACTTCTGCATGTGTATTGCTCTTTCTGATATCATTCAGAGAATGAAAATTACATTTCTTGTTCCAGTGTCTTTAATGAACCCATACTGTTCCTGTCCCATTATCCAGTCTGATTCTGCTATGTTCTCTATTCATCAGGATTCAAATGATAAGTTTTATTATATTTCTCATTCTGCTGATGGACTTCAAATTTGTTTACATCTGTCTTCTTAGGCAGTGCTATGAAAATAGATCTTAGGTCTTCCAGTACATCACCCCTGTTGTAGATTTCATTTATTATTTCTGTAATCTTGTTAATGCCAAAATCATTTAAGACTGCAAGCATCTATTACAATTCTGCCTGGTTCTGCGACTTTGTTTCTCTTCAATTTGACTAGCGCAGAGTCCACTTCAGATTTTCATATTCCCAGTCCTTTGATATTTCTGTGTATTGTCAAGTGTTCTTTCATCATGAAAGAGTTCTATATATTCATTCCATCTCTGAAGTTGTAAATACAAAGCACTTCAGATACCTTGGTATATGGATCAGTTATAAAAAATTTAGTATAGGAGAAAAAGAAATTGAACATAGAATAGAATTAATTTTGTCCAACATTGCAAATTGCTACAAAACCAAAATGTTAATCTGAAAACTTGTGTCATATCCTTAAATA
This sequence comes from Acanthosepion esculentum, assembly GCA_964036315.1. Classification (NCBI taxonomy): domain Eukaryota; kingdom Metazoa; phylum Mollusca; class Cephalopoda; order Sepiida; family Sepiidae; genus Acanthosepion; species Acanthosepion esculentum. The sequence goes on along the minus strand of OZ038478.1, from coordinate 35,619,039 downwards.
GCCTTGTCAGATCAAGACTTTCATATGGATGTCATGCATGACACCAAAACCATTAAAAAAATAACAAAACTGTAAGTTGTATACAACTGCTTCCCAATAAAAAGGGCTTTGATCAAGTAAGACCAGAAGATCTTGGCAAAGATTATCATTCTTTGAACCATGTTGACTGGTGCTACAGAATCACAAAGCAAAGAATTATACCAAATGACAGAAACCAAATCATTTGAGAACTACTAACATCAGCAACAATTAAAATGGATACCACATGTAACTCAAAGACAGAATAATGACAATGAAGATGTTAACATTCCAATCTACTTTAAATAAATAGGAAGAAAACTCCCATCAATACTGGAAAGAGCAATAAAAGCTACTGGGTTTGAGGAACCTGTTTTCCTGAAATATTGTTTTAAGAGAAAGATTTTATATATTTCAATCAGAAATCAGTACTGGCCACCTGGTCAATGAATGCCAAATGTTTCCTTGTAGGAAAAGGGCTAATATTGTATTATGTCATGTGACAATCATCAATCCATGTAAGAAATAAGTTAAAAGAGCAGAAAACTTCAAAAGACAAAAACAAATTTAAAATGTCATTCACTTCAGTGCTTCTAATTTTTTCTCTTTAGTCATTTCACAATCACGCAAGGCAATAAAGTCTCTAAGACAATAGTTTATTGAATACAAGAACAAAAAAAAAAAAGATGTTAAGATAATGACTGACATTGATTTTCAAAAATTTAAATGTGAAGTTGATTAAAAAGAAGCCAGAAGAGAGTGCTACAATTGGAAATGCATGCAAGTAGAAACTGTCAGAATAGAAGTTATGTTGATATCTAGCCACTTCAGCTGTAAAATACTGACCAATTGATTCAGGTTAAAAAAATATAGACCATTTGCTTTTCTCATGAATTTGTATGTATGGATCAACAGTTCTTTGAATTTCTACATTAACTATTTTGTGATTATCTTTTCTGTGACTTGCATATTACTTCTACTCTGTCCCATAGTTGTATCATTCTTTTTATTTTAAATGACTGTCTCATCAGCTGGCAAGTATAGTATGATAAATATACACAAATCAAGCATATAAAATGTATTAATACTGGAAAATACACACACATATAAATTAAATAATATCAAACACTTAAAATCCCATAGGTAATAATTTGAACTTTTATATCTTAGATGTATTTATTAATATTTAGCAGGATATAAAAGTTCAGACTCTAGGTATATAAACTTTATAGATATGTTTCTCTGAATATAATTAATAATCATTTAATTCAAATCTTAGATATTTCAATTTAAATATTTTGGTTAATTATATAAAAAGCTTATGGAAATTTTTTGCTAATTTTAAAAATTAGCCTTTTTAATATTACTTACAAATAATTTGTTGAATGAACTATAACGGCATTGAAATTTGGATGTTGATAGGACCAAACAGGATTGTTTCCAATTCACACTGAACTACACTGTATGCCCCTCCCCCTTCCTCAAATGACACACTAAATGTTAAATCTGAAGTCAGTATATCAAAATAGGTCAACACTGTCTTATCCCACTCTCTAAATAAGATAGCAATATCTCTTGATTTTAACCCACGGTATTTTTTTGCCATTTAGACTAAAATATTTGTTGACATATAATACTATGTTGAAAGGGAAGATATGGAAATGTTAGTAAGTAGGTTATAATTATGTAACAAGAGGAAATGCTGAAGATTTAAGAAATGCTCAAATTCTAAAATAATTATATATAATTATAAATAAGAATCAGCAGCTCCCAAAAGATTGCACATAGAAAAAAAAAGTGCTCAATGCTATAATAAATAGCTTTAATATATTTTAAGTCAAATTTCAAATGGACAGTGACTGACCACAAGTTCCACTTTCATGCAATCCTTGGCATGCTAACTGCCTGATGATTGCACAAAAGCATATGAAATTGGAAGTCATAGTCAGTCACTGCCTACTTGATATATATGTTTTTTCTCTTTATTCTAGGATATTAAAATGAAAACATGTTAAAAAAAATCCCTCCACAATTACAATTATGTTTCAACACTAGAAATGTGTCTCCCTGGATGATGGAAAACTACAAGCAAGTGAATGATTAATTTCAAAAGCACAATACTTCCTCTTTTTTCAAGAAATAGCTGGATATATATGTGTGTGTGTGTGTGTGCAAACATGTATGTAGTAATTCATGTGAAATGAATTGTATTGAAGTGATTTCAATTTTACTGAGATGGAATGTTCTACAAACACAAAAATGAGAGATAAGTGTATATATATATATATATATATATATATATATATATATATATATATTTTAAAATCATAAATATGCTGTTTTCACTTACCTATAAAATGATTCAATTTTCCAATGTCCTTATCACAAACAGGTATTTCTAATATCTTTTCAGAAATGTTGATATTTTTTATTTCATCAGAAAACTCCTGAAAATATATATATGAAATCAATAATTTACTTGCAGAAAAAAATCTTGACAAATAACCTAATTAAAGTCCCAACCAAATGTTTTTGCTGAAAACTGAGGTCAATATTTAAAAAAAAAATTACATTCAAAAGGGGAATTTAGAAGTAAAATTAAAAACCTTGTTCAGAAAGCAATTTTAAGGCATAAGAAATGAAGGTAACATAAAAAAATGGTTGAAGCTAATCTATATTTGATTAACAAGAGTGATTTTGTTAATATTTCAATATTTATTTGCACTGCTTGAAAATACTCTAAATTAAAATGATCGCTGTTTGTTTATCAATAAATATTGAGTCATTTCAGTGATGAGAAGTCATTTACTGTATTTATATTGTTTGATTTCTTTCCTACAGCTCATCAACCCATTGCAGGTTATTTAAAGCCAGAGGAAATTTTTAAATCCTAAGAATAGTTTTTTAGATCTAATGTTTTAGTGATACAAGTCTTCTCCCCCAGCTATGAGTTAATTACTAAGAGTTGGATTCATCCATCTACCGAGGCTATTTGCACACAACAAGAAATGGAACTCAGCTCCCCAATTAACAATTCCAAGCTATTATCCATTACACCACCTGCACATCCAAGCCTACAGCACCTGCTATTTACAAGTGGTCACCTATCTAGGTACTGACAAAGCCTGACCACTTACTGTTGGTGATTATAAGGGGATCAGTGTTTTAATGTGATATGGGTGTAAGCCTACTGTATTTATAGTCAAAGTAATATCCTTATTACTCTTATAACATTTTGGCCATTGTTTCTGCAGGACATCTTTAGATGTCCATTCATCTGAACAACCTTCAGGGAATTTCAAATCAAACCTTTTGTTTAATTTATGGGGTTAAAGTATTCTCAATCCACTGTGCTTGTCTTGTTTAGTTTTAATATTGCTCAGTTAACGAAAGTCCTGTTTCAAACTGAGTCTGCTTATGGCCACATCACATTGAAACACTGGTACTCATACGACCATCAAAGTTAAGCAACATTAAGCCCATTCACTACAGTTGACCACTTGGGAATACAAGAGGCTGTAAGCATGGATGTGCAGGTGGTGTAGTTGACAATGTCTCAGAATTGTTAATTGGAGAGCCAAGTTTCAATTTCTGTTGTTCATTATATTCACTTGTGCACAAATATCCTGAGGAAAGTTAGGATAACATTTCTTCCCCCACCCATGGGTTAATTAGTAAGTATGACTAAATCATTATTGCAAAGAAAAAAAAGATTCCTACAATCTAAAAATATTTTCTGGCTTTAAATAGCCTGCAAATGGTTGATAAGCCAAAGGAAATAAATTAATCAAACTGAGTAAGAATATTTACTACCCAGCCCAGAGATTGAACTTACAATTACTATACTACCAAATTCATGAAACACTTTAAACACCTATTATCATTTGTAACAATTCTGATAATAAATCTTGGCTTCTTAAACTTAATGATCTTATTGGTAGAGAGCACAGATACAACTTATCCTTAGCTGAGCAGAAATTTGTACAGATACTACACTGATCCAAGTCTGAAGTGTGATACTTTGATCCTAGGCTAAGTAAAAACACATTCATCCTAGACAGAGTGTATACATACTACACTAACCCTAGTCTGGGTGGAGACACTTTGACCCCAGGCTGAAAATTTAAAACACCCCACTGAAATAAGCAGATGTAAAGAATGCTATCATTTTTTACAGGGATTATGCAGATTTATATATTTAAAGACTGGCATGTAAAAACCTGTGAATAATCATGAGATAACAAAGATGTCACATGGCGTGTATGATTTAGAAGGAAAAACTGAATTCAAACCAGCCTGGAGAAGATTGGGCTCCATCAGGTTATCTTGCCCAGACTTCTACTGTGAAAGCAGTACTTCTGGTCTGCCTACAACTGATGAGTTGCAGTACTCATAATCATGATGTTAACATGTATTAATGTAAGATTCTCTTCAATATAAAAATCAGAGATCAATTTTCTGTTATTAGGTAATAAATAAATGCTTCTGTTAATGTTTAATTACTGTCTACCAAGCTCTTCATAATAACGGTGAAGCTCGTACCGTGGCCCTAGACATCTCCAAAGCGTTTGATAGGGTTTGGCCTGCTGGCCTTCTTCACAAGCTTCAGGGTTATGGTATTACAGGCCGATTGTTTGACCTAATACAATCATTCCTGTCAAACCATGAATTGATGGTTGTTCTCAACGGATTCTCCTCCAGATTCTATCCCACGAACTAGGCCCTACTCTGTTCCTTATATACATAAACGATCTTCCTGATGCCATAGATTCCCAAGTTGGTATCTACGCGGATGACACCACAATTTACTCCTGCCTCAAAAACAAATCTAGTGTCGTTGACAAATTTAACCTGGCAGTTTGTCTCAAAAAGGACCTCCAATCAGTTGTGAACTGGGGCAGGAATTGGTTGGTTAACTTTAACGCCTCTAAAACAAAACTGCTCTCTATTAATCTCCACATCCTTTCCTCTTTCATTCCTATCTGCTCTCACTCCAAATCTTCTGTAACCCCTTGCATGCTAGTGGCTTCCAGCCTTGCTTGGGGTGAAAAGCTTAAAAAACAAAAAAAAATGTTAATGTTTTTATATAGTATGTATTATAGGACATGTGGCAGAACTGGATCATGAACAATGAAGTTCTCCACAGAAAGATGGAGAGCCTAGAAACCATGACTCGCAACTGATTTTAATGAGTTGGACACCTTGCCTGAAGGCCAGATATCCACAAACCCATTCTCGGAGCTTGAATCTGTCAAGAGATCATGTGGAGTCCCATGTTGTAGATTCAAGAATCAGCTCAAAAACACCTTGCTGAGGATAGAAATTGATCTGGTCAATTGGGAGACAGAAGCTGCAGAAAGAACCAACTGGAGAAGAGCAGTTCATGAAAAAACAATATCCTTTGAAAACACCAGAAGACAAATAGAATAGATAAAGAGGGCCCAAAGAAAAACCAGTGCTTTCAATCCCATGAACCTTCCTACCCTACGGTGAGATGGTGGCGGACGTCTCTTCAGATCCAACATAGAACTCATTTCACACAGAAGGAAATATTGATGATCACCCCAATACTTGTTAACAAAGTCCACTAATGACAATTATAGACTAAGGAATCTGACTGTTTTCTTTTATCTTGGCAGTTAAAAGAAAATTCCTTTTAAACCAAAGCACTTTTAAGTAATTGATTGAAAGCGATAGTTCTATGACATGTCCTTCCAGAATATGGTTGATCATGGCTCTCTGACACTACTTATCCTTTATCACCCTTAGTAATGTTTGCCCCTTATCCTTCCTAGTCCCTGTTCTATTCATTTACAAGCTCATTAGGTAAGTTACTTAAGGTTTTATTCTGCCTCCTTCCTTCAATGTCCTGTGAGAATCAAATTCTCCAAGCCTTTTTTCTGCTCATTTATTCTAGAAATGTTGACAGAGTTTTTCCTAACTCTAAGCACATTGTTCTTTTCATTTTTAATATTTCCTAGTTACTGTAATGAAAGAGAAAATCACCTGCCTTGAAAAAGAGTGTTTCGTGCATGGTCTGCAGAAGGAGAAATAAAGGAAACGGCTGACAAAAATCTGCCACAAAGTATCAGAAGAACTATGCTAATGTTCTTTCCTCCCTTACTGGTGTGGCCAAGAAAGTGCTCTGTGAACAAGAGCTGCTGCTTTGATTAACGAGCAGAGAATGATTTTTGAGCTTGGCGAGTGAAAGCGTTGTTTCCTCTCTTGCGAGTGGAAGGTTGAATTTTTGACCCCATTTTTGGTATTAATTTGCCTGCTGGACTGTTTATGACCACTTTACCTTTTAAACTTGTTGAACACTGATTTGCAATTAAAATTATTGTTGGCACACAATTTTTTTTTTCTCCCTCTCACTGGCCCCACTGGTTAATACTCTAACATTGTATTCTCACCATCCTTCTGTAGAACCATTTGTTATCGCTTTAGGAAAATTGTTTAGCATTCAATGTCATATAGGAAGAATGATATTACAGTTCAGAAAAAGGTGATAATTGCTTTTGTGCATTTGACAATTTTGAACTCAATTCATAGCAATCATTTTATATAACACTGCAGTTGGTGCACAAAGCATTTGTTTCAATTCAGATCAAAAATGAAGATAAAAGACATTCTTTCATGAGAGAGAAATTGCTACTTCCATGTGCAATGCCCTGACAAGAAATCAGGCAATCATGTCTCCACAATTTCCTGTCCTTTGTAGCTCATAGTAAATTGTCTTTTTTGCTATATCTCCGAAACCCTGTCCTGCCATCTATTTACAAAACTCATTAGGTAGTTTATGTACCATTTTTCTTCATCCCTGTTGACTTCCTGTGATTGTCAGATTTTCTCAGACCTCATTCCAGGATGTGTCTCCCCCTCAGACTTATTCAATTTATACAATGAGGTGATTCTGAGAGAATTAGTAATCCTACCAGGATTGATTGTTAGCAGCCGAAATCTTAGCACAAGATATGCAGATAACAGTTTAATAGCAAACATAAAAAGGAAACTATAGAATCTCCTACAGAAGGTACTGAAGGAAAGCTAAATGGACTAAACATCAATTGCAAAAAGACAGAATGCATGGTTGTCAGCAAAAGGAAGAGCCCAACATGCAAATTACAAATACCAAAATCAAGGAAGTATAAAAGAATTATAAGTGTTTTAACAGAGGATGGAAAATGTGACCCTGAAATCTGAAGGCTCATTGGAATAGCAAAAATTGCCTTTTAAAAGACAAGCAAAGTAACATAAAAACTTCCTTAGAAACAAACAAAAAAAGTACTGAACTGTTATGTAATATCAGTCCTCCTATATGGCAGTGAATTCTGGACAATATCCTAGCAGATGAAGATGCTAGAGTAATAATAGAATTTTAGAGAAAATGGAAACAAAAAGGACACATACTTAGAATCAGAAAGAAATAATTCAAGTTTCTAGGACACATAATGAGGAAATTGCCACTTATTGTTTCAAAAACCATAATTCTCAGTTTCTCAAGACAGAAAAACATGCAAAGAAAGTATATGAGAGTATACTCTTTCTTGACTTCCATTCTAACCCCCAACATCTCCAATATTAATCTTGAACAACAAAGTCTGGAAGTTATCCAAGTTTGTAGCCTTGATGTCCTTGCTGCAGTGGTTGCTATGACAGTCATACTTCATCATAGTCAACACATCACCTCAAATATGCTGCAGCAACCTCCACACATTATAGGATATTTATCAAGAGCAATGATTTATGATGGTTTCCTTGTTAACATGTCTGGCTTTGTTTCTCTTTGCCAATATTAGATGACAAATACCTCTTTCCACACTCATACATTACAGATAATTTTCATTTGGCCATGACTATAGAAAATCAACATGCCAATGCTGTAGCTAACTCACATATTTGTAGCTTAATTATATTGGCAGGTCAACTGTTTTTTTGCAAGATCAACTGCACTTTTTGTAGCTCGATTTCATTGGCAGCTGTTTCAGGTTTTTCCATATAGTTTTTGAAGATCAATTTTCCTTCATGATTTCTCTTTTTATCAATAATTCCACAGTCTAACACACTTATTTTCTGAATTAGGATCAGGAATTTTCATTGGGTGCTGAAAACTTTTAAGTCAAACACCCCAATTCCTAAAATCTGATCAAATTACCTCAGACATTTTTTAACACCCTCTTAGACAGGTACAAAATTTTCCTGCACCAACTAATATAAGGTGGTACTAAAATGTTCAAAACTTATTTAAACATAAACTTTTAAAAAAAAAAAATTCTTGTTGCACAAGACATACTTTCATGGGGGTGCTGGGATAATATTATATTTGTACAGATGACCAAGAATGTAATACTAAATCTCTCATGTGTAAAATCATTGTTTATTCACAAACAGACTTTGTCAAATAATACTGGTATAAAAGGTGTGTGGTTTTGGGGGCTTTCTCTGAACATTGACCATCTTACAAATCATAGGTTGTATCTTCCTGGCATCTGTTTGTCCTACATTTGCCCATCCTAAACACAAGTGGGTTGTTCACCTGTTTACATGTTGGTGGCAGCTGTAGCAAAAAGGTATGGCATTTTGGAGTACCTGTTGTACCCTGTCCTTATTCAATCGCAATCTGTGGGACTACTGCAAAGCATGACCACTAGACTCATTGGTGTCTTCTGTCCCTCTGATGTTTTTTATGTTCATTTTATTGAGTGACTGAGGCTTAGAAATTTGCATAAGCCACAAATTTCTCTCACAAAATGTCTGGGCTACGAGATCAGGTTGTTCTTAAATTGTAGCTTTTCGATTGGCTATATTTTCTTCCAAGTATCTTGCATGAAAGACACGTATGAGCATGTTTTGTTTCAGGAGGTAAGTAGTTTTTTTCTTCTACACCTATCCTGTGAGATGTAAATGAGGCATGAATCATATACTACACTAGGAATTAGTATATTTTGTACTAATCAATAGATGTATATTTATAATAAATTTAGGATAAATATCAAATATATATATATATATGACAGAGTTAGATTTACTACTGGGAACTACAAAGATGGAAAGGAATTGATCTCTTATACATAAAAATGCTAATGTAACCAATTCAATTGATAAACCACTGGCAAGACTCCATTTACCTGTGAGAGCGTTACAGAGTATTTTATAATTAATGTTTAGGTTTGAATGAGAAAACAAAGCAATCACAATTATATGCTCAATAAAAGCCTTAAATTTATCACCAAATAGAATCAACATTAGGGGAAAAAATAGATAATCTATTATAGAATATCAAATGTACATTGGTTGGTGGATTATTAATCCATCATTTACATTGCTTTACCATTAATGTCACAAGGCAATTTAAAGGTTTGCATTGAATATGTGAATATCCCCAGTCATAAAACTTCCAATTCATACAGAGTAAATGACACAGATAATAACACTGCAACAGAATACATAATTGGCTCAGAGTAATGACTAGTGACAAAGTGGTCCACCATGATACTGGAAAATTTCCTGATGAGCCCCCAAAGTGATGGTGCATCACTTTGGAAAAAAAAAAAAATAAATAAATAAATAAAAAAAACAAACAAACAAAAAACACATTGTGTAGATGCTTGCAAGATTTAAATAAAACTTTGATGCTATAATTTCTTTTGATAGATAATAGATATCCTCAGTTCCTTGTTTCATGAAACATTTTGGGATTAAATGGGTTGTTTTGACTAGGCCCTTTTAAAGTTTTCCCAGTAAAATCTTTGACAGTTTGCCACTGGTAATGACCCATCATTGACTGGCTATAAAGATAACATCAAAGTCTGTGATGCAGTTAGATTTGTGTGGAGTGACTTTGGAATTTAAAATGTGTCATGTAAAAATGACATGTTAAAGCAATAATATGGATATGAAATTGTTATAAAAGATATATACAAGATAGAATATATTAATATCAGGAAACAGGACAAACAATAATATTAATATAAAATTATAAAAATATGGTCACAATACAGTACAGTAATATCAGGAAAGTAACATTATTGATGCAATATTAGACATTTTAAAGAGTCAAAAGTTAGAGGAAACAAAAGACAGGATGTTGTGGGCAATAATGATGATTCACATTCTGAAAGGATATGTTACATAAAAGACAAAAAACTGAGAGGAAAAATATTCTTGGTACATTTGACTGAATATTCTTCATTTGGTACTTTCATAAACAAGTAACCTATTTTTTAACAAGTTTAAGGAAATTGATGACAAAACAAGGACAAAGACAATTGGTAGAGGGGCAAGTGTTACTTAGAGCAATGAAAGACAGGAAGTTGTAAAGAGTCATGATCTGAGGGGCCATGATAAAAGAAATGAATAGATGGTAGAAAAGGTATAAAGAGAGAAGGGAAAAACATTACTCAGAACAAGAAATGACAGGAAGTCGTGAAGAGCCATGATCATCACATCTTTAAGTGAAAGTACACAAGAGACATGAATGAACAAAACTAGTAAAGAGGGATGATAAAGGGAGAAAAGGTTACTCATAGCAACAAAAGAGGAAGATGTGGAGAACCATGATCACCCATGCTCATTTAAGACATAGTAAATTAAAAAAAATGGAATAAATTTACAAAGATCTAGAATATTTAAAAGAAATTTTTTAAATTTTAAAAATTTGTTTCAATTTATTACTGTTGCTTTCTCTGTCACAATTCTCAGATCCTTCTATAATGTTACCATCTTAAAGACGAGTAAGAACATAAAACTAAATTTATCATATGTAAAGTTGTTTATTCATTAGTGGACTTAATTAGTATCAGTGAGTGGGTTTGTCACTTCATATTGTTGCAAGGATGCAAGTGACTGTATTTTCCCCTCCTGGGCAGTGTGCATATGTATCTTCATGCCATTCAGTTACCCCACATGTGCTCATACTAAGTGCAGCTGGGTTGATCATCCATTTACATGTCAGGAATAGCTAGACATCTTATGTAATGCAAATCTGCAACTAGTGGCTATGAGGTTTCTTTCCAGGTCAAGCCAATGACACGCCTGGTTTCTCGGACACACCAACATGATACCGAGTGCAAAATCTATTTTGGTATCTCTTAGGGTGCATCCAGTACATACTGATCAACTTCCCTTTGCACAAAGGGCCCCTTATTGACATTAAATTCAATTCAAACCATTTGGTATTTTACTGGCCTCGGCCATATGCTACACTATTCTAAAATTGTTTTCCAAGCAGCATGAATAAGAAATTAAGAATAATCTCTTGGAAAGATTTGAACTTGCATCTCTTACCCTTAGCTTCCAATCTTAAAATGTCATGTCTTTTCAGGATGTAGTAATCTTGCCTCTTCACATCTTCCTTTTATTTATAATCTGTAAACTGCCATAACTTCTGAGGAAACACTGAAGTGCTTTTCCGTTATCTCCTCTGGTTTGCAATTCAGAGTTTTCTATCTTAGATGGATTGGTAACCAAAGCTAGAGAGCCCACTCAACTATTTAACCTGTAGCTGGGGTAGAAGAGATTCATGACTTACCAAAGGGAAGTTGTGTGAAAGTAAATTCAGAAGTCTAAGAATTTATATGAAAAAAATACAACCCTAAGCTCCTTAATACTTCTTAAGAACAAAGAATTTAACCAATGAGGTGTTCAGACAGAACTTTTCTTAGTAAGCTGTGATTTTGAGTTTGTATGGTGGCACTATGTCAGACTCAGAGCAACAAAAATCAAATATTTTGGAAAAAAGAAAGGATTATTTTTCACCAATCAGAAGAACAGAATTAGAAATCTGTCAATATTTGAAAGATTCTTTTGTGAGCCTGGTGGCCTAAAAATATAAACAAGGTCACCAGTCAACGAAAACCACAATTCATTCAGGTCCTGTTAGTGGATAGTAACAAAAACAGGGAAGCCGCCATTTCAATAAACATTTTTAACTAGGAGTGATAAGATTCCAATTTGCAAAGTGGCCAACCTAAACTGCAGACAGCATAACCAAAACTAAAAACAGACAATTTATTCTTCTGAAACTAGCTTCAGGCAGACCAAGCCTTCTTCAAAGTCACATCACTGCTTACAAAATTCTTTATTCACCATTCCTTTTTCACTACTACTCCGATTGATCTCTTGATCCTAACATAAGAACAACAACTACATGTGAATTTTAGCTATATCCTTTTCCTAAAAACATTAGCTTTTTCAAAGTAGTCATTTGAGTTACTATTAGGTCATCCCATAAGTTGTGTCCGAATTTTAACTTTTTGTTAAAATGAACGAAATTTAAAGAGTATTTTATAATGTCTAATGGAGCTGAACATTATTTTTATGTTTAGATACATTTAAACTGATCAAATTTTATTTCAGAGAACAAAAAATTAAATTTTGTTTGATTAAAACCCTGCTAACATGGAAGTACCCAAGAATCATTTGAGGCACATAATGCTTTATGAGTTCAAGAAGCGGCTAGAAACATTCACTCAGTTTATGGAGAGGAATGTGTGAATGAAAGAACTTGCAGAAGATGGTTTGCAAAATTCAGAGGTGGAGATTTCACCCTTGAAGATGAAGATCGAACCGGACATCCAGTTCAGTTTGATGAAAAGCTTCTTGAAGCAGCCCTTGAAGAAAATCCTGCTTTATCAGTTGAGCAATTGGCAATGGTTCTCAGTTCAAACCATACGACTGTTCATCGTCATCATCAACAACTTGGAAAAGTTCCTAAACTTGGAAAATGGGTGCCTAATGAATTGTCTGAAAACAACCTCAAATCCTGAGTTGACATCTGCTCTTCTCTCCATTCTCGCCAACTTGTTTCACCTTTATTGGATAGACTTGAGACTGGCGACGAAAAATGGATCTTTTATAGAAATGTTAAGCGTTGTAGACAGTGGCTTGGTAAAATGGAAGGACCCCAGCCACAGCTGATATGGGAACTTCATGGGCAAAAGGTTCTTCTTTCAATCTGGTGGGATTGCCAAGGAATAATCCACTTTGAATTCTTACCACCTAATGCAACAATTAATGCTCAAATATACTGTCAGCAATTAGAGCGTTTGAACCAAGCTTTGAGGAAAAAAAGACCTGCTCTAGTGAATCGAATACGAGTGATGTTTCATCAGGACAATGCGCGACCACACACAGCAAGAATCACGTCACAAAAGATCGAAGAACTTGGTTGGGAGAAAATTCCTCATCCAACTTATTCTCCCAATCTTGCTCCTTCAGACTAGCATTTGTTTCGTAGCTTACAGAATCATTTTGAAGAAACAGCTTTTGTAACACAGGAAGAGGTTAAAACTGACATTTGTGAATTCTTCGAATCAAAGCCAAAAGAATTTTACAGTAATGGAATTAGTAAGCTTGTTAATAGATGGAAGAAAGTCATAGATAATCAGGGAAAATACATTGTTGATTGAATCTGTAATTAAATGTAACATTTGGTCACTTGTTTTCTTTATTCAAAATTCGGACAGAACTTATGGGATGACCTGATAATAAAACTTAGACATTAGTCAGTTTCTTCCCACTTTCCTTAACTACATTCTGTAAGAGTTTTTTTTCCCCCAAAACATGTGTGCTAGAAATAATGTGTCTTCTGCGTATCTTATATTTTTAACATTGTTTCAGCCAATAATTCTGGTAGGATTTCCAATTCTCTTAGATTCACATAAGATGCATCCTTTTCTCGCATACCTTTCTATTCTTGTATATCTGCTGAACTCATTTTCTGTATATATGCAGGTGATTGCTGTTCAGTTCTTTGTGATGTAATTTATCAAATTTTTCACAATCTATAAAATACAGGTATACATCTTTCTGCATTTTTATTGCTCTTTCTGATATCATTCAGAGTATAAATATTGTGTTCTTGTTCCAGTAACTTTAAATGAACCTGCACTGTTCTTGTCCTATTTCTGGTCCCATTCTGCTGCACACTACTGATCAGAATCTGGATGATAAGTTTTATCATATAGCTAATTAAGCTGATATGAAGAGTTAACATTCATTTGCACTTGGTTTCTTTGGCAGGGCTATGAAAATAGATCTATTTAGGTTTTCTGGTATATCATTACTGTTGTAAATTTCGTTATTTCTGTAAACTTGTTAATACTGAAATCGTTTAAGACTGCCAGCATCTTTATTGCAATTCTGCCTGGTTCTGCTCCTTTGTATCTGTTCAATTTGACCAGTGCAGATTCCACTTCAGATTTTAATATTTTCAGTCCTTTGATATTTGTGTATTGCCAGGTGTTCGTTTTTGTCGTGGAAGAGTTCTGATATACTTATTCCATCTCAGAAGTATTTTTTTCTTTCTTTAAAATCAGTGTTCCACCCATGGATTTTATGTAGCCTGTTGATGAGCATGCCTTTAGTCCTGTTAGTTCTTATTTTTTTACGTATATCTGCTTTGTCTGTGATACTCCTATTTCTGTAGTTTTCATTGGACCATTCCTCTTTAGTCTGCTTACATTTGTTCCCGATTTCTTTGCATAGTCTCCTATATTCTATTCCATGTCTTGGCATTGGTTTTTTTGTCTCCTTTACATCATACTGAGAATTTCATCTGGCATCCATTTTTTTTTTTTTCTCCTTTGTCTATTTAATTTTCTTGAGATGATCTCAATTGCAGTTGTTACTGAAAGTTCTCTTAATATGTCTCACTGAGAGTTTCTATTTTCATTTATCCATCACATCTGTTTTTCACACAGTCCATATACTTCTCCTTCAGATTTGGGTCATTCAAAAGTGTTGTAATGTAATTTGGTCCTCTTTAATTCTCATAGTGTTATATACTGTGCTAATCAGAATATATATATACTTGAAAAACAAGGTGAATAAAATAAGTAGAGGTTTATTGTACAAAACCAGTACAATAAGAATAAAGGTAACAGCTATGCACAAGGTTGTCGCAAGTCTATCCAGTAGTGAATGCTACTATTGGAAGGTTGGTAGTTCTCACATAAGTGAGTTGTACTCAACAGATCTCAGCTAGTCTCTAGTCTGTTGACTTACAGAAATTTATAGGTAGTTACTACCTATAGTGTAGTCACTCGGGTGGGGTGACATGTTATTCCATTACATCAGATGGATTCACTAAGTATACATATTGCTAGAAGATGGCCACTTCCGCACTCAGCACTTTGATATATTGTAAAACTGCATTTCTGAATCTCTTATTGACAGTTATTAGTCGATTTGGTTTGTGGTTTCTTCATGTCAATATACATATTGGTTGTTCTTAAAACCAGGTGTTGGTTACTATTACTAGTTTCTAATCTGAATTTGTCAACTATTTCAGTTTCTCCTTGCCTAAAGTTTACATTCAGGTTTCCCATAACAGTTGTAATTTATTGTGATTTACATTGAGCCTTGTTGTTGTCTAGTGTAGAGTAAAACTTTTCAATTTCTTCTGTTGTACTTTGTGCTGTCACTGTATAAACAACTATGCTGGATATATTGAAAAGCTTTGTCATTTTAATGACAAGGATTCTTTCAAATATTTGACAGAATACCAGAATATTTCTTCATGTCTTGGTCTAATATCACTCCTAATTTTCTCATTTTTTTTTTCTCTATCTGCATATATGATTCAGTATTTGTCACCGACAAAAATATCAATTGTTTGACCACATTGTTTCCCCATATGCCTAAAATATATTTAACCTGTTCATTTCCTACTTTCGTTTTGTGTTCTAACATTACATGTCCTGAGAATTTTTGTCTGTTGCCATCAGTTACTGGACGACTGTCAGTTGACACCTGTTGCTCATGTCTTCCCTTATTGGGCAAGGGATCAATTTCAAGGAGTTCAACCTCCTTTACACCATTTATGCTAACAACGGTTGGAGGACAGTCAGGTGACACCTGTTGCACATGACACTCTTTACCCTGCAAGGAATTATTTCCAATAGACTTAACCCCTTCACACTGTTACCTCATAAATTTTTTTAAGTTCCAAGTTTCTTGGAATTGATAGGGGAGTGGTTTCCCATTGCCTTCTCCAGTGATTTATTGAGACACCACTTCTAGTTAGCTGGCCATTGACTCAAGAGCTCTTCCACAGCAAATGTTCAATTTAATGGAGTAATTAGTTATTTCTTTGATACAGCCATCTTGCTAGTTGATATGCACTAGCATCATTAGATATAATAGTTTAACAAAAGGGCCCAAATTAAGCACATTCAGTGCCTGTAGAATGTTATAAACGGTCTCTAGATTAAAAAAAATATTAAACATTTATTGAATCAACTCTTAGATTTGCTGCTAGGATGCTAAGAATGTTGGTTCACTGTGTTATGCTAGACAATATTTTCCTTTTAGACTATCTTACACATAAGTCTACCATTTGTCTATGCACTGAATATTGCATGCCACATCCGGTCAAGTACTTCTATATATTTAGAGATTCTTGATAAAATACAAACAAGATTTTGCATTATTATTACTCTTGATTTTGGCATCTCGGCTTGAGTCACCTTTCCACCACTGTAATGTAGCATTTCTGTGACCTTTCTATAAATATTTTCATGACAATTGTTCTGATAACTTTTCCCCTATGGCACTTTATGAAATTTAAGCGCAGTGCTGGATTGGCAACAAGGTCTCATCATTTTGCCATTGACATGATTAGATGTAATGTTTTCTTTTTGACTATCTTACATGCATATCTACCATTTGTACATGCATTGAATATTGCTGCCACATCTGGCTTGTTGCTTCTGGTAACTGGGTGTGACAGCAAAATTGTCCAAATCGTGTTACAACATAATTGGCCATTCCACAGAATGTTTAATATCTAAGCAAAAACTAAATTGAGTCTTTTTCCAGGTTCAGATTAGATGGCCACCTTGACACCATTTGTCATAAGAATCATTAAAAAAACCCTTTGGAGAGAGAACAGGTTAAAATCATATCAGCCCTACTGTCTTTCCAAATGAGCAATGATGAGAGGAAAAATATTCAGGCCTTCAGTAATGGTACCAATATTCATACTTAAGTTCATTCAAGAATCAAGAGAATGGTGAATAAGTTTCAAAAAGAGAGAACAGTATATAGGAAAACCGAATCAGGAGGTCACAACAGGATTCATTTCAACTTAGAGCTAAAGAGATCAATTAGAAAAGATCCAACTCAATCCATAATACCTTTAGCACATGAGAGGAGTTTCATCTATAGCCGTCCAAAGGGCAGTAAAAAAAAAAGAAAAAAAAAAAAAAAAACGACTTGAAAATGAAATCTTACGTGAAACCTGCAAGGCACCTTGTTGCTCCAGTATACAAAGTTAGGTTAGAGAGAGTGAAGCTCATCTTAAATAAATAAATATATAACCCTATTTCAATTGTTCATGAATTTCCAATCCTTAACTATGATTTAATTAATGGTCAACATGTCATTTTTGTCTGTGATTGATTTATTAAGCTTTGAGAGTTATTATACATTCTTATTGCTCAAAGTAGAGTCCAATAATGTTATAAAGACCTTGGAAATTCAAGTAAGATATCTTTAATCATTTGTCAGATACAATGGTTCAAAACTTAATATAAAAAAAAAAAAATTGAAAAGAGATTTTTGCTGTTACACCCGGTATATATATATATATATATATATATATATATATATATATATATATATATATGAGAGAAATATTGACAAAATCCAAAGAAGAATCAGCCTTGACCTGGCATCTAGGCTTCAGTTGCCTTCTCACTGCTGTAATGTAGCAGCCTCATGCTTTTTCTATAAATATTTTCATGGTAACTATTCTGATGAGCTTTTGTCTTTGGTACTTAGACTTCATGAAGCGCAGCACTAGATTTTACTATTGAAATGGCTAGATGGAACTGTTCTAGGCTAACAGTTTCTTCTCACACTACTCACTTGTGGAACTATTTCAGCTTCTTACTTTCCTGTCAACTGCAATCTTCAAAAATTCCAATGTGATTGAAATCTTCTTCTGTCTCCTTAAATCTTGTTCTTTTATTATTGTCATTCTGCAATAATGTTTTTCTTATATTCTTTCATACTCAGTAATCCCTTGTGTCTTAGTGGCTTTATTGCCTTCTTAGGGTGAAATGATTAAAGAAAAAAATTACGAGTGTAGTAATAGAGCTTATAAGACAAGTAAATATTTTACTTCTCAACATTAATATCTTGTTAGAATCATTTGCCTCATATTTTTCTGAGTTTTAGTAGATTTAATGACTGTGGTATGTTACCTGAAATAAATAATTAAAAGCTGCAGATTATATCAGACTTACTGTGGGATCTGGATCATTTTCTACTATGTTATTCCTACATAGATACAGCGTCTAAGAAAGTTATGAATTAGCTCTAGTATATAGTTTTAAAATTTCACCTTTATAGTTTCAGGATGTTTTCAATGTTTTACCAGTGTCAGTTACTATTTATCTTCAAACTATTTTATTTAGAAACGTATAGTGTACAACATTTTAAAAAAATATGAATTATCAGCATTGAACGAAAACTACTGAGTAACAATGATGACACTATAACCACTAACCTATCTCCCATGACAACAACCAAGAGGCTCTCTGCTAATGTGAATTGAGGCTATTGTTGTAAACGGGAAAACAGCATGCCCATGGCTTAAAGGTATATCTTTCTCGTTCAATATAAACAAAAGGAACAACTCAGCATTGAATAAAACACACCAAGTGACTCTCCTCAAAATAAGAGTATGTGCATTTAGTGGTTGCTTTAGAAACTGGAGTAGGGAATAGAGGAGGAAAAAAAAAATTTTTAATTGAAGAAATTGAAAGAAAAGGAAAATACACACAATTTGGTGGCCTGCTCTAGAAACGAATACATCATTTTTTCATTTTTTAATTCAAGGTTAGTTTTATCAGTGAGTGTGTGCTTGTATATTACATATATAAGCATTTTCAGAGAAAGTAGCAAAAAGTTTCCATGTGACACATTTCAATCTTTATGATATTATACTAAAATGTTTATGTTGACACAACTACAAGTGCATTAAAGAGAGGGTACACCAAGAATTTTATGTTTAAATTTTATATTACTTTAGCCTGAATTGTCACAGCTTTTCTTAAAATTGTTCTTGAAATAAATAAACAAACACACACATATTTTCCCTATATATAAACTTATTAACAGATGAAAATCAGAAGCAGTTATGCCTCAACTGTTTAAGACTAGCTTAACTGGGACCTAGTCAGTTCTATTTACAAAAAGCCTTGAGGATAATGACACACACACAAACATATATATATATATATATATATATATATATATATATATGCATGCTGCAGTTCATTGTTATGCCAGACAATTTTTCATACCAGAATCCATGTTGCATATTTATAAATCTACCATTTGGCCATGCACTGAAGATTACTGCTGTTATATTAAGCATTGGTAGTGAGAGTAAGGTGTAATGAGGATTAGAGTGAAACAATGTTTATTGTTGGTAGAGAGTACACGAATAGTGATCTGGTGTAAGCATAGTGCCGGCAGTTGAACCATTTCTTGTGCTGGCATGGCGAAGGTCACAAGATATGGTTGGTACATGTTTGGTTGATCGAGTGCATGGTGGTAGGTCATCTCGTTGGTTGGTAGACCTGTTGTGTTGAACTCAGGTGATGTTGGATTGGCATGGTCTTGGTAGCCTTGTTCCATGGTACAGAGGTTGCATTGTCAACTGTGAAGGGAATGCCTTGTAAATGAGTTGAGGTAGGTCTGTTCTGTGGAATGGAGGTCACTGTTGTCGACTGAAGGGAATGCCTTGAAAATGAATCAAGCTATACCAAGGTGACAACAGGTATTGGTATCGAAGGCTTGTAGCTGGGAGGAATTGAGGTTGAGATGTTTCAAGTTGAAGCTGGAATGCTCTGCTGGGTGGAGTCAAGGTTGAGAGGTTTCAAGTAAGCTGGATAGCCAAGCTGATTGGTCAAGACAAGAAGTGGTAACAGTCATTGAGATGTGCGGTAATGTTGAGTGGTGTTGAAGTTGGTGACAGTGGCAGTAGTAGTGCTGTGTGACAGCTGAGCTGCAACTTATGGTGACACGGTTATGGTGGCAGTAACAGCAGCAGCTGGCGACTACACCGGGCCATAATTGTGGCCTGGTAGTTCTCAGAGACTGCTTTCAAGTGAGTCTGGTAGTCCCTAGGAGCATCCCTTTTACTGGTGAAAACATTTGCAACTGGCCACCAATGGAGTTCACTTCGTAGATCAGATGTGATGCATGTAGCCCAATGTGCAAAAAATGATTTATTTCATTTTCTGCCTTCATAGCATTCACATCCGGCTAGTGTGCAGAATGAATCAGAAAGATCTAATTGCAACATATCTGGTCTAGTGCTCCTGCTTGACTTCTAGATATTCTGGAAAAAAAAATTCTAAAAGGTTTATGTAATGTTATTGGCCCCAATCTGGTACCTTGACTCCAGTCACTTTCCTACTTCCATGATGTGGCTTCCCTCTGTCTATTTTAGAAATATTGTCATGGCTATTGTTCTAATCAACTCTCATTGTGGGTACCATGACTACCTGAATTGAAGTGTATTACTAGATAAGCAAATAGCCATTTCAACAGTAAAATGAGACCTAAGTTCTATTCTCAAATTTCCTTTTCTCATACTTCTTGCTTGTGGAACTGTTCCAATTTCTTGCTACCCTGCTACTTATGTTCTTCAAAAATTTAAATGCAATGATTGATCATCTGTTCGTCATAATCCTGTTCTTTTGCTGTCTTTTCTCCTAAGTAAAATACTCATTTGTAACTTCCATTAACCCCTAGCTAGAGGATATATATATATATATATATATATATATATACATATATATATATAATAAAGAAAGACTGTCCATCTATGCTTCTTATAATTTGTAGATATAAGCTGGTGAAACATTTGAGAGATAAAAAAATATATTTATTGTATAGTAGACTATAGTAGATACATGTAGGCTTTTAGACCAAATGGAGAGAAGAAAAAGAAAAAAACAAAAGAACAAATTCCTGACAAAAGTCCCATTTCATTTTTCTTTTGATAAACAACATACTCATAAAAAAATTCAAATATATGTAGCCCAACTTAAAAAAAAAAAGTTTGAAAGTGAAGAGTCAAAAAAAAAAAAAAAATTAGTCTTCAGGCCAATCTTCAAAATTGGATTGAGCATGAAAGACTTGCCACTTGGTGTTGACCTTATTGTCCACTTTCATATTTACATACACTGTGATATTTATCACAAACATAGCATACCTTAAAACACACACACAAAAAGGTTTTTGACCTTAAGCCATTTTCATAAAAAATGGCCACCATGTGTGTGTAGTGGGGTGATATGATATTCAAATCTGTATATCCAACTAATGGTGAGGAATCGAATAACACAAAAAAAAAAAAATCAAATCACTTCTTTTTCATTCAAAGGAACTTCCTCAAACTTATAATGGTTTTACTTATTTCTCCTTTCTAGCTTTACATAAATAAATGCTAGTTGCTGTTGTTGGAGTTAGCTCCTCCTCAGTTCCTTAATCCATCAACAGGGGTCTCTCTCACCTGGTTATAAATACTGGCTGACCCTTCGCCTCGATCTCTCTTTTCAACTTAGGCCTTGGGCCGCCACCTCATACGGAGGTGAGGTAAATCTCTCTTTTCAACCAACACCAATATGACCTCTCACAGATACAGTGTTTCCCAATTTCTGGGAACACACTAAGAACAATACACGTACGTACAAACACTCACAACATACACACACACACATAATTTCTCCAAACAAACTATGTAACTGTCTATGTCTTTGTGTAACTTGTTATTTATATATATATATATATATATATATTATTTATATATATATATATATATATATATATATGTGTGTGTGTGTGTGTGTGTGTGTGTGTGTGTGTAATTTGGCAGCAACTTTTCTTTTAAACATGTTGTGTTGAATGTTAAACACAACATCGTCCTGCATATTTTCTTTTGAATTTTCTCATATTTTCTAATGAGACTTTTTATTTGAAAATGATATCGAAATAAATATTGGCCGTACGATAACCTAGTACTTTCGAACATCATTGTTCATCTTCACGGTCAAAATTTTTTTAGTCAAAATTTTTAAAAAACATTTGCCAATTGTCTTGTAGCGAAGTCATGTTGCTATATTTTTTTTACAAACTAAATAAACGTTAAAATCCTTTTAATTTCAAAAGACGCGATGATGTTATCACGTGCATGGCTATGAATGTTTAATGCACCGTTTCACCTGCGTATTTCTTTTTCTTTCTTTTTCTTTTAAATTCCTGCCTCAGCTTTAATGTTTTTATTTTCATTGATTAAATCTGATTGTTTTTAAAAAGAGGTAACAAGTTTATATCCATCTATGTTCCGTACCCGTTCAGGATGTAGGCCATCATGGCTCTTCACAAGTTCCTATCATTTATAGCTCTTAGCAATGTTTTTTAAAACCCCTCCCCTCTGTTCTGCCATCCATTGACACAAGCTTGTTAGGTATGTACTCTATATATGTTAGGTATAGATATATATTTGTAGATCATGCTAGTTTAATTGGATAGATTTGTTTTTCCAAAAAAAGAAATGGAAGTCATTAAAACAATACAATTTTTTAACTCAGTGCAGTCGTAATAGCTATTTAAAAAGGGACAACCTGCACAAGTGACATAATAAAAAAAAATCATGGATAAAAGCAAACTGCTATTAAAACATGAAAAATAAATTTGTGCATAAATTGACATAAAAATAGTTTGCGTGATGTTTTGATTAGCATTTCAATGATTTACTTGCCATTCTCACAAATTGAATATGTGAATCAAACATTTTTGTATAACCTAATTAAAGTAACCTTTGAGATCCTAATTAATCTTTGATTACTTAGAAAAAATAACATTGTATTAAATTATCTTCCTTGTTCTTTTAATTAACTATGATGTGTGAAACCTGACAATATTTTCAGTCTGAATTTCTGGGATGAGAGCTTACCTTCATCTGTTAACACAACATTCTAGCTATAGTACCTTAATAAACATATCATCAGCAAGCAGCTCTGATGGTATAAAACAAACGAACCCTTAAGTAACTTGTTGCAAGAGCATGCTGGTTGTGTTTAGATAGAACAAAAAAAAACACAACACAAAACAACACAACACAAAACAACACAACACAAAACAACACAACACAAAACAACACAACACAAAAAAACACAACACAAAAAAACACAACACAAAAAAACACAACACAAAACAAAAAAAAACACAAAACAAAAAAAACACAAAACAAAAAAAACACAAAACAAAAAAAACACAAAACAAAAAAAACACAAAACAAAAAAAACACAAAACAAAAAAAACACAAAACAAAAAAAACACAAAACAAAAAAAAACACAAAACAAAAAAAACACAAAACAAAAAAAACACAGACTTGGATGTCAGTCCAGGTAGTAAATGGACAAAATAACAAAAACACACACATATTATATATAAGCCAAGTATGTATTAACAAAGGCATATACAGACGATAGAAGATTGTTGTGTGTGACAAAACAATTAACATAAAAAAAAACATTTAAATTAGTGTGTGATAGACACGTGTATATATGCATGTGTGTTTGAGAGAGTTCAAAAGTTAAGAGGACCAAGGGAGGCAAATGCACCTAATCTGAAAGTGTGAGAAAAAATAATGGAGAGAAAGGACAATGTTACTGCCTATTTATAGGCTGAAAGAGTGGCGTTTTTGTTTGTTTTTTATAAAGGAAGGAAAGTGGTGTAACTTCACTCTTTCCCCCGTTTTTCATCCTTTTGAAGTGTGTTCCATCAACTTTTCACAGCAAAAACAAAAAAAAAAATGGCTGTAGATGCTTCACACACAAACTCATGTACATAGGCAAGTCACACCCAGATACATTAAAATTTTCATTGTGTATTCAATTTGTATCTAAAAAACAAAAAACACAAACTTTCCTTTTGTTATTTTTATTAAATAAATGTTATAATGTATTGTCAATCAATCAGCCTGTTATTTTGTGAATGTTCTTTTCACCACCATTATTTCATGTAAAATTTCTACATAGGCACCTTAGACATTAATTATATAAGTAGCCAACACTAAACAGCCATCATGATTTCTGCTATTGTAATTGTAAGTTCAATTCCTAGGCCAGGTATTGCAGACCTAGTTATTGCTCACATTGTTTCAACTGAGTCTAAGTAGTACTAAAGAAGAACAAGGTAAGATATCCCTAGACATGGACTGCTGAACAAGAACAATTTGCCCTAATAAATTCAGTTCAAAATTTCCTGAAGGCTACCCAGATTAACAAGCTCTTGAAGGAGGTCAGACAGCACAACAGAACAATGTGATATTAACAACAATGATGAGGACAATGCTGATAATATCAATATTTTTCCAATAGAAACCAGATCTTCATTAGATAAGCTCTTTCACGGGATTATTTCCCCCTGCAGATAATATCTAAAATGTAAAAAAAGAAAATTAGGAAACTGCATTTTTAATCCAACATTTTTATTGCTTTAAGCAACTTTTGATGAAAAGAACTGAATAAGAAATGTGTACATTCCTTAAAAAGGTAAATAGAACCTTGCTGGGCTTTGTCGCTCTCTGTAGCTGAGTGGCCTAAAGCACATTGGATCAAGAAATAGTTTCTAACAAACAAGGAACACAAGTTCGAACCCTACCAGAGGCCATTTTATTTTTTTAAAAAGTTTTCTCAAACCAATAGACTGTTTATAATAAAAATGAAGTGTCTATTTCTAATATGCATTTTCACTAAAAATAATGTTCCAAGTAATGAAAATGATGAATTAAAAATAAATCCATTAATTATTTAAAAATTGTTTACATTTGGTTGGGAAACTTAGAAGATATGGGGTTTCAAGTAAATCTGAACAAGGAAGCACATCTTTACAAAGGTAAATGAAGCCTTATTGGTTTGTGACACGCTGTAGCCTAGTGGTCTAAACAATGCTGGATAACATTGGTTTCTCCTAATGAAGGTGAGGACATCTTGCCAGTGAACATAAGTTTTCTCAAAAGTGCAGGCCAATAGAGGTAATATTTTGGGGTCACTTACATCATACCATCAGGGATAGCCTTGTGTTCACATAGGGTAAAACAATCCTACACAGAAATAACACTAAAAGCATGTTAAATAGTAAAATAAAATCATACAATTTATTTTTATATACTTGTGTGTGGGTATTTTTGGTTACAAGTATTTTAAGGTTGCATGTGATAAAAAGGAAGAAGGCACTTCCTATTATAACAAGCAATGTCCCAAGGAGAAGAGATGAACATCATGACTTTGCAATGGTTAGTCGTGAAGAGAGTGAATTCAGCATCTCTTGGTGCAAAGTGTTTTCTGGAAGGAAATTCTGTTGCATTCTGGGAGAACTTTTACTTTTTAATTATTTAAAAAAAAATGTTTTAATGTCATTTGTTTTTTTTTTATTCATGATATTCATTTTTATTATATATATATATATATATATATATCAAAGGCAGAATGTATGTGTGTGTGTGTGTGTGTGTGAGTGTTCGTTTATATGTTTGATTGGATCTCCTACATTTTTCAACCAAATTTGACACAGTTACTGCTGATGGTCCTGTGTAGGTTTTGATGATGCCAAAAATTGATTTCAGTCAATATTTAAATCAATATTATCGATTTTTCATTTTTGATCAGACACACGCATGCTTAATTATGTGCATTCACTGCACACAAGCAGATTTGGGCACTTTTCATGTCAGAATTAGTAGCAGTAGCATAATTAGAAAAAAAAAATCAGATTTGAGTGCTTATATGGGAATAAGAAAGGACAAGAATGGCTATATTTTGATTTTGGATGCAAAAGTTATCACAATGATGGATTTTTGTTGCACCCAAACTTTGCGCTCCAAAAGCCAATTGGATTAGTGTCATTAGTCATGTGTAGCTCGTGCAATGTGTAAAGTAAGCTGCCCATTCACACTTCAGGGTTGTGCGAGATCATATGTGAATGGGAGTGTCACATGTGCGTGCATCAAGAATCCCATATGGGGTAGAGGTTTCAGGTAGCCTACTTTTATTTAAGGATTTAACACTCATACCATGGTTTTTAAAAAGGATCTTTTAATGTTTCAATGCAGGTATGCATTACTTTCCATGTTTTCTGCATTTGCACAGTAAATGCAATGTAAAGGCCATTTTAAAAAGGTATTTACAGAGATATATGACAAATTTTACCAGAAAAATCAGTAAAAACAAGGTGAAACTGCTGCTTTTTAGGTGTTTGTAGCCCATTTAGCATACTAAAGCATAGGATTGAGCAATCACTAACACATTTCATGCCACCACTTTTAAGCCAAATGGACAGAATCAACTCCTCCCAATTACCCAATTTTTCACATTTGATTGCATTTTTTCATTCGAGGGGACACCGGGGGACTGTTATGTCTTTTCATGCCATTTACGTGTAGCAAAAGGCACCTACTCACTATAATTTTACTACTGCGCATCGCTGCCCAAAAAGTTATCACATGTTTTCATCTAAATTTGTGCTACTTAAATGCCTTCATCATCCATCAGTAAACAAAATTAACATGGCTTCAAATTTTGTTTGTAAGAAATGTAAAAACGCTCGTATTTTCAACTTTTGATCAATAAATCTACCTCATATCTCCTGGCTGCACAAAATCTTTGAAGAAAAATGAAGCTTGAAAATCACATTTTCTGATTGGCTGACTTTGAGAGACTGCACTACATCGGTTTCAATGTAAATCAAAAAGGCAATGCCTATTTTAGGATAAGGAACTACATAGATTTCATATTTATCAATAAAAACCCGATACAATATAGTCACCAGATACTATTTTGAAACGTCATACACCACTGTGCACTGCTTTGACTAATCCAGCTGGAGGTTAACCAATCGTGTCAACTGTTCATGGTTGCTGTGAGCTCATTGGCAGAGTTGCAAGCATTTAACTTTGGGCCCATCCAATCATATGCACAAGCAGTTCTCTTACGCACATGTGTGCACGTACGTCACCTTAGTATGTGCACTCAAGGTCAACTGGAACAACCGTCACTTTATACCATAACTTGCACCTTTGTTCACAATTCTGCAATTACTGTCCCACACTTGGTCACTTCATTTGCTTCTTACAGAAACCGCAAGTTGTTGATTACATATCCAAACTGTTTTTTACTTCTTAGTTATAACTACATCTGTTTCCGCATTTACCGAATTTACTTCCCAAATTACCTACTACTGTTTTAGCTTTAGTTGAATTTTTTAAACTTCACTTTTTTTGTCTTCACTCCCCTTTTCATACAGTTACATACATTTTTGGGATCCCTCTAACCTGCCTATATTTAGACTACACATAATTTTTGCACTCAAAAAAACTACATACCTTTTATTACGTTTGCCTTTTTAAAATTGGTTAAAATGCCACCTAAGAGAAGAAAACTTTTCGGATGGTTCACAGCTGCTGCCTCCACTACAAGAGCAGCAAGGGCAAGTGAAACCACAGAGCAAAAGTTGTTGCGCCTTTCTCAGATGGCCTCATGTTCTGCTGCCTGCATCTCCATGGAAAGTACTGCTGAACGGACTGAAAGGCTGGCATCAGTAGCATCAGTCATCGTCACGATGTGCTAGACTTTCAACTGAAGAGTGTTTAGTACAGAATTAACGGGACCAATATGCGTTTCTAGGCCCAGGGCTTCAGAGTCCCCAACACAGACAATCCTTTGGCGTTTAAGGAATGCCAGTGCTACAGCATGTTCTAGAGCTTTAGAAAGCCCTGAACAAATCACTTCGCGTAGTCTTAGGAATGCTAGGGCTGCAGCATCTTCCAGGGTTTTGGAACAACCTCAACATGCTATTTATTGTTTAAGAAATGCCAGCGCTACTGCGTCTACCAGAGCTTTAGAAAGTCCTGTGCAGACCGCTAATCGTCATTTGAGGAATTCCAGATCTACTGTGTCTGCCAGAGCTAACAACAATGGCCAAATTGCAAGGACAGATACTCAGCGTCGTGGGTCTGCATTTAGGTGAACAGTGTTTCTCCCATGGACAGCTTTACGTAGGCTGCTCTCGGGTCAAGAGTAAGGATAACATTTACGTTTACTCTCCAACAAACAAAGGTAAAGATATTACCTATGCAGAAGTCCTATAGCCCAAGGTTGGTCACGTTTAAACGCAATGTACACATCTTTATGTCAGCTGCATCTTAGGTTCCTTCATTTTTGAACCCGGTTTATTTAAAGGTCATCGTAGTATCTACTTGCCATTACTAAAACATTTCATTAAAGGTTGTCTTGCTCACCAGATGCTCCCTTATCACTTAAAACCCACCATAGCTGCATTCGCACTTACATGTCAACCATGTAACCATATTCAGTTGCAACACAAAACCAATACGTGGGAAGGTGGATTCATTTGTCAGAGAAGTCAAGTGTGTCCACGCAATTCAGGCCTCAGCAAAAAGAAGTGGGATAATAAAAAAATAGAAGCATGCAGAATTATAATATGCATTCTCTGCCGTACACCGCTGGTGTGTTTCTCCCCTTACCATAAGGACTGCTTTGGGTAATGCTATGTGTGCTTCATGCAACTTTGTATTCTGATGGGATAGTTATATTATCCCTGAGTGCAAGACATTACATGAAGCCCTGTGTCAGTTGCGACATAGTAAAATGCAATAGCATTAAAGGTAGACGCGTCTTTTGCCAAAAAGACAGCGCTGCCACTACTGCAAACAGATGCACGTAACAAAAGTATAGGAAGGTGCCGGGGCAAGTACTTGTAAGTAGCACAAATTTTTTTGTAGTTTTTAATAGCCAGTTGAGGTGAGCATGAAGCAGAAAAATAATATATATATTATAATAATTATATATATATATATATATATATATATATACCAACCTTTACTCAAAAGCTTATTGCCTGTGAGCATCTAAATACTCTCTATGACTCCACTATTATTATATATATTAGGTTGCATGAAAAATATTTTCATTTTTGTAGCCCCTTACTTCAAATATTTCATACATATTGTAAAGACTGAGGCTGGCTACTTTTACAAGTCCCAGAAGTATAGGGCGAAACCTCTCAGCATGCTGGGTATTGCTCCTGTGGTTTCCATGGCAAGTTTTTTTACGAGATGGCATTGCGTGCTCCATGCCTAAAACAGTACTGAATTTAGAGTTATCCTTCTTAGACTGGTTACCAACCAAAGCTAAAGTCCACCCTACTATTTCACCCATAACAGAGAGAAAAAAAAGTTAGATTCATACCTTTTCCAATGATATGAACTGGAATTCAAACTCCAATCTGATATTTCATTCAGAGCCATAATTCATTACACCATCCACATATTTTATGATTCCACTATATTATTAATATTACATATTAAGGTGTATTAGAATTATTGGCTTTTTTAGCCTTCTGCTCCAAATTCTAGTTCATGTTGTTGTTGTAGTAGTATTATAATAATTATAATAATAACAACAACTATAACAATAATGAAACCAATAATTAAAGAAAAAGAAAGTAATGTCTCAAAAGCATTTTTAGAGTGTTTTACTCCAAAACTTATTTTTTATGTAGGCTCCTAAAGGCCACCTATGACAACCATATTAACAATATTGTTATAAATTGTGACTATAGGCATACTTTAAGGAAATTTTAATAACATCTTTCCATTAAATAATCAGAAAATTCCCATCAAACACTTAATTTGGGCTATAAGCATTCTAAGATGGAGCATTTTATTACTGAAAATTATACATTATATTCAAATATTCCAATCACTCCATCAATTTGAAACAGAAGTATGTGTATTAGGGCAGAGGTCAAGCACATTACTAAATTATTGTGACATGAAATAATACTTTTATTTACTTCAGAGGGAAATTATAATGAACAATTTAGCTATATTTTGTAATACAAAGCAGTAGTTTTAGTTCAATTTTCAATAAACAATACAAATTTAAAACATGGTCTTATAATTTCCACCCAGCTGTATTATGGTGCTATATAAACTTACCTATTTTTGATTTTATTAATTATGACCTGACAAATGGGGTAAGTCTTTATTTATTCATTAGCCTTTTTTGTAATGTTTTACAAATTTTACAGTTTCACTTATCGAATATAATAAAAAAAAATTACATATTTTACTTGTGGTGATTCATAATTAGAAATCTGGTTTGAATACATTTTCCAGTCAATGCACCTAGCACAAAAACAAACTATGTAAACTTTATTTGGATTTATTCTTGAAATATTAAAATTTTGAAATCTGTAAGTTAAAAAGTACAGAAATTAGGTATTTCTGTAGATTTTTTCGCCTGATATTTACAACTAAATGCTCAAAAGAGATGAATCTAATATTTGGTGTCAGTACTTATCACATAAAACCCTAACTTTAGCATTGAGTGCAATGTTCATTTTCTAAAAGCAGTGAAAAATACAATATCATGTATATATCATATATTATTAGTATTGAGATGTTATAATGATAAAAGTAATTTCCCTACTATGAAGATTTTTTTTAATTGGAACTTGAAGCTGCTTGCAGAATGCAGGATGAGGAAAGAAATTTTACAATATTTGGCCATACTGTTCAAAACTTTTTTAAGCTTCTTAAGGGTTGGGATAGGCTTCCAAAATCTAAGCAAAGTATTAACAAGAATTTTTTTTAGAAACAAATAGAATACTGAACTCTTACATAATATCAATCCTCCGATATGGCAGTGAATACTGGACAATCTGTTTACAGATGAAGAAATAAAAATGTGGTTCTACAAGAGGGTGCTGAGAATAACATGGACCAAACATGTGAGTAACAACAAAACTTTTAGAGAAAATGAAAAAAAGGACACTTATTCTGAGTTTCTAGGACATATGAGGAAAGAGGGCTTGACAAATGTGATCCTCACAGGACATTGATAAGCCATCGAAAATTAATATTTTTTGAAGGTTATTTAAAGCCAGAAAATTTTAGCTTGTAAGAATTTGGGGGTGGGGGAGATAATGATTTAGTGATACAAGTGTTATTAATTAATCCCTAGATGTGGGAATAAGTGGATTCATAACTTTTGCAAGGTTATTTGAAATTGGAAGACACAGATTAATAATTCCAAGCCATTATCAATTACACCATCTGCTCATCCAAGCTTGAAGCACTTGGTATTCCCAAGTAGTCACCCATCTAGA
Organism: Acanthosepion esculentum; assembly: GCA_964036315.1. Taxonomy (NCBI): domain Eukaryota; kingdom Metazoa; phylum Mollusca; class Cephalopoda; order Sepiida; family Sepiidae; genus Acanthosepion; species Acanthosepion esculentum. The sequence continues at coordinate 35,587,802 of OZ038478.1, read as the reverse complement.
TATTACCCAGGATTGACATTGCTTAACTTTGATAATCATACAGGAACCAGTGTTTCAATGCAATAAGACATACTGAAAGCAAGAGGGGGAGAGGAAAACAATGCATAACCTTGCAAGCTTGAGTAAATCGATAACAGAAAGGGTTTATGAGAGATGACAAAAAGATGAAATTTTTTGAGAGATACATAAGACAAGAAATTGTGTTGAGCCATGATGGCTAACATCCCGAAGCAACATGGCACATAGGCAACTGGATTTCAAGAGACAAGTCTTCTAAAATCATAAGCTAAAATGCAAGATGCTAGGAATTTATAAACAGAGTAAATATTTATAGAGCCCTTTAATTATATATATATATATATATATATATATATATATATACACACACTCAAAAATGAGAAACAGCAAATCATGGAAACAAAATGAATATTACGTATTATCTGGTTATTATGTGGTGTTGGAAACAAAGAGAGTAATACTGAATAAAATTGCGATATGGATCAGAATCTGACAGAATGATAAAAGATATGTGTTTACAGTCTTTCTCATGTTTTTTTTTATATATGTATAATGATTGCCCAGATAATTGGAAAATATAAGTGCCTGGGATTATCTTAGCACTCAACAAAAATTAAAGGTAAGAAATAAAGATAATTATTATGGCCTGAAAAAAGAAAAAGGAGCCAAAATTTTCATTGATGCATGTGTCGATGGCCAATTTGTGTTGACTGCTTGTCTAATAGTGAGAAGTTCCATGTGTACACACACACACACACACTTATAAGAGAAAAGTAGAGTTGATTCTCATTGGCTTAGAAAGAGCGAGTTGATAATTATAAATTATAATTATTTGATGCTATAATTAAATTTTTATTTACTTTTTTATAGACATGACAAAGTGACAGTATAATTAATTTTTCTTTTTTATGTATTTTTTTTATGGATATGACGAAAAGGTAAAGGACCAAACTATTAGCACCCAAATATTTTCAGAAGATCAACAATTAAAAACTTCCAGAACATACAGGAGCTCTTCAAAGATTGGAAAACAAACTTCTGAAATAATTAAAGAGTATATATTCTCTTTAGCTCCATGCCAGATAAAATCTGATTCAACTGAAAATAAACAATAATTCAGGCTGTGCAAATCAATATGCAAAAGTGGATTCGGTGAAAATAATCCTGACATCTGTGAGTGCTTAATTGCATGAAAGCAGACAGATAAATTGAATTTAGATAAGTCAAATATGTTTGCTTGATTTTTAATACATTGCCTGAAACAAAATATTCCTAGAAGAATTCAACATAAAATGAACTGAAATACAGCACAAAAGGTTTAAGTTGTATGAAAGAAAGAAACCATTAAAACAGATGGAAATGAATATATATATATATATATATTTTCTCTCATACATAATACCAAATCTGCTACTTAGTTTTTCATGCAATCAGGCCATGTATGATATATTGGCTTGAATATCTATATATGCTGGTCAATGGTGCATTATAGCTTATAAGGTTTATTTTATTATCTTAAAAGTTACTGGCAAGGCAAGAACAGTTATATTTTTAAATTATTCTAGAGGCTATTGCATAGAAATAATATTGTATACATTTTTTTTTAAATTGAATCACTAAGCAAGGCAGTAATGCTACTAAAATGTGGAAAAGTGGAAACAAACAATGATGAGGAGAAAGTGATACCACTTTAGTGCTGCACTTAAATTCAAAAAGTAGGTACCATAGCAAAAAGCTCATTCATTATTTGCAGAAAAGAAAAATAAATGTACATCAATAAATTAACTTAATGAATAATAAACAAATTTACAAACTGAAAATGCAAACATAAGCATAAGTAAACAAATAATTAATAAAAAGTAAAAAGAACAGTATACAGTAGCTACAATTGCATCCATATCCTATTATTTCTACTAAAGAGCATCTAGAATAATTAAAAATAACCATTACTGCATATACAATAACTATTCAAGCATGAAAGATTGCCACTTCTTTGTGTTGACCTCAGTGTTCACTCTACAAAAGCCAAATTTGAAAAGTTTTTGCATTTTAGAAAACAATTTAATCATAATAAAATAGGAGTCATTACTTGCACTGTGACTTATATATACATATTAAATATAATAGAAAATGAGTACTATATTTGTTGTCTGTTATATTTAACAATGTGTGTTTGAACAATGATCTGCTGCCCCAATATACCAAATACATGTTAGCTGTTAAAAGTTTTCAGCCTAACTTAGAATGGCCAAGGTTCATTAAATGTACAAGATATTCTACGTAATTAACCTGAGTTCATTACTCTTAACACATCCTTTCTACAGTCTCTGAAACCCTCTTTAAAAAAAAAAAAAAATTCTGATCAATCAGAAATATTCTTTTGGGATGTGAGTTAGACCAAGAACAGTTATGTCCATAATGACACAGGTGGCACCAGATTATCTCAGATTTGTGCCTTGGATACAGTGCAAGTCTTCAACGGGTGCATGTACTACATTGCCATTCAGAACCTGGTCAATAGATGTACGAATGTTACTCTACAAACTTGCCAACACTGATGCACCACCAATTCCTCCAAATGACAATCATGTCATTTGAAAGACATGATATAACACAGAGAATCTGTTAGAGAATTGATAGTGTTACTCTAACACAAAATAAAATTTTTAAAAATAAGTGAAAATTAGCTTCATCCTTCAGGGAGTTGCAAATTTGAAGGAATTAAAATCTTTTACAGTAGCTGCTACAGATTGCCCTGAATGGATTGTCCTGTGGCCAAAGCATCAAGAAGAAGAAACTGATACATTGTTTGACAGCACCAGCAGTTGTCCAGATTGTGGACTAGTATCCAAATTCCCTGCTGGATTGATATTGCACAAAAGATGCAGTCAAATCCAAATAGTAAACTAATGGCTAGTCATATATTCCAAAGAACTAGAAATACCCATGAAAAGTTCACCATTTTCCCTATTTAAATCTTAATTCTAGAGTTAATCATTGAAATAACTAATTGTGGGTTACACAAGTATAAAAACCCTTGTAAATTTCCCTATTGTCTCATTAAATATTTCATCTTAACTTTAACAAAATATTGCAATAACAGTCATAAATATGAAATCATTATTTAATAACCACTAGTTCAGACTGACAAGGGTTCTCCAAACATGTGGTCGTATCTGACTCAAGGAGAAATGGACACTCTTTATATGGAACCTAGACATCGAGTCCATTAACAGATTTGATGTCCTTACTTAAAGTATTATAGAAGTTGTTATGTGAGAGAATATTTCCCTACAGGTTTGGACTGCCATCAGATGAAAGACATAAAAATACTCCTACATCAAGAGGAGTAGCAGCAGTAGCCTTTGCTGAAAACAGTCATTCACAGATAAAGATTTTCTTCCCTAGTTTATATTCTACATGGTTTGCTTGTACCAAAAGGTAATAAACTAGTTAACTCAGTTACAGCAGAAGTGAAACTATTAAAAACTGACAAAGTTTTTCATTTCATTGAAGAAGACACTGTCATTGCTTCTATCCTTCTTTTACTTTCCCTAAAACCATACAGTACCACTGATACATATTTTCTTCTGTATATACACGCAATCAAACAAATACGCTATTGTTTATCTGAGGTTATGGTAGTGCTTAACATATATGCTAAGCAGAATTGTATTATGATAGAGCCCATTGTTATATACAGACACGGAAATATAGATTAAGCTAAAAGAGATATACCTAGCTTTCTGTTAATGTTATAGGTACACAAGTTTTTTTAGTTTTTTTTTTAATATCCAAAAAGTAATCACATTCTGTTATTTTAAAATCAATGCATCAATATATTTTGAATATACTATAAATAGCCATAAATAAACAACTGCATTATGCAACTCCAAGGCTGTTTATTATAGTGTAAGTAGATATAATATAGTTGTTATTTAATTTATAACTTTTAGATATTATTTTTTTTTTTTTTTAAGCTTTTCACCCCAGGCAAGGCTGAAAGCCACTAGCACGCAAGGGGTTACAGAGGATTTGGAGCAAGAGCAGATAGAAGTGATAGAGGAAAGGATGTGGAGAAGGATAGTAGATAGATCAATGCAAATGTAGATGTCGATTGATGTTACATTTGAATAGTTGGAGATTATAGTTGTCAGGGAAACAGGAATAGGGAAGGGAGTTCCACAGACGTGAGGTGCGAGATATGAAGCTATTGGAGTAAAAGAGACATCTACATTTAACAGTTTTGACAGTGAAAGGGTGAGAACGGGATGCCAGCCTTGTATGACGCTTGAATTCATGGAGCCTGGGAACCAGTGATAGCAGCTCATTAGAGCAATTACCATGGAAGTATTTGTAAAAGAGACAGAGAGAGGTGACGGTGCATTTGTGAAAGAGAGACTGCAGATGAGAAGCCAGATCAGGGCCATTTACATTGCATACCCATCTCTGGATCTTATCAAGAACCCCGAAAACCTAACAAATTTTTCTAAAAGATATAATCACGAAAGAGAAACATATGTAATTTAAATGATAGAAACAGTATTGGAAATGACAAAAATTTGTGCAGAGATCATAGAACTAACAAATATGAATTTGAAAGCATTGGCAATATGAAAAAAAAAAAAAAAAAGGCTTTAAAGGCAGCCCAAAAAAGATAGATGAGAAAAATAATGAGCAAGAAAACTTGACTGAACAGAAAAAAAAACAAACAAAAAAACACTATTTCAAGAACATTGTGTTGAAAATGTAAACAAAACCAACAGAAAATCCTAAGAATGTTGGCTGAAGAGATGAAAGCAACCAAAATACAACCTTTAAAACAGTGTCAACAAAATTCAACCATTAAGATGACATCAATCAAAGTACAGATGACAAGTATTTTTAGTGATGAATTTAGAGCTATATTGAATGGATGTGGTGGCTGATCCTTAGATCTTTCAGGGAAATAGTCAAGTAGCATGATTTAAAAGGAGATAAAAAGGTTTTGGGCTAGAATTGTTAGCAGTAACATTATAGGTGTCAAGATAAATGCAGAAAATTATTGCAAGTTCTTGTCAAGAGAGTTTCAAATGATACAAGCCACAACCAAAAAGCTGTAAGAGTAGATTTGTTTAAGAATGCTCTTCCACATTCTGCATATTGCCTACCTTGCCAAAATTAATGGAATGTCCTCTATCCTCTTAAAATAAAAAAGGAAGTCATCTATCATTAAAATGATGTAGATGAGAAAATATATTCAAGCCAAAAACTCTGGGAAATAAAAAAAAGCTTCTCCAGATAATATTAAAGTTGAAACAAATGTCCAAGTTTACTGAAGTTTATAGAACATGAAAGATGCAATATATTAAATAAGACAATTTATTCCAGTATAAAACAGTGTTCATCAAGTAGATATATGGTGGCTATCTTAAATTTATTCATGAATAAAAATTCATACTGGCCTTTGTCTAATAAAACCTGGCAGACACCGAACAAAACATTATCAACTAATGAAGGGTAATATAAGCTGAAGTTAATATATAGGGTGTGATGGAGAAATTGTCACATAAATTATGCAAAAGTGAAAATAACACTGAGACCTCATTTTAGCATATATTTACCAAAATTACACAAAAATATCCTGAAATTCTGAAGAGTACATTCATTTAAAAAAAAAAAAAAAATCAAATCACCATTGGCTTCAACCACAGCCTCCAGACAACTTCAGATTCTCCTGCAGCTCTTCTGGATGGTCTCCTTGTTTAAATTGATGAATGCTGCCATAATCCTTGGCTTAAGTTCATCTTTGGTGTTACAAGGAGTTTTGTTGATTATGTGTGGAATGCAGTTGAGCAAGAGACCAAGGGGGTTGCAATTTGGGGAGTTAGGTGGCCAGATGTAAGGGGTAATGTGGTTGCAGAAAGCTTGTGTGGCATGGTGCAGAGTACAATTGCCAGACAGGGCCTTCCAGCAGCTACCCACTTGACCCAGGGCAGCACTACATCCTCAAATTACTTGATATAGGCCTCTGTGTTGAGACTGAGGCCCTCACCAACAAATTCAGGATTTCTTTTCTCATCAGAATGATCAGAGTGAGTTTTCCATGCTGCCGTATCTTCATAATCTCCATTAGACTCATCCAACTCTTTCTCAATCCTCTGCACCGTCCTCAGATTGACACCCCAAAATTCTGAAATGTTTGTATTGGAGCTTCTGGCGTGAACACCCAGCAGTACAGCATGCCATTTCCACATTTCTGGTGGAGCGAATTGCGTCATGATGCTCTTTTTTACAGACAGTGACCAACGGACCCGATTCTACTGTGCAGTTGACAAAAATCAAAACCATGCAGGTATGAAAATAAAAATATGAAATGGCGACAATTTACCCATCGCACTCTGTACCTGAGTCTAGTTCAATGATTAGCCAATGATAATCATATAATTATTCTTATGCAAATAACTTAGCAGTGTCATCTGAGTAGATATACCTTTTCCAAACTGCCATTTTGCCATGGGGGATTATCTCTTGGTCTTCCATACTTTGCAAAGTATGAAGAGATAGGAACATTTTATTAACATAGGCCAGAAAATGTAACTACAAAATCTGAAAGTGCATAGGAAGTGTAAGATACCTTACAAAAAGGTAAGAAACAGGAACATTTAATTATAAACAAAGAAAAGAATACTGAATTGCCACTATGGCATTGAATACTGGACAATTTCCTCACAGATGAAAGGAAATTAGGCAACAAACGTGGCTCTACAGAAGGATACTGAGAATACGGAACATGTGAGCAACAAGAAAGTTTTAAGGAAAATTGAAACAAAAGAGGCATTACGTATTATTGATGTAGGCCTCTGTGTAGAGTCTGAGGCCCTCACCAACAAATTCAGGAGTTCTTGAATTATCAGAATTATCAGAGTGAGATTTCCGAGCTGCCATATCATTTTAATTACCATTAGATTCATCTAACACTTTCTGAATTCTCTGCACTGTCACCAAAACACTGAAATGTTTGTATTGGATCTTCTGGCCTGAATGCCAAGTAGTACAACATGTCATTTCCAAATTTCCAGCAGAATGAATAGTATCATAGTGCTCTTTTTTCTCAGAGATGGTGCCCAACTGAGTGCATTTGACAAAATCAAAAACGTAAAATGGTAACAATTTCCCCATCGCACCTTGTATTGCTCATAAATATCCTGAAAATTTTACAAACATTGGTTGGTTAATACCAAATTTATTGTGAAAACCAAATTTTGCAATGGAACGATTTAATTGAAAGGTGTCACTGGATACATTATAGGAAGCCATAAAAGATAAAATAAAAAAACCTGGAGTCTAAAAAACATTAGGAATATAAATAGGTAAATCCATTAACCTGAAGACTTGTCATATTCTGAAATAGCCTTATCAGATCAAAACTTTCAGATGAAAGTCATGCATGGTGCCAAACCCATTTAGAAATATCTAAACTGTCAGCTTTACACAACTGCTTTCTCAGATCAATGATTAAAAATATCTTTGAGTGAAAGAATGATAATTCTTGCTAAGGCTAGTAGGCTGTAGCAAGAATTGTCATTCTTCAAATGTTGTGAACTGTCACTATAGAATCACAAGTATAACAAATACTAGAAACCACATCATTTGCAACAGGAGTTGCAAATGATGTGGCTGTGTTTTGAAGGGCAGTAGAGGTTTATCCCTTATTTTCTATTTAGAATAGAGTTTCTGGTTCCTTCTAAAAATCTTCAATTTCTTTCACTTCCCATGGCCTCCTCTTGTATCATGGTGCTATTATTGCTTTGATTAGGGTGAAATAAAAACCAAACAAACTAAAATGAATAGTGCATTTAACTCAGATTACATAGTATAATCAAGGAGGTTGCCATAACACACGACTTCAAAAAACAGGATAGGAAGGACACCCCATAATGCTGAAAAGTGCAATAACATTCTAGACTTGAGAGCTACTTTCCTGAAAAATTGTTTTAACAGAAAGACTTTTTATATTTCAACTGAAAGTAGCACTGGTCAATGAATGCTGAATGTTTCCTTATAAGGAAATGTGTAATATTACCAATAAAAAAGCTTTATATATAATGTGTGTGTGTGTGTGTGTGTGTGTGTGTGTGTGTGTGCATGCATATATTATACATAAAACAGAACATGAGAGAAACCGTCTCACACACAAACACAGTGTCTGTCTCAAAATGAGATGGAACAATTTCAATCTTTGAGAATGTTGGCACCTTCAGCATTGGTACAAAGCAAAGGATAGGAAGGAATCCCCTATCAGTACAACACAGTGATAACAGTTCCTCAACTTGAGAAACCTATTTTCCTGAAAAAAGTTTTACGAGTAACATCCTATAAATTTCAACCAAAAGTAGTCCTAGTTGCTTGTTTAATGAATGTTTCCTTATAAGGAAACAGTGAAATTAAAATTTTACTACACAACACTCTCCAATAGAGAAAAAAGGTCCCCTCCTTTTAAGAGAGTAACATTGCCGTTTCAAGTTCAAATCTTCAAATCTAAAAAAGACAATTCTGATGAAGCAAGACAATTACTTCTTCACAGTTCTGCAATAAATATCATGGGAGTACTCCTGGACCAGATACCCCTAAATGTGTCACATGATAAAACCAAGTGTAACAAGAGAGAATTGAAATGGTATAAACATGTCATAACTATCAACAATCTTTCCACTACCATCCTACAATATACCATCTTAGGCAAAAGAAGAAACGAGAAAATAGCCGACTTCAATGAGTTGATAGAAAGATCCTTTGCAGAGACTCGGTCATTGGCATGCACTCAAGACATGTGGCGGGAACTAATAAAGCATTCAGCTGGAGAGTGACCATGTGACTCTACACATTCATGGGATAGATATGAAGGTAATGTAAACTTGTTTGATCTTTCAAGCATACAAGATATACTGTTGCAATAGAGGAGGAGAACAAAGTAAATCATGCTGACTGACTGCTGTATCAATTGATTATCATGCTTCATTTGGCAAAATAATTTTGCTAATATAGCGAATTTGTTTCTCACTGGATGCTCAGAAGAAAAGAAAAGAAGAAAAAGAACCAGAAAAAGTAAGGGAAGGAAAAGAATTATAGAAAGAGGCCAAAGAAAAATGATAAAGGAAAATAAAGATTAAATATATAAAAAACAAAATCAAAAAACAAAAAAAAGAAGACTATTGGTTCTTTTATATTATATTACATTTTCAGTGAAGCCTAGAATACTAATTCCTTCATGAATTTATTAAAAGTATTGCTTCTTGATACAGTTCTATTTCCTTTATTCAAAATACCACTGACACATGAATGACCTGCTTTCATAAGTTGCAGATCGACTTGGGTTCTTTGGAGGTGAGGTCAAGACTTGCAATATTTACTTGACAGTAGAGGAAACTGATTTTTTTAACACATGAAAATATATATAACACAAATCAAAGGATAAGAACAATAATTGGATTCTGTCTACTGAATATGAAAACTCTGGAAGTGTTTTTCTGGTGTCAGAAATGTTAGAGATGTCTACAACAAGACTTTCAGGAAATCCTTAAACTTTGTACATTCTCTACAAGAGAAATAATCTTGAAAGAATAAAAATAATATAGGGAGAATAAAGTGTTCAGAACATTAAAGTTTATAACTTCATTGCTAGTTTTAATTTTTGCTTTTTACATTTACCTTGTAACTAAAACATCAAACTGAAATGCATGTATTTATTCTCAATAATATTCCATGGGATTCTCATGCAACTTGAAGGGAAGCATTTTAAACATGTTAATTTTTATAATCATATCAATAAGAAATAATGTTAAATTTAAAAATCCCAAATCTCCTTAGGAATTGCCTAAATTGTCAGTAGATACAGGCTTTGAAAGGTCCCAGTAAGAAATGTACATTTTTCATTTCTTAAACAAGGTAATCAAACCTTGCTTTACTGTGAATTTTCATGAATGAATGAATAGTCTGAAGTACACACTCCCACTTTTTTTTTCTTTTTTTATTTGCCTATTAGCAAACTGCTTAATGTATTTCAGTGTGATTTTCAAAATGTATATTTGTTATATGTGGATGCTCCTAAGTTTTTCCATTCTTGTCCATGTTTTTAAAAAGGAATAATTAGCAAAAATAACCAACAAACAGAATTGATGGTGTGCAATAAACAATAACAAGAGAAAAATATAATAATATTGACCAAGAAAACAATATATGCAAGGCAAAGCAACAGTAATAAAGCAAATATTTAAAATAAGAATGCTGTTAATACACAAGATGAAATATGGAAGAGCAATCAATCGCAGTGTTCTGGCTTCAAGACTAGAAACAAGTCAGTCAAGACCAAAAAGTGTCCTATCTTATTGGTTAGGAAAACAATCCCAGCATTTATATGGTTGTCTATAAATTGGGAAGGTAGGGGAAGTATTCTGCAGTCATTCCCTTAATTTAAACCAACACATCAGCCTGCCAACAATTCCAAACTGTTTCATTCCTTTCATTTATTAATCCATTCATACACATTTGGGGGGAATGTGTGTGTGTGGGGGGAAACCCACTGAAATACATGTGTTAATGGATAAATAAAATGCTATTTTTATATTTATTAAAATGCTCTCTTGGAAGCATACATGTAAAAACAACTAGCACTTCAAAGGAGTCTGCTGGGAATATAGACCAGAAAGAAAGATTGTTCGATGTCATGCCATATAAAACAGCAGAGCAATTCTAAATTACAAATTAAATTTCTAGTGCACAGTGTCAAACCATTTCTTGCTTTTATACAATCATCAAGTGGTTGGCAGCAGTAGTGCAAAAATGGAAACATTTCCCCAGGTAAGCCAAAGATGGAAAAAAAACCTTGAGGGATGTCAAAGCTTTGCTTTGGCCAATTACAAAGCAAGCAGTAAACACAAAATTGTACACCCACCCAGAAATCCCTCTTTTATAAATGTTTTCTTAAATACAACCAAGTTTAATGTGTTTGTAAGCATTTTCTTTTATGGACACAAAGTGTATACAAACATTCCAAAAGTTCAGCATTTTGGAGTGATTTCAGCTATACATTCAGCCATAATCAAGGATGAATATTTTTAAATTTTAAATGAATGCATGGGTTATGTGTACATATCTAGAGTTATAGGAATGTTGTATCCAAAGGCAGTCAGCACATTGTGGTCATGTTCATAAGGTTGAGAGTTGGATTTTCTTTTTTTATTATTAGGGCCTCAATGAATTTTCCATGTGGATAAAGTTATTATGCAAGAAATTTTTACTAGTATGTTTCAGATGAAGTCTGGAATGTTTTTAAGTATGTTTAAATATATACTAAAAGGCACTGTGGTCAGATAGGCATGTAGTGTGTGTGTGTATATATATATATATATATACACACACACACACACACACATATATATATACACACAAAGTATTTCACTCCAAGCAAGGTATGCAATGGGTTACAGAGGGTTGAGAACAAGAGTAAAGAGGCATGTTTGAGGAAAAGATACAGAGAAGGACAAGGAACAGGATCAAGATATCAGAAGATGTCAATTGACATTACACTTTAATATTTGAAGATTATAGTTATCATCCAAGCAAGTAAGAGGAAGGGAGTTCCACTGTCAAGAAGTTCAAGAGAAGCTGTTTGAGTAGAAGAGACGGTTACATTTAACTGTTTCTATAGTGAAAGGGTGGGACTAAAATGCCAACCTAATAGCTTACTTAAATTTATGCAGTCTGGAAACCAGCGAAAGTAGCTCATCAGAACAGTTGCTGTGAAAATCCTTGTAGAAGAGACAGAGGGAAGCCATGGCACATCTGAGAAAGTGACTAGACAAGATGCTAGATTAGGACCTATCACATTACATATCTGGATTTTGTCAAGGACCACAAAACATAACAGTGGCACCAGACTATATATGACAGTAATATTCCATGCAAGGATGGATGGTTGATTTATAGATTTAAACGATGGACTCAGATGAGAAAAACTTTCTGGCATCACACACACAACCAACATTCTTTGTGGTAGATGAACCTATTGATTCAATGTAGTCACTTCACCTTACGTCAGTGGACAGCATGAGATCAAACAGGTGTATCAAGGTGCTCTCATGGAGTTTGGCATCAGCCATTCTGATGAGAAGCAGGGAGGGTTCTCTGTGCTGGGTAAATGAGAGCAGTTTCAGTTTGGAGGCATTAAAGTTTACAACCAATTTCCTGTCCCAGTCCATCACAGATTGGAGGTCCTTTCCAAGACCAGTGGCCAGGTTAGTTTTGTCAATGATACCAGATTTACTATTGAGGCAGGAGTAAATACTAGTGTTGTCCATGTAGATGCCTACTTGGGGACGGATGACATCAGGAAGGTCGTTAATGAAGATCAGGAACAGTGTAGGACTCAAGATAGATCCTTGGGGAACACCAGCGTTCGTGATAAAGGAGATGGAGGAGAACCTGTTTAGGACGACCTTTATTTCATGGTTTGACAGGAATGATTGTATTAAGTCAAATAATTGTCCCGTAATGCCATATCCCTGAAGTTTACAAATAAGGTAGGCATGCCAAACCCTGTTCAACACTTTAGATATATCTAGAACCATGGCATGAGGTTTTTCATGATTGTGAAGTGCTTGTTAAACAAAATCCAATTATGGCCGTGAACATGTCAACAGTAGATCGGGCAAAGTGCAAACCATACTGCTTGTTGGAGAGCAGTAAGGTGCTTAACCACTTCAGTGTTGATTAAAACCTCGAAGACTTCACTGATTAGTGGTAGGAGGCTGATAGGACAGTAGTTAGATGGGTCAGAAGAGTTCTTAAAGACAGGGACAACAGATGAGGACTTTGAAGAGGCTGGAAAGCAAGAGTCGGTGAGGCAGTAGTTGTAAAGTTTGAAGAAAGGAGTCAGTTCAGGAGCACATTTCTTCAGGACAATGGGAGGTAACCCATCTCTACCACTAGCCTTATGGCAGTCTAATTTAGAGATGATGTGCAATACCATCGTTGGGGTTATGTGCATCTCACTCAGTAGAGCCTCAGTTTCAGATGTGAGTCCACCAGATGAGTCTAGCATTGAATTTGATGAGAATTTCCAAGCAAAGCATTCAGCCTTATCAGCTGAGGAAGTCAGGACCACAAATTAATTGAATAAACTTGCAGAGCCACCAATAATCATTGGAACACAACTTGAAAGACAATATAAACAAGCGCGTGCACACACATTTGTTTAATATAAACAATGAATGTCTTACTTCTGATCATGAGCCGTTCATGTTTGCTTTATTTTGGATGAATAAAAAAAAAATTGTCCAACATTTGGATTGATTTTTTTAAGTTGGTCCTTAATCTAAGCTTTCAGCTCACATGAGCCATCTTCAGAGTGGTTATATAGACATTTTAACAAAGATATTCACCATCCAAGATAGTATTTTGTTGTGTTGACACAAAAGATTATTATGTGACGATAATGGTCATGGAATAGCAGACGCAGTTCATAAGTCAAAATGCGGTCTTAGACCAAAATATTAACAACAGAGCCATATGTCTAGATGCAATGTAATGTGTTGTGACTAGTTTAAAATGTAATTTTGTTGAGTGCAAGTTGCTTTGTCTTAATGTAGACGGCCTCCAATATCTGAAGGTTCTTTTTACTGTGTCTATGTGCGAGTATTATCAACTAATATCTGTGTAGTACGTGGCTATGTTTTTTCTAAAAAATGTTTAATAGAACTAAGATCAGAAAGGTGACAGGTAAGTCTACAAGAGAGTTTGGTTGTAGTAAAACTAATATATTTAGTGGATTTATTATTAGTATCAGAGATACAATCTGAATGAGCACGTAAATGGATATACTACATTGTTTTTTTTGTAGAGGATGTAGCTGTGTGGTTGTAGGGTTATTAGAGACTGAGGTCAATTGTCTTAAAATTTTTATAATATATGATGAGTTTAACTTGTTCATTATTATTATTATTATTATTATTACTGGTTTAACATTTCTATTTAGTATGTTTTTAAATGTTGTTTCATCATGTTTGTAATTATTATGCATTAGGTTACAGTAGTATAAGTTAATAGTGTATCTTTATTTTGACATTCACTATTATTAATATCAATTTTGTTAGAGGTATTAATTTTATTAACATACATTTTAATTTGGTGATCAATGATAGGATTAGGAAATCCATTTTTAACAAGTCTTTGTTTAATGTTATGTAATTCTTAATAGAATATGGTTTTGGAAGAAGGTATCATTTGTGTGCATTGGATTAACACAGAAAAAAAAAATTGTGAATGTCAGATTTCTTAAAACAAAGCAAAAGTATCAGTGGCCATTTGAGGCTTGTTCTAAGAGAGATTCCCACACAAGTTTTAATATAGTTTAATTCTGGATCTGGAACTACCTTAGTTTGAACATGTTGCCATTGCTACATTATGGATATGATGAACATTTTAATTGTCACTCTTCTGAGGTTTACTTTAGCATCATGCTGAAGAATATTGAGAACAGTATGGGTATCAAAACAATCCTGTATCATGCTGTTTCCTGATTGGGGAAATGGCTAGAGGTGTCTACTGATTATGAGTCAGCCATGTCTGATGAAAATCCTTTTCCAAAGATCCATCCTGCTTATAATATGAAATGCTTTTGTTGAAGTGACCAAGATAACACAACCCTTTGTCTTTCTTTAGATACCTTGATTACTTAGAATGGAGGTCATGTTCACTGAAGTAGTGCTTGCTAAAGATTAGACTTTTCATCTTTGCTAGATGTCATCCTAATAGGATTTTGCCGGCAATAGTACAGAGTGCAATATGACAATAATTCACTCGCTGACTATACATAGGCCAGTGCACACACGTTTTTTTTATTATTTAAAACATTTTTAATGGATAGCCAGTTTTGAAGAGATGCTTAATTTTATTTTAAACAGTATTTGAAATAACAGGCTACTCATTTGGGAAAGATTATTTAAGAATTATGTGACCTCCAGTACTGTAAGATAAAAACAGAAAATCTAAAATGCAGGTATCACTAAATAAAAAAAAATAAAATAAAATAACCTTTGAAGCAATAAAATATTGGATTTAAAATAAAATTCATTCTTTCAAAATTCATATAAAATTTTCTCATGTTCTTAATTTTTTTATTGTTGGGTTGGTTAATAGAATACCTTGAAAGATTTTTCCTTGTCTATCACATTCATTGAAACATATCTAGAAGAAAGTTTGCTGTGTGTGTGTGTGTGTGTTTTTAAGTAAGTTTGTTAAATTCAACTTTCAAAAAGTCTTATTTTATACATGAGGTCACATATATAATATGTATGGATCTGAATTAATTGTACAATTCCGAAAATGTCATCACGTGCCAACAAGATCTTCAGCTATACAGACAATATAGAGTTCATGATGATGACAGTGTTCATAGGACTTCAATAAAAACAGTGTGACAATTTATCCACTTTAACATATCATTTCACCACAAGCAAGATGATAAATCCACTAAGATGCAATGGGTAACTGAAAGGGACAGAAACTAAGAAAATATTGCAGAGAAAGTGTACATTAAAAACACAGGATTTAAGACAAGATTATGACAGACGTCACATTTTTAGAAATTGCAGTTGACAGGAATGAAAGGAGCTGAAATATTTCTATATGTGAGAAGTACAAGAGAAGACATGATTGTAATAGACATTGGAAAAAAAATACAGTAAAAAAAATAAATAAAAAGTTACAAGTTGCATTTAACAACTTGTAAAAAGAAATTCATGTTGCCCCTATTTCACAAACACAGGCAAAAATAATAGAAAAAAAAAGAAAGTTACTGCAATTGTTACTCTATATGCTTATAGCATGTGCAAATGCTCATGGGTCAGAAACAAATTGGCTTGTCAAGTTTGAATTCCACTCAATGTTATTGCATTCACTTTCTCACAAATACCATTGGGAAAGGTATGAATCCAGTTATAAGGTAAATAGAGAAAACTGGTCTTTTCAGCCTTGGCCAAGAGAGTCTAGGAGAAGGACAACTGAATTCAAAGTTCTTTTGGGCATGGAACAAACAATTCCAACCCATGAAAAACGTATTTGCTAGGGAGGCTGCAGGAGTAAAATCAAGTTTCCGACTAATTGCATTATTGCACATTTCTTAATAGTAAGTCTTATTGGCTTGATAGAGTCAAATTGGCAGCTGAACTAAAGAAAAAACAAAAAAGAAAATGAGCAAGCAGTTAAATGAGTCAAAGAGTGGCATGTTAATTCTAACACCTCCAAAACAAAACGGATCTCTTAATCATTTGAGAAAAACCTTTTTAAATATACATCAGCATGGCTTATGCTAACCTTTGGAAGAATGACTCACTGTTTCTCAGATGCAAATTTTCTGATATTATGTTGAAAGAGTATATTGAATCAATTGCAAAATCTGCAGATAAAAATGTTGGTTTACTATGTTGAGCTACATAATTTTTCTCACCAGAACCTATTTTAGATAGAAGTCTACCATTCATCCTTGCTTTGAATATTGCTGTGATATCTGGTCTGGCGAACTATATATTTTGGAGATCCTTGATAGAATACAAAGAATCTGCAATATTGTTGGTCATTACCTGGCATCAGTTTCAGTCACTTTCCCCACTGCTATAACCTAGCTTCCCTGTCCATTTTCTCTAAATACTTTCATGGTCATTACTTTGATGAACTTCCATCTATGGTACCAAGACTATGAATTTAAGTGAAGTACTGTATTGATAGCAAGGTCTCATTTTACGGTTGAATTTGCTAGATATAATTGTAAGACTAAGATTCTTGTATAACATTTCTAGCTTGTGAAAGTCTTCCAGCTTCTTGCATTGTTAATCATTATCTACTGTCTAAATTCTTGTTCTTTTATCGTCTTCTCTCCTTAATAGTATACTTTTGTCATTCTCTAACACTCAGTAACACCTTGCATCTTAGTGGCTTTATTGCCTTGCTTGGGATGAAATAATTAAGAATTTTCTGCACCAGCTGCTTGCATATCCTTCTGAAGTAGTAAAGGATTTATGCATTACTTTCCAACAAATGGAACAAGCTCTGCATTCACTCATTTTTATGAGAACATCTAGAGTCAAATCAGTAGTCAGCACATGTTCCATCCAGAATGGCTAATTATATTGATGACAATTTTGAGCTTGTTGGAAATCTTTCAATGTCCATTTCCAAAGAAAAATGGTCAATTATCACTGCAGAAAACCATTGAGAGAAGAGAGTTCATTTGTCTTCCTTTGGCAGTCAGATTTTCAATGACCATTCAAAATACATATACATGTAAAGCTGGTACAGTCAGACATTTGAAAATTAATAATTTGAATAGAGATCAATCTGAAATCCAATTTTAATCCTGCTTCATTTGATGAGTATGCAATAAATGAGGTGATGTGGTCTTACAGGGGTTTCAGAAAATCATTTAAAATCTGTTGGTAAGCTTGGAGGCAAGGTAATTTTTCTCACCAGAATCTATTTTAGGAAAGGTTGTAAAATCCACCACCAACATAGAAAGAGAAGAAACAAACATTTTTTTATTTTTGATACAGCAAGGTTCACCCTGTACAAGGCCCAGGACCCACTCGAGGTAGAGGGTTACATTAGTGGGTAGTTTATATGGATAGGAGGGGAAGATAACAGTTGACATTCCACCCATCTTACAACATACTGACAGATGTTGTTCAAAATCTAATCCTCATTATCCCTTTCTCTTGCTATCAAACACTTAATATAACATCTGCCAATCTCTGATCATCAAGATGTTTACAAATGATCACAGTACATTCTTAGATCATTTATATAAATCTGAAAGATGGTTGGTCTGAGAAGTAACTCCTGGGGGATGCCTGCATTGACTGCCTGTTAATAACAGCCTTCAGGGATCTCCTGATTAGGATGTATTTTATAATAGAGAAAACTCTTCCAGTGATTCCATAGTTGGAGAGCTCATGTAGCAAACCTTTGTGCCATGTCTTGTTGAAGGCTTTTGAGATTATCTAAGGCTACTATGTTTGTTGTCAAGAGCCTCATTCATTGTATGTCCTTGTCCACTAGGTACCTATGAGTAACTCCTAAATAGAGCAAGATTGTAATCTTCTATTGCATTTTTAAGCTCTTGAAAGTTGTCTCTTTTCCATGAATATTTTAATTTTAATGCAAAGTATCAAGGAACAGGAAAACGTGGCACTGAAATCTGAAGGTGCATTACGATAGCAAAAGACATCTTCCAAAAACTAAAATGTTGTATCAGGAAAATTTAATTAGAAACAAAAGAAAAGAGTGCTTAAATGCTATGAAATATCAATCCGTCTATATGTCAATGAATGTTAGTTTCTTCACAGGTAAAGAGGAGACTTGGCATAACACAGATGTTATGGTGAAGGATGCTGAGAATACCGTGGACAGAGCATGTTAAGTAACAAGTAAAGAAAAGACACTTGTACTTAGAACCAGAAAGTTGAAATTTTTAGGACATAATGAGGAAAGCAGTCTTAGAGAATTTGACACACACAAGGCATGCTGAGGGCAAGAGGGGTAGAAGGAAAAAAAATCAAATAACCTACCCATCATGCTTGTCTTAAATAGATGGCAGAACATTTGACTGGGAGGGATAGTAAAGGGCAACTCTTGCTTAAACCTACAAAGCTGGGGAGAGGCTGGATTACCAGCAGACACAGTATATAAATGGACTGATGATATTGTATATATTTTAGATATTCATCAACGTCAGCAAGGCTGGTAAGTAAATATATCAATACCAGTTATACAAGACAATAATAAAACACAGTTTCTTTCTTTCCAGGAGAAAAGATTTTAAATACAGATTAAAATAATATAAATTATAATTAAATTGATTGTAAATCACATTCTCTGACAGAGATAACAGACAGAGATGTCATTAGAAGCAAATAAGATGTCCTCTCAAGTGATAAGAACAGTTTATTGCTTTTTACAAGATCATAGATATTACATTACAGTTCTACCTATGTCTATCATTGAGAATGTGAAGTAGTTATTATAATGTATTGCACCAAAATGTAGTTAAGTCTATTTATGATACATTGTCACATTTTACCATTAACTCAAACTCTTTAGACTTTAGTATTGCATGATAGCTTACACTCTACCCAACTATTCTCCTCTAAGGTTCAAGTTTTTAACAAGTCTTTATATCTGTTTGAATTTCAAAAGATGAAGAATTATTATACACAATTCTGTTCATCATGATTATTATGGACACATGGTCAGTTGTTTCTTAGACTATAAATTTAGTAAGCTAAAGGAACCTACAGCTAACCTTGTTGTCACCAACCTTGTTACTAGGCTAAGAGGCTGTGTGTTGAAGAAAAACTGAAAGTTTTCAGAAAATAGACAAACAAAAGGAGGAGACAAAACAAGGTATAAACATTAATTCTATTGGGAACATCTTGTGTAGAGAAAATTTAAAGGAATGTTCTTATGAATATATGTAGATAATGAAGGGAAATTTACTCTGCTGTTGAATTAGTGAGTGAGGTATACTGTCCATGGCATATATATCTATTGCACAGAGTGCCAACGTTAGTGTCCTGTCCAAAAGAAAAGAACTAGCCTTTTCCGATCAACAGTATGCACACAGTCTTTTCTTTGTACAAAACCACAAAGTTGAAAAGGATTTACTTCTGTTGATAGGTTTTATGCACCTACATGTATGACAAAATGTTTAACATATGCTACATTATAAACAATTATACATTTATCTATTCACGTTTTTTTTTTATCATTTCACCCAAACAGGGCAATAAAGCCACCAAGATGTAAGGGGTTATTGAGTGTGAAAGAGCAGGAGAAAAAAAAATAAAAGAGGAGAGAACAAAAGTACAGGAATTAAAACAAAAAGCAAAGTTACCTTTAAAGCAAGAAACTGGAAGTGAGTTTGACAAGGAAGAAGTGCAATAGAAGAAACTGCTGACATAAAACTTATGATTACATCTAGCAATTTCAACTATAAAATGATTAGACCTAGCTGCTAATCTAATATTGTACTTAAATTTGTGAAGTCAGATTTATATCTTAATTGTTAGTCACATCATTTCAAGTGTTTCTTAGATAAGCAATTATCATTATTGTTATTAATATATAACAGACTATTCAGACTAATGTCTGAATGTTAATTATTGTCACATAATTTCAGCAGTTTCTCAGATAATTACTATTATATACTATTATTGCTATAATCACAGTATTATAATCTGCCCCCACCCCCAGATGAAAAATTATTGTTAGAAACTGATTTATTCAGATCTCATCTTGGTTGTTATAAATATACAGTATTTTAGCCATTTCTAAACTTAAGTCTGTTGTATTAAATTCTGGGAATTTGGAACAAAACCTTTTATTCAATCCATAGGAATTGAAGCTTAATTGAGATTCCACAACCTATTTGTCCTACAAAACAATGGCCTAATTGTTCCAAGCAATAAGTACATCTATTTTTTTTTATTATTTTAAAATCGATTCACCTAAGGAAGGTAATAATGCCACCAAGACACTACTGTGAATGAAAATACTTCAGGAGGAAGCAGAAACCCAATACTAAACAGGGGACAAGGGATTAAAGGCAAATGCATATTACTATTAAATTTTATCTGGTGATTGTGAGTTCAATCCTTGGATTAGGCAAAGAGTCATATTTACAGTTTGGGAAGAAAAAAATGTGGCATTGTAAGCACTAATAGAATAATTTCCCCAATACAGTATATCCCCAATATCTACATCAAAATTAAAAATATCCACCAGAACATAAACAGACAAGATACTACCCAAAAATGCAGTGAATTTTTAGGAGTATGCATGAACTAAATATAGTACAAACTTTTGCTACCGTCCTTTGTGAAATCATCTGTGCCCAAGAACTTTGATGATGATGCAAACTAGGTATTAGCAAATTTTTTCATAATTTCCAAAATTGTTATATATATATATATATATGTGTGTGTGTGTTTTAAGGTGTAAGCTATATTTATAGGTGCTCAATATCAGAGACAAAACAAATGCAGAAATATAAGTATAAACACTGAAGTCAGAGTGGCAGCAGTCTGGTTCATGCTTGAAAGTGATCTTAAGGCCATGTGTGTTGGGTTGTAGCTTGACTATTTAGATAGGCTAGTCAATGGAACATTATGGATAGCATGGTCATGTCTTTCTCTATGGTGTTGACTTTAGAGCACTCCACCTAGACTGATGTAGGGGCACCGAATGTTCTTTTTATCCGAGCGCTTTCGGCTATACATTTAGCCATTCTCAAGGATTATATTTCAACTGTTAGAATTAGAAATAGTTTGTTATATGTATGTTTTATAAAATGTTTCAATTTTTGGTTCAAAACACGGTCAAGATATTATGTCCATGTATATATATATAAGAGCAACAGTATACGCGCGTATTTGCGTTTATACACAGGCAAGCGCATATATATATATATATATATAATTTGTGTGCGTATGTTTTTGTCACCTGACCATCATAGGGGCATGAAACTTAATATCGGTTCGAACTTTGTCCCTTCTGAGGTGAGATGCTGTAAATCATGTTTACTTTGTCTTAATAAACTATGCATAGAGCAGTGATGGTTAATGTTTCGATAAATTTGACTATAAAGTTAGTGATCAAATCATTTAACTGTCTCAAAGTTGTGCTGTGTCATTTTCAGATGATCCAACTGTGTTTAAATAAAACAGCAAAGGTGTCACACTATAATGACAATGTAGAGAGCAGCTGGATGAAATTGCTCCTGGCACTCAAAGACTTGTAATGTCAAGCAACAATATGGAGAAATGTTGGTGCTCTCTCCACTTGGACAGAATTACTGCTGGCGTTGTTGTGAAAGGTACCCTAACCTAAAATTAGCCTAACGATTGTAAAGTGACAGAGAAAAGCATCACTATAGCAACCGATATCAAAATAACTGCCCTATATATATATATATATATATATATATATATATATATATAGGCAGGTCATCTAGAGTAAATTTGCACCCTGGCTTTTACATTTCACCATTCCTAGCAGATCTAATATCACAGTGTAAAATACCTACTTACAAGTGATGGAATGATACTAAATGAATTTGGCTTGATAAATAAAAAAATCTAAAATTCCCAGCACATCTCTATCATGAACATGATTCATCCTACTAATATAAATTTAGTCTAATGAAGACCTAGAAGATGAAACATCACAAGTAAACTTTTCCACAATCTCCCCCAGTACTGTCTCTGATATATAAAAATATATATTGTTATCTTTTACACATAACTTATATAACAAATCTATAAATAGGCCATAAAAATACTGGCCCACAAAAATGGATGTATATCAAAGTGCTCAATGCAGCTGCCTTGAAAAAGGACATGCAGGGCAAGTAAACACCTTATATAACTACACGCAAAGTCCAAATGAGGTAATATCGACATTTCCCAAGGATCCTTTGATGGGACTGAAAGGTCCGCATTGATGGATATATTCATTTTAAACAGAATTAACAAAATTGTCCATATCAACAGCCATGGTATTTATCATGATGATGGTAGTCCTTAACAAAAGGATCAATGACTCCATCAGAAAAAAGCCGTACCAACTGTTTAACGAGTTAAATTTTGACATTACTGTTGAAATGAACAGAAAAGTGGTTCAATACACCCATATAATGAAACTTGTTCTTGCATGATCATTAAAGTTAAGCTACATTGAACCTGGTCAGTACCTAGATGGGTGACTGTTTGAGAATATCAAATGCTGTAAGCATAGATGTGCAGAGATGCATGACAGAGTGGAAATCAGACCAGAGTTCAACTCCAGTTGGGTCCATTACATTCAAATACTCTTGGGGGGAAAATATGAATCCACGCTCAGATATGGGTAAATTAGGACTTATCAGTAAAATTATTATTTAAAAAAAATAAATAAATAAAAATAAATAAATAAATAAATAAAATAAAATAGGAAATAAAAAAACATAAGTTTACCCATGCTGACAAAAATGACGGTTTTGATAGGAGTCTTTAAATATATTCAAATATATTTTTCGAATTATTGTATTAATGTAGCAAGTAAGCATTAGTTTATTATTTACTGACAATAGAAAACAGATAGGTCTTTATGACTAGTATATATGTATCTTGTTAGCCCTGTAGACACCTTTGAAGTATATGGCCACAGACTCACCATACTAAGTGTTGCTGCTTCTGTATCAAGTATTTTTTTTCATGGGGGTGAAATTGCTAGACCTACATCCAGCCAGTTTTGAATTATCCTTCCCTTACAGGACAGAGCCTAATTAATACTTAAATGGGGGACTGCCAGTACTAAGCAAACTCCTACAATCTGAAATATGTTTGGACTTTAAATAATCCATAAAAAGGTTGATAAACTGTAAAAACAAATCAAATAGTTACCAATAAAAACCAGTCAAATCTGTCCTGTTATTAATCTTTAGATGTGGCAGGAGGGAAAGATATTCTTATCTTTCCAATGGTATTAGTGCAAAATGAGATATTACAGCATTGGCTGAATTTGAACTCTGCAGGTCAATCATATTTCCCATGTTGATAATCACTATGATATATGTACATTTTTATGACTGATATACAATTTTATATAGATTGTAATTTACTTATGCTGTCAGAAATTAGGGTGCAGGTTATCAACAAACACAAACATTGTTGCTAGAGTGTGCTCCTTAAGCCTAAAAAAAGCATGCATTTCTCTCCTTAGCCTCTTTTACTGCTTTTTAGGTCTGGCCTTAAGATATAGTTGCATGCGGGTAAAGTGCAACCACTGGGCCATGCTCATTTTCACAATTTTCTCTTGATTTTTGTACACTCTCACACATGGATTCTTATAGTTAGAATCAGGTTTTTTTTCCTTCCATCACATGTAATTCTTTTGTTAATACATGCATTGTCATTTGTTTAATATTTATCGTTTTGTGCTACTCATTTAATTGAACTCATTGAGTCTGCCAATTTCATTTGTGGGATAAATTTTCTAGAAGCCCACAAATATTTACTCTCCAAAGTGTTGATTCTTGCAAGAATTCTTTTGGAGATAATAGTTTAGCAATACAAGTCTTACTAATTAACCCATAGGTTGGGAGAAAAAGGTGGATTCATACCTTTTCCAAGGGTATTTGCACTTAAGTGAATATAACAAATACAATGGGAATTGAAACTCAGCTCTGATTAACAATTCTGTCTCATTATCCATTACAACAGCTACATATAAAAGCTTACAGCAGTTGGTATTCCCCAGTGGCCACCCATCAAGGTACTGACTAACTCAGTGTTAGTTAAATTCAGTAATCATACAGGAATTTGTTTCAACAGGATTTGTTCATAAGCTTTGCTTAATATCAGGGATAGAGTATATAGATATAGATGTGGACACTGAGGTCAACTCATTGACAACACTGTTCATGCTATCTTCATGGCTTGAAAAAAAAAAAATTGTTTCACAAGAAACATGCAATCTATATCGATTCACATTAACTAGTTTAATGTTTGATTGTTACTTTAACTGTATCATAGAAATTAATTTTTAACTAATTCCAATTCAGTTTTTACTTTTAATTTTTCCCAATACTTCAAGGTTTGTATATCCTACATTCTTTCAGTATCAATTTAGTAATAAGATAGAAAGGCATCATGATTAATTACTGGTGTATTTTAGTTTATTCTGTCTTTGTCAGAGTTAAAATCTGAATTCTATAATGAAAGTGAAAGTACAAAAATCATGCAGCTGCTTAACAGTTTTATTATTGTGGAATATTTTTATCTTTTCTGATGTACCCCATGCACAAAATTAGTATTTCCTGGGTGCAAAATTTGGAACATATATACATTATATATCTATTATATGTCCATCAATCTTTGCTTCAGAAAGTACCATTATCATGACTGAATTCCTTGAATTACTGAACTACCAGC
The DNA here is from genome assembly GCA_964036315.1 of Acanthosepion esculentum. NCBI lineage: Eukaryota > Metazoa > Mollusca > Cephalopoda > Sepiida > Sepiidae > Acanthosepion > Acanthosepion esculentum. The sequence continues at coordinate 35,562,783 of OZ038478.1, read as the reverse complement.
TGCAGCAATGTTCATAGTGGATACAATTGACAGTATTGTGTGTACAGCCATGTATTAAAGGAAGCTTAAGCTCTTTGAATCTGGAAAGAAACAGCAAAACATTACTTTTTTTCCTATTCATTATTATTAACAGAAAAGAAATCCAGCACCAGATTTTGTATCAATGAAATCTTTTTTTTCTACTGCTACATTATTGCAAGCTGTTTATGCAACCTTTGATATCATAGGTAGGATTTATTAAACAAACCATCAAAACTTTCATTGTAATAACTACATATAAAATGATGCAGTAAAAGAAACTTATTTACTATTAAGGAATGGACTACTAGTGATTATTACAGGGATGCACTGCAAATTATGTACAGTGAGTGACCATAGTTAGTGTTATTAAATGGTAGAACTGCCCAAAAAACAGAATTGACAAAGTTTGCAATAAAGAGAAAAAGGAAACAGGGCAAAATAATATAAAGCAAGCAAACAATATGTGCAAGGCAAATTGACAGCCATAAGGCAAAGCAACAGAAATATGGCAAAAAGTTCAAACTAAAAATTAGGGTTGACACATAAGAGCAAGTTCAGATAAGCAAACTTAGCATTCTGATTTCAAGACGAGACAGACCGGGATGGAGTTACATGAAACCCAGAACAGGTCTATTCTATTGGTTAGGAAGAAATCCCAGCTTGCATTTGCGCCTTTCCTCCGAGAGGAAGGGGAAGTTTTTAGCCGTCATTCCACTCAGGATTGGAAACAACATATGAATGCACCACAAATGATTTTTTTTTTTCTTTTGCAACAATTTTCATGCAAGGGAAAGAAAAATTCAGAATATCAATGTGTAGTTGATATAGACTTTAAATCTTAAAATTCACCTGATACTAGGCTCAAGAGACAAAATTTAGGTTACTGGATAATGTGTGTGATATGAGTTTAAGAGGAGAAGACAGTCATTATCTGGAATACCTTCATCATCTTCACTGCCTGAACCGAAGCTTGATGAGCAAGATTGCAGCATTCAAGATAACCCACAAGCAAGATTGTTTGACAAAGTAGTTTCTTGGAATGTAGCTTTCAGAGTAGAACCTCATTTTTACCAACGGAATACGCAGGAAATGATAGTGATTCAACCTGATGCATCTGAAAAGGTTGGTCTTGGCTGTAAATGTCTGAACTGATGGCACTATAGAATAGAGCTCAGAACATTTGCCATAAAAGTTGTAATAAAGTAGTAATATGCTTGTGATGTTGGTAATGTAGGGTAGAAAATGCCATTACAAACAAGACCATGTAAACAATTTTGAACTTTTAAGATTGAAAGGTGGGGACTGTACAGCTCCAGCACAGATAAGGAAGCAATACACCATTTTTGAATTACCTATTTAAGGAATGAACATTTCATGTACAAAACTGAAGCTTTTGTCTTTGTTTCTGAGATGAGGTATTGCAACCATTTACATCATTCAAACTGTTGTTCTCATCTTTATTGCCATATTTTTCAGGAATGGTATGGTCCAAGTTTCTGGTGGTATATGTTGGAATTTCAAACCAAACCCTTTTAGTCGATGAGTGTAAATTGTTCTAATTCCACATACCAGTTTCAGTTAATTCCTTTTAGTAACTCAACTCTCCAAGTTTTTATTCCCTCTGCTGTACCCAGGTATTGAACTTACAACTTTTTGGGTAAAGTCCCTCTTTGGATTACTCAACCAATGCTTTTATCCACTGAACCAGGAGTTGTGAGTTCAGTACTTCACTACAGCAGAGGGAACAAAAACTTGGAGAGTTGGGTTACTAAAAAAAAAAAAAAAAAAAGGTCTTTACCTTGAAAATTAGAACAATGTACCTTCATGGACTAAAAAGATTTGTTTGAAATTCCAACATATTACCTGAGAAAAAAAGAAAAGAAAAAGAAGACCTGAAAAATTTGGAGCATACAATGCCAAAAATGTTGTGAATGTGGCAATAAAAATGGCGACAACAGTACAAATGATGTAAATAGTGTAAAACTGAAGATACCAGATATAGATGTTCTGAGAAAAAGGGATAAAAGTTTGATTTCTGTTAGAGGCATACTATTGTTTTTTCATAGGACATCGCTGAATCTAAGTAATTTATTAAGGATTAAAACCTTAATTAGTGAATATTTTTCTTCAAATATAGAATTTGAAAAAGGTATTATGTAAAATATGAACCAATTTTTGTTTTTAATTTTTTAATAAAATAATTTGTAAAGAAATTTATTTTAATAAAGTAAGTTAACATATAAAAAATTAACTTATGATTTTTCTTCAAACATGTCATTTGAAAAACTTTTTTTTTTTCAAATGCTTGATTTAAAGAAAAATATTCACTAATTAATGTATTAATCCTTAATGAATTACTTTCATTTGGTTATAAAAAGTTGTTTTCCTAGTTCTGAAAAATATTTCTTTAATAGAAGTATTATAACATTGGTTAAATTTAAAATCAATTTCTTGGCATTTGACACCGTGTTCCAGAAACATTTGCTCACGAATATTCATCTCAAATATAAATTCACTTAGCAACTATGAATAACAATATCTTATAATTACCACTAAATTGACAAATCCCATTTCCATTATGGCTATTTTCCACTTAAATAATTGGTACACATTTCAAACAAATGATTCCTTCTACAAAGACACAAGAGAATATGACTATTCTGTTGGTATAGATATCCGAGTAAGCAATCTGACTACAATTTAGCAGAAAAATGTGTATCGTTGATTCCTGCAACATTCGGCAGGTGTGTTTTGTCTGAGGAATGACATGATAATGAAAAGTAAATAATTAACTAGAAGAAAATAGAATGCAGGTCACCAGCAAAAAGAAATGACCAAAAGTAAAAAAATCAAACAGGTTTAGAAATTCAACTATCTGGGCAGTGTAATAAACAGAAAATTTAACAAGTCCAAATGTGCATTGAAACAGTCAAAGATGTCTTCCAGAAAACAAGCAAAGTATTAAGTGATAGAAAAACTTCATTACAAGTAAAGAAATATAATGTACTACTATGTAATAGCTAACCTATATGGCAGAGAATGCTCAACAATCTACTCACAGATGTATAAGAGACATGAAACAGTAATCTGGACTTAAATGAAATAAACCCTTTTACCAACACAATTACATACCCAAATGATTCCATAATACAAAACACTGTTTAAAAACAAAGTGTCTATTGGTTAGAAATTAAAATCGATGTGAAATATTTGACCAGAGAAAATCAAAACCCTATTTCTCTGAAGCCTAGTTTTAGAAAAACCCATAGAGGTGACTGTCTCCTACCTGACAGGTGCTGAAAGAAACAGATGTCAGTGAATTCAAACAAATTGTTTCCAACAATAAAGATGGTCAGTGAATGTTTGCTAACGATAAGTCTTAAGCAAAAGTTTTTTCCTATGTAACTACTATTTAAGTCTTTTCAAAACTAGTTTTTTTCTGTGAAAAAACTCTCCAAAGACTAACTCACCTAAAGACTATTTTTTAATTCTTTTTCATTCTTGGATTAATGTATTTATGTTTGTAAATACAAATTGAATTCTTTAATAGGCATACCCAGGCTTTATTTTTATTTTATTGTTTGGAATTAGGATGTTTGTGTTTTTAATATAAAAGATAGAGACAAGTAAATTTGCTACAGGTTTGTCATTGAAGGCTAAAAATAACACTGATAAAACATCTGAGCAATGAGGAAGTTTTATGGTAAAATGAACCTAGAATCATAATTTTAAGTTATGTATTTTCTGGCACACTTGAGAAAAAAAAACAGAGATCATATGCTTTATGTAAGTATGTGTTATGGTCCAATATCCTCAGACCACGGTTATGGTCCAAGGTAGAACCAAGGAAGAACAACACTAACACAAAAGTAGGAATAACAAAGATATATTACAACAGAAATATAATACAAGGAGTTGAAGGTGTTAGTATTAACTGTCAGTCTGGTTTAGACTGAACTAATATGTCTTGACTCGTTAGGTCTCAACTCATTCCTCTCCTCTCTCTCAGAGAGGTGCAGTATTTAGAGAGTCAGGAAGAATCCATTATCGTTTTTGGTAAGTTCCCATAACAGTATGCAAGTTCCTTTCCAGAAAAAAATAGGCAGAAAGTTAATTGAAGAATAAAAGTCATTTTCTGAAATAAATTTTATATTAAATGACATTTTCAAATCCATTTTGTTTAAGGGATTACTGATTTTTATTATTCATTATTTACACTGCTTGGACTGTTCTCCTCATCTTTATTGCTATATTCACAACATTTTGGTCTTTGTATGCTCTGGCCTTCTTCAAGTGATATTAGTTGGAATTTCAAACAGCCCGATTGTTCTAATGCCAGATGTCATTCCTTTGGATGTCTCAGTTAATTCCCCTTGGTAAAAGGCTCCAAGTTTTTGTTCCCACTATTATGACCATGGCCTAGTGAACAGCCTTGTTTGAGTAAGTCAATCTAATTACAACTAATATCTCCCGAAGAAGGCTGTCATGTACAACAGTTAAAACATCAGAATATGGCAATAAAGATCAGGACAACAGTCTGAACAATGTAAATTTGGTAAATAATTATAATACAACATGTAAGTTTCTCATTTTTCTTTTCATAAAAAAAAAAAAAAAAAAAAAAAAATCAGTCAAATCTGTATATGTCCGAGATGAGGTATTATGATTACTTACATTATTGGGGCTGTTATCCACATCTTCACAATATGAAGATATTGCCATATTCACAATGTTTAGGCCTTTGCATGCTCAAGCCTTCTTCGGGTGATTGGAATTTCAAACTGAACCCTTTATTTCATCCACCAGGTTAGATTGTTCTATTTCCATGTGCCATGCCTCTTCGAGATGTTTCAGTTATTTCCCTTTAACTCAACTCTTCAAGTTTTTTGGTTCACCATTGCTCTAGCCTGATACTGAACTCTCATCTCTTTGGGTCTAGTCACTGGATCTAATTAACACCTTTATCCACTGGGCCAGGTGTATGTATAAAAAAAAAAAATTGTCTGTTTCCATCTGGCCTTATATTTTTCTACTGGATTAAAATAAATGTATTTTAATGGTTTGCAAATGCAACCAATTTAAACATTTGTCAAGTAATTGCTTCAATGTTTTAAACTGGGCAGCAAGGAAGTTGACCTCAAACATGGGAAATAGATCATTATTATCTTTTGCACTTTGACATTTTCCAGCATAACTTGTTCACTGAATTCTAATGGGTTTTCTTTGTATAAATGTAATAAGGAAATTAATTGGACAATTTTATCAAACATTTGAACTCTCATGTAATATCAGTCTTACATAGCAACAGAAATGTGGTTCTGTCAAAGTATACTAAAAATACCATGAACTGAACATGTGAGAAAGTTTGAGAAAATTGAAGCAAAAAAGGACACTTATAAGAAAGATAGTTTGAAATTTCTAGGGCACATGAGGAAAGAGGATTTGGAAAATTTGATACTCACAGGACAGAAAAACTGCATAATGTACCTAGTGAACTTGAGTAAAAATGGAAGGTGGAACAAGGCTTAAGAGAAATAATAAGAATTTATTAAGAGTGACAAAAGACAAGAAATTGCAGAGATCCATGATAGGCAACACCATGAAACGACATAGAATGTAGAAGAGCATAACTGTCTAGACACAAAATGTTCAATTTCAATTGTTTTCCTTTATCATATCTAGAAAATTGAAGTATGGATAACTGATTGTAGCATGTAACACCTACTGCCCCCACAAAAAAAACAAAAACAACCACCACAATAAAAACAACGCACATGGTAATTTCATTGGACAAATATACTAAAAATTGTTTAACTCTCGTAACAAGGTTTTATAAAAACATCATTGCAATAACACCGAGTCAAATTAGAAATGATTAAATATAAAAAAAAAATTATTTTCTAATCACAAGATTAAATCAGAATGTAGACAATTTAAGTAAATTTATTTTCAGATCCAATTACCTGTTTTTTTTTCAAAGACATATCAAATTAATCTATTGGACAAATATGGAGAATTAATAGACTGTATATTGTAGAAGCAGCAAAAGGGGAATATCCTGGAAAATGTATTCAATAAATTGAAGAGACCAATATAGAATACAATGTAAAAGATTCCCTCAAAAGCAATTTTTTAATTTTTTTTTTTTTTATGTAATTCATGAAAACTTAACCATATATTTCGTGAATGTAATTATATTACAAAAAAAGCAAATGATATATAAAAAAAAATAAAATATATCAAAACTCAAAGGAGTTAAAATAATTTCAAAATGAATGAGAGATTTCTTGAGAGAAGTCATTGGGAGCTAAATATAGTGACGAGAATTTTATTTGAGGTAATATATACACTGGTGAAAATAAGTTTAAGTTTTATTCATTTCAAAATGTTTCTAATGAACAATATAAATTACTTTTTATTGTGTATGCTTTTTGCAGAATTTGTCTTTTGAATAATGTAAAAATTCAATATCTTTCTACAATTTGAAAAATTGTAATGCTGGATTAATTTAAATTTACCAGCAAGATAAGTTTAGGACCGCATGAGAATTATGCAAATTATTTGCTAAATGTGTGGTCACATGGCTGGTCATTAATGCATTATATAGTGTAATAATAATTGAGCATTGTTATACAATAAATTTGTTATGGGAAAGTGTCATAGTGTTACTTCAACAAAATGTTTCCTTTATGAACATAAGCAAGCAATTAAAGTGCAGCAAAATGGCTTTTGTTTAGGTTTGGAAGCTTTACCAGGATACTGGACAATATAAAGATAAGCAAAGATCGGGAACCCCATGAAGAACAGTGCAGCTAGAGAGACAAATTCATAGGCTTTCTGAAGCTAACTGAATGCTGATGGACATGGACATTTGCAGCTAATTATCTGGTAAAACGGGCATTAGTTTTATGCCAGAAACTAAGAGACTTTGTATTATTCAGGTGCATTGCTAGAAAAAAGCCAATATTTTGGAGGGGAATTGACTCAAGTGACTGAATTTCAAGAAGAGTCATATTCAGTGGACAGCTGATGACTGGTGTAGAGTTCTTTAAAGTGACAAGTCACTTTTGCATCTTTGGATTGAATGGAAAACCTTTATCAGATATTCCCCAACCAAGGAATTCCATCCTAAATGTGTAAAATAGGTGCAAGTGAGAGGCAGGGGTGTAATGGTGTGGGGGGGTTCATTCAGTACATTTGGTATTGGCCCAGTTAAATTTGATGGAAAACTAAGCAGTGTAGGCTATATGCAGCTAGTTAAGGAACATGTTCTGCCATATTTGACTGATCAAATGCCACCTAGAGCTATTTATCAACAAGATAATAGCCCCATTCACAAAACCAAAAAAGTAAAGCAGTTTTTTTTTTATCATTATTTTCACCAGTGTATAATGAAGAGCTAATATGTCAGTCATCCACTTCAGGAATTAGAAAATCCATCACAGTAACAGAACACTGGAAAGAAAATCTAGAATAAGCCAAAGAACTAATAACCAAATTCAACACAGAAGTACACAAATAGATTTCATAGTATGATTTATGTAAGTCATACAGAAATTAAAATGCATATATTAGAAGAAAAAAGAGGGTCAAGCTGTATGTGAAAGAAAAAGAAGCCCTGGTGATATATCTGGTTTCTATTTATGATGCATGGGAGTTGTGGTCAATTGAACTGCATTTGGCCACTACATTCACCATGGGGCTAAGCATCAATTAACTATCATCATCAATGGGCTGTCACATGACTCGAGAGCCTCTTAAGACATCACTATTTTTTGACTGCTGCTGTTGTCTGTGAGCTGTTTATACAAAAGTCAAGCATCACATTTAATCTCAGTTCAGATGTGAAACCCAACAGTATATTCTAACAGTGGCTTTTATCCCAGTCACTAAGTTCATAACTAGTGTTCTCCCAGTTAAACTGCTAGGCTTTTTCCATTAAAAGAAAAGCTATATGAAAATTCTTCCTATTCAGTCTACAGGTTTTAAAAATGGTTTCATTTTTGGGCTCTGATTCAGTTATTGTGGAGAACATTTACTGAATCCAGGCTTATTTACAAATAAAATCTCAGAAAGAGGGTAAAGTTGTTGCCAAAATTCATGTCTCCATTGGAAATAACTGCTGGGAATACAAAGAAGGTTTCAGAGTTAACATTTTTTTTTTTTTTTCAGAAGTCAGATCAAAACCTTCAGGTTAATTTTTCTGTTAGACAGTTCTGCAACGACAGACTTCAACAAGGAATTGAAACATGGGATTAGATCCACCACTTTAAAAACAGAAAATGGAACACCATTACCAAGAAGACAGGTTAATGTAATATCTAAAAGAACCCGAGATAAAAGGTTGTGGTCTGATTATGACATTCTTGCACAAAATCTTAATATTAGTGTTGAAGCAAAAGCAAATTTCAACCTCTTGAAATTAATGAGGAGGCATTCAACTTGTTGCTACAACAACAATCATTTGCCCTCCCCATACAAAAATGGGGACTTGCTTTTGTCTGCAAGTTCTTGTGTTCCCTACTAAAAATAATCCAAGACCTTTGTTTAAGGTGTTATAATCGAGTAGATAATCATAATACAAAAATACTCATAAAAATGAGAAACAGAAAGACGTGGAAACAAAAAGTATCATCTGGTTGTTAATTCGCATTGGAGAAACTAGAGACAGTATTACCGAGTAAAATTGTGAATTTGGTATCAAATGTAGATCAAATATGGATTGGAATCCAACAGAAGAAGATAAGGAATAAGCAAAGTTTATACAGTCTCTCATTTTCTTTTTTTATGAATGCATGTAATGAATTCCCAGATAATTTAGTAGGAAAACAAATACAAGAAGTGTCTGGGGTTTTCTTACCTTGAATTTTTGTTGAGCATTAAGAGATAAATGTAACTATTACAGCCTGAAAAAAGAAAAGATGGAATTTTTATTGATGCACATCTTAATGACCTGCCTATGTGAACTGATTGTCCAATAGTGACAATGTCACGTTTGTGCATGTAGAGGAGAAAAGTGGGGGTTGATTCTTATTGGTGGTTTACAATGAATGAATTAATGATAATTCTAACAGTTGTAGTTTTATTGTAAATATTTGACACTACAATTTTTTTTTTTTTATATAGACATGACAGTGTTTGCATTGATGATCTATTGAGACTAAAGTTCTTTCCAGACTTCAAGTGAATCACATGCACACTAGTTTCATTAAAAGACAACCAACAAGGCACTACAATTTTTTAAATAATGGCTAAGAGAATAGCTGAAAGTGCTTGGATATACAAAACATTGACTTTTTTTTTTACTACACAAACTATGTCCAGTTATTCAATAACCTTCCACCTTAAATGTTTCTTGGGCATAGATCAAAACTGAGCACATATGTTCCAGTACTGTTTTAATATAAAAAAAAAATTGTAATTAATTGTAATATATTCAAATGTAGATGTAATTAGCTACAAGTCTGCTACAATTAATATAGGATTCACTATTTCACTTTATTCCTGAAATACTGGTAATGGTAATATTAGTGGTTTCCTTATGAGAAAACTTTTGAAATTCATTGACAGAGCAGCCAGTGCTAACATCAGTTGAAATTGATAAAAATTTTCAATTCAAACAACTTGTTCAGGAAAATAAATTTCTCAAGTCCAGTAGTCAGAAGTGACACAGAAAATTACATATCTTGTAGAATTTCAGCACTAATGAAAAAAAATACAATTTTATAAAAAGAAATTTATATCTTTGGAAGTTTATTTTGAATTTTCATATCAAGTGGTATTTACAATATAATTTTCTATTTACTGAAATGATTAACCCAGAGACAGACACAGGACTTTTGTTGAGTTTGATGTGTGAGGGCCTAACAATTCAATTTTACAATTGAACTGCTACACTACCTACACATGATTAAATTATCATGGTGAAAGTTTGTGCACAGCAAGAATCTTTTGGAAGAACAGAAATGGTTGACATTGTCACAATCTTCCAACATCCTGCCTCAGGTTTATATTCTGCTTTTTGACTTGTACCTGGAAGGATTTAGGTTTACATTTTCTATTATCTGTTAAAACACCTCTTAAATGTTTAGTTTTTGTTCTTGCTTGATTGTGATCATTTTTAGAAAGAAAAAAAGAAAAAGAAAAGAAAGTCAATACAATGCCAGTAACAGCAATTTATAATCAGGAGCTATTAGCAGTGACCTTTTTTGATCAATCCAAGAATCAAGCTTGACATTTCCTGTCAAGCAGTGTCCTAGAAAAATAAAGGATATCCTTATTCTCCAACACTTGAGCAAGAACTGGTTGACTAAAATGAACAGCTGACAATCCCTGAGAGTATGCTCTCACTGATAAAAGAGTGCAATGCATGACATTATATCGTCTCCGTTCTGGATTTGAAGGGAGGTTGTGGATATAGGTTAGTGTCAGAATACATTATGTGCATTGTAATATAACAGAAAAAAAATAACTATGACAGACACTGTGGAGGTTATAAAAAGTCAAGCAGATTGGGAGAGAAATTAGCATCTATGTCAGAGTTACTTGTATTCCCTTTGAGTGCTTGTTCCAGATGATAGTCATTTTCTTTTGGTGAAAATACCCCTTGTGCATTTTGATTAATCAACCTCTTTGTGAAAAATGTAACCTACTAAGTGTTACAGCATTTATTTGAAATGGACCCCTCTTATCATTTCATCTTACATTTTCAATGAAGACGATTTGAATTTGCAAAATAAATACTTTTCCTCATGTATTTTTCATTAAATCAGCGTAATGAATAATATTAGATTGTTACAAAAGTTCATGGTGTGTGAAATATCACTTAATTTCATACATAACTGATATTTTAATGTATCATTAGACAATTCATATGTAGGTTGTGAATGGTTTATTATTCAAAGCAAAAATGAAGAAAAGTGAGATGCACTTTTGTCATTTGACGTTCTTAAAGGAAAATGTGCTGTACAAACAGCAAAGAGATGTGCCATATCTGTGAGTAGTTTTTAAGTGGTTCACTAAATTCAGGAGTGTACAGGTGTCATAACAGATATCAGATTAGAATCAGAAATCACGGCCAAATTTGAATTTCAGTCATATTCAATTATGCACAAATACTCTTGGGAAAAATATGCATATCTTTTCACCAGCTATGGGTTGAATAGTAGGACTTGTAGCTGGGAAAAAAGAAAAAGTCAATAATCAAATTCAGAAATGGAAATTAAGATAGAAAAACCGAAGATCTTCCAACAGGCCTGCAGGCATTTCTGATCAAATCAAAATGTGGATTAAAAATAGTGTAGGTTATACAATACTTGACATTGTAGAGACATTCTACACATCTCAAGTGTGTATTGTAAAGAATTTGAAAACATTTGAATGCATAAAATTGTGTTTGGGTAACTCACAATTTAACAGAAAAATGTTTAAAATGGACCAGATTTCCACCTGTCATTCTCTCCAACAAAACATCTTAAAACTTTTAGTTAGAAATTTGCCAAACTTCTAATGACATTTGATGCAAATACACTTTAAATGACTCATTCCAATGCAATGTTAGAAAACCACCATATACGAACTGAACAGATAACAGAAATTATAAAGATCAAGTTTCACTAGGCTGCTACATGCACACATGCATTTCTTTTGAACGGTACTCTTGTAACATGTGCTTTAGTCTGAAAGTAGATAGTCTGTGGATTTCAAAATTTGTCTAGCATTGTCTTCCAAGTATCTGTCTAGTTATGATCGTTTTAAGTTAATCAAAACTTGCACCTGTTTAATCATTTGCACTTAGGTAATCAGTTCTAGGCAGTTGCTTTTTCTGCCTCTGTCTATGAAAGACATTGAAATATTGAAATAGATGTTCAAAGATTTAACTGAAAACTTTAAATTAAAAAAAAGAAAGTAACCTATATCAAGTGAATTTGGGGTAATACAACACAAAATTCAGTGAAATCAGTTTTTTGGGGCCATATTTCAGCCGTTTTTTTTCCTTTGGGTCCCCTCGACCTATGAAATTCAAATAATACGGACAAAACACAAGATAAAATATTAACTTTTTTAGTGCAAGTTCTAATATTAGAACAATTAAAATCTACAAGATTTGTTCCCGGGAAGATATTTAAAATATATCTTTAGTTCCTTTCACATATCAAATTGATTGTTCCCCCCACTACCACTTTTGGCACCATATATTCAGCATCAAATTAGTTTTCCAATATACTCTAATTCTTTTCTTGCTGAATAAAGAAATATATACTTCACTCAAATGAATATGATTATATATAATTTCATGCTTCTTCCTCAATTTGTTTAAACTTGAATAGTATAATTTATCAAATTTTTTCTTTTTCTTCTTACTTTTTCTGTGGAGGAAAACTTTATGGACCAGACATCTGAAGAAAGCTGGAGAAAACACCAGAAAAACAAGAGTACAATGATTAAAAGAACTTAAAATACTTCTCAAAATTGTAGAAGGTATGTGGGTTTTACTCTTGATGAAAGCTGTAGAATAGAGGAGTCAAAAATAATCATCACAACAATAAATGCAACATAATGAAAGTTTAAAAATCCTAAATTTTTGAGAAGGTATCAGTTATATTCAGTATGTATTTCAAGATACATTTAAATTTTGAACTAATGTATTTAGCACAAAGAGTGCTACTAAAGAGTCAGGAAGATAAGGATCCAGCTATATCTATTTTACATGTTTTTGTTTCTAAATCCCCAAAATTCAAATAAATGATTTTTTATATATATATATATATATATATATATATATATATATTAAAGAATGCCTGAAGTAAAATCTTTATTTTTAGTGTAAATTCACAGATATTAAAACAATTCACATCTGAAAAATTGGAAGAATTTGTTCTCAGGACTATTTAAACACAAATTGATGATTTCCCTCACTTGGCACCAAATGTGAGTTCCATGTAACTTTCTTCATAGTTATGAGTATTTATCAGAAAATTATAATCCTTATTCTGATGTGTTTTTTGGTGCCAATACCATTTTATTTTATTTTTTTATTTTTTACACTGAAAATATCTTCAAAAACATGTAAATGAGTTAAATGCAATATTTAAACATTTTGTGGAATTTTAGCTCATCACTGCCAACCAGCATTTTGATGTAAACACAGATTTTAAAATTATAAACAGGAAAGTTTTTTTAACCTGACTTAAGTACAAATAACATTTAAATGAGTCCTAGAATAGGGTTAAAATCATTCCAGAGGCTAAAAACCACAAATGTCTGCTTGGCTGTATTGTGCAAATCCACCATTTTATTATACAAATCAAATGATTTATACTAAAATTTGGGATTAACCATCCATTACTTCTTATAGCATAACTCAGGACAACAGATTTCTAGTTGAACTATCAAAATTAATGTTGAGAAATCTGAAATTATTTTAATTCTGATTAGATAATACACTTACGTTTCAACTTTATAGCTTAACATCTACTTTGAATTCATTTTTCTGTTAATTATAATTTATAATTAGGGGGGGGTCTATAAAGCTCCATTAGAATTTTTAAAAAAAGATGAAAGCAATGTGTGTGTGATTCATCAATTGATGCAGACATATGCAGAAACATTACAAAGCCGCTAGAAAGAGACGTCTAATTACATTGCATTGTATATGAAAATGTGCATAATTTAACATAATTGAAAAGAAAACTATCTAATTCCAGCTTGACAAAAGTAAATAAAAATATTTAAAAATTAAAATACAAAATAAATAGACCATAAAATTAAGTTTTACACATGCTTCATTTTTTTTTTTTTACTCCAGTATCAAATTTCTGCAATGAACATTAAAAATTTCCATGTTTATGACATTGTATTTAGGTGCTAAGATTCTTATACCCTAAATTATATGCAGAAGTTTTAAAATTTTAAGCGCCAGAACATGCCCATCACAAGGGTGATTTGTATGTGAAAGTGGCCTTTGATTTGGGAGAGGGTCTTCAAATAATTAACATACTAACAACAGTTCATTTTTTTATACACAGGGGAGGGATCATGATGGGGAGGTGCCCCCCTCCCACTGGCAATATACCTGAACTTGAGTAATGTGGATGATCTAGACTTGATACTGGTATATTCATTAAATAAATGTAAATATATCCAAGAGATTGCACCAACATTGATATCATTGTGAAAACATTGAGGAATTCAGTATATAAAGACAAGTAAAACCAAGGGAAATGATGAATGTACCTGTAGCCTGCCCGAAACAAAACTGAATGATCCTGCCTCATAAAAATTCAGTAATAGGCTAATCAGGATTCATTTATTATTTTTTTTTCACCATCAAATCTAATAAGCAATTTATGTTCATACTATCAAACCAATATTCTTGACCTCAATTTCATGCTTGGCTCTTAAATTCTGTCAAACATTTCCTATTTGACCATTCTTTACAAATCAGAGACAAGTAATCAATGATACTTATAAGGTTAGAGCAATAAAAGTCTTAGAAATCTTGTTATGGTTCTTCTATGTGCCTTGTCTCTTCAGGACGTGAGCAATCATGGCTCTCTACAACTTCCTTTCCAGCTCTCAGTAAGGTTTGTATTTCCATCATCTCTCCCAATCATTGGTCTGCCATCCACTTACAAAACTCATTAGGTAATTGCTACTTCCTCTCCCTCTCCTACCATCAAATATACTCTATGTATCAATTTCTTTGTCCCTTTTTCCTCATGTATCCTAATATTTTCTGTCATTTTCTTAAATAGCCTTGTCAGATGTTCACTTTCAGATAGACATCATACATGACAGACTCACTGAAAAGTGTTTGAACTATCAGCAATATACAATGGTTTCCTAAAAGTGGCTTAAAGCAAATGAATTCCTTGTCTGAAAGAATCCGGTGTTAGATTTTACAGATTGATGTTACAGAATTATAGAGAACAAAAAAAAGAAAAAAAAAAAGACTTCACTTACATCAGCAGCAACAACTAAAAGGGATAGCACATGAAACCAGAAGGGAAAAAATATAATCAGGATGTTGACTTTCCACGGTATCTTAAAGAGTTTGGCAGGAAACTTCCATTAGTATTAGAAAGTGTGGTAACAGTGAATTTGAGAATTTCGATTTTCTGAACAAAGACATGCTACAAAGTCCAACCAACAGTAACATTAACTGGTCATTTAATGAATCCTGAAGTTTTCCTGTATGGAAACATCTAATTTCACCATTATTTTTAATGTTCATTTTCTCTCTCTCCGAGTTATTCTCATGCACCCAAGTAGGGTGTCATATAGAAAGTGATTCTTAGCAAGTTACTGTAGTTGATCATATATAAACCCCCCACATTTTGCCCTCAAAATAACTCCTAAGTTTTACATATAAATAATTGTAACCTAATCCTTACCTGGATTCTGTAGATTACCAATTAGTCTGCAATCCCAACATTACACCCAGTGAACATCTTCTACTCATTCTTTCAGAAAATCCATTCAAAACCTGCTTAGAGTTTCAAATGTCAAGCATATATATCTATGGTTTTAACCACAGTTCAGCTACAATTGGTCAATTGCCCAGCACTTACAACTGCCATGCAAATTAGTCAGCAGTGCCATCTATCTTGATCAATCACTCATTCCAAACATCCAACCATCAAAGGGGACATCTCATACTGATTCTCATCTTGGAAAGAGCTTTAATTAGTTAACATACCTAATGCTTATATCATAGCTTAACTCTGTAACACATTCATATTAAATGTAAATAGGAGAAAGCTTATAGGCTATCAAATATGCTGCTCTTACAGGCCATTGTCTGTGTAATAAGCTTGAGTATCACTGATTACCTCACCATTTTAATTATGTATTGAAGTAAGTTTGACTTAGAAAATATCAATTCATACAAACAATTTCTGTCTGGATTTCTGGCATGAGGAGCAACCATTTTTTACTTATTTATATTTATTCATAGTGCTTCCAATCAAACTGTCTCCATAGGCTTCATCAAACATCCTCTTCACTTCTACTGTTAGTAGTCTTTCTCAACTTGAAAAGGAGCAACTTTCATTGTCACACATGTGACTTGTTTATCACTGTTTTCATACAGAAAAATCAAATCCTTTTTACAACTATATATTCCATCAATAGTTTCAAAATAGCAGGTCTTGGGAACTTTTGCACAACCTTAATATTTTTCTGATAGCACTTATTAAAATTCTGCAATCATGGCTGTACTTATTATTATAAACTGATATATGGTATTTATTTCCATCTACCGGCCTGGATATTTGAAAAATCTTGTCCCAAGAGTGCATATTTTTCTAACAAGATTGTGCAAATATTCAGGCCGGGAGATAGAAATAAATAAATATACTGTTTAATAAAGAAATAAAAACAGAGCATCTACTCAAATATGTGTATTCATTAAAAATAACATTTAAGCAATAAATTAAAATACTAATATGGTAGTACGAGAGAATAAATGAAATAACAATGAGAGAGGCAAAAGGAAAAGAATTGTTAATATAAAATTCTTTGTAGTGCTGGTAGAGAGGATGTGAGTGTTATGTCTCTTTATGAGCAAAGGAAGTGACTTGGAGGAAAGGTAAAGTTGGTTTGGGTCTGAAGTTGTTACGTGTTTCAGGTTGATTGACTAAGGTCATTGGTAATGATTAAGAGCTTTCTGGTGGTGTTGACAAGTTGCCTGCTCGTTGTTGTTCTGTTTCAGACATTATGAGCAGCATTCTTAAAAGCAAATGTGGTGGATCATGAACTAATCTTTTCTCATGTTTTGTCTTTGGTGGTGTTGCCTGTGATTGGCCCCTTTTATTTTGTATTTTATGTTATGTTTTTGAGGGGATTTCTCTTGTGAGCCTGATGTGATGCTCAGAGCCCCTGCACAGAGGACACCTTTTTTTATTTTACTTTCTTAGAATTCACATCTGGCCAACATGTAGAGTGAAACAAAGTGATCTAATTGAAAGCAGAGTATAACATTATACACCTTTATAAAACTAACATTGACTTCTGTCAATGTATATACGTTTGAAAACATATATATTGAGAAAAGTCAATGAAAGCACTTTGTAATGATGGTCTCTAATTTTTGTGTAATAAAATGACTAGTACTTAATGCAACTTTCAAACCCATGTAGACATATATAGTATCATAGAACATGATTCGTTTTGTGATATACTTTTATTATATTGTGTGTTGGGGTTGTCATTTAGCTTAGTCTGAACTGCAGGGTATCAATCAAAACCAGGCTTATGGCCATATCATGCTGAAACATTGGTTCTAATACAATCATCAAAGTTAAGCAATGTCAATACCTAGATGGGTGACCACTTGAGAATGCCAGGTGGATGTGTGGGTGGTGTAATGGATAACACCTCAGAAGTGGAACGGGGATAGGTAAGTTATAATTCCAATAAAGATATATTCACTTATCTGCAAATACCCTTGGGACAGGTATGAATCCATCTATTCTCACCCTACATCTATCGGTTTATTAGTAGGACATATCATTATTCTCCAAATATTCTTACAATCTAAAAATATTTTTTGGCTTTAAATAACCTGCAAAGGTTGATAAGCCATAAAAAATAGAGCAATCAAAACCAAAATGGTGGCAACCAAGAGAAATCAGTCAACATCTCTATACTCATTTATTTCCAGTAAATGAAAATTTCTTATTTCTCCAAAATGGGCAAGCACAGCTAGGCAACTCTGCTATAACAATGTAGCAGTCAGATTGTTTTAATGATCATAGCTTGTAGTGCTAAAATTTAAAAACTTATAGACAAGAAACAAATCTCTTTTGACAAAATAACAGCATTGATAATTTGTTATTGAAACTGAGTAAGGTTTACAGCCATATTGCCGAAGTTAAGCAACATTGAGGCTGGTCAGTATCTAGATGGGTGACAGCTGGTGAATGCCAGATATTATAAGCTTGCATGTGAGGGTGGTGTAATGGATAACAACTCAAAAGTGGAAAATGGAGAGCTGAGTTCCAATTCCAATTGGTTTCATTATAATCATTTAAACACAATTACACTTGGGAAAGGTATAAGTGCATCTTTTTTCACACCCAGTTATAGGTTAATTAGTAGGACTTGTATCAGTAAATAATTATTATCTCCAAAAAATTCTTACAATCTAAAAATATTTCATGCCTTTAAATAATCTGTAAAAGGTTAAAGTTTATAAGCAAATCGATCAATCAAACTGACCAAGCAGTGACTTGAAACTCTTAATTCTGAGCCACATTTGAAAGTGGATTACAAATAAATAAAAAAATAAATAAATGGTATGTTAAAATATACACTTAGAGTTGTCGGTGGCCTAATCCTTAAAAGAAAAGAAAATGGAATTAGTGAGTCCAGTTCAAATTTCAGCTATGACTGTTTGTATTTACTTTGCACAGATGCCCTTGGAAAAGGCATGAATCCATCTTTTCCCTTCCTAGATAAAATAGTCGAGCAGACTAAGCCTTGGCTGGCAGCCAATATAGGAGGTGGAGAATTCTGAACTCAAACTGGTTGGATATTGGTTGATTTGTTTAACAGTATATCCACTCCTTATGGTTGGTTATATGACTAGTAGCTCCACTCTATAAAAATCTACTTGTAGTTGAAACTGCATTTTTTTGTTGTTGTGGCACTATGTGCTATGGGGACATTTCGATGAGGAAGAAGATTAAAATATACTCTATAAAAGGTCATTGAAGGTTTCTGGATATTCTACTGAGATCAACGAACAAACAAAATGTATTTGCTATGGTCACTTAAAATTAATTTATATGAGCTAATGTAGGTGGAAAAGAAAGCAAAAAGCAAAAGAAAAAAGGAAAGAAAAAAGAAAAAAGAAAGAAAGAAAGAATAATTTTCTTTAGCTGTTTTAAAGTATATAGTTGAGGTGGGGGAACAGCTTGTGGGATAATATCCACAGAGAATTTCTTATTCTGTTACTTATAGTAAAGCAAAATGAAAATTGCCCAAGGCAGAGGTGCACTTGATTCAGAAGAATAAAAATAAACTTAACCAATTTCAGACAATTCTATGTTTTGTATTAAGCAAAAAAGTTGTCAGAAGTAACATTGTTTACTGGAACAGCTATTAAATATACGAAGAGACCTCTTTGCATATGAGAGACTGGATCAATAAGTCAGTAGCCTGAGACAATTATTAGCTTAATTTTAATCTGAACTCTTCATTGAAGTGCATTGACAAGAAAAGTGACTATGTTGAAAATGTAGAAAAATAAATATTTGTTGTGTTAAATATATTCTTTTTAATCATTAGCTAAAGAGTCATTGGTATATATATATATATATATATATATATATATATATATATATATTAAAAATTATACATAATACTTTACATTGTGCAATCAATGTACGGTATTATGTATATTTTTTTAATATATATTAAAAGGCTCTGTTATTTAACACTGAGCACTGTTTTTTTTAACACTGTAGAGTATTTATATGTATTTGTATATGATTGCTCAATCATACATCTACCTATAATTACTCATTTGTTTCTCCTTCCGCTTAACACATAACCGTTCACCAGGACTTAGTGCTCTAGCTGCTGGTCTAGTGTAGGGGTGGGAAACCTTTTTGAGAGTATGTGCCAAAAACAGCCAAATCTCCAACACAAAATCTTTCCAATTGCCAACAAAATTTTTTTGAGAACCACTTACTTAATATCACATAAGTATGCGAAGAACATTTTAAATAAATGATAAAGAAATCACACTAGCTCAGTAAAGACAGTATTGTAAGAAATTATGTAAATCATATAAAACTGACTGATTTTAAAAAATTAGGATAGATTTTTACGAAAAAGTTTTTTGTAATATTTTTTATTTGCTTGTAAATGTAACTGCTATAAATAGTCACACAATTAACTATTATTAGCAGAAACACAAAAAGCTAACACTGTTATATTTTTGATTAATCAATCATCATTTTTCCCCAGTTATACATTTTTATTTTCATTTATTTTTCAAGGTTATTAGAAATTATCTGTGACTGATTTTAAATCCCTTATAAATGAGGCATGCAAAAAAAAAAAAAAGAAGATTTATTTACCTTGAAAACTACATTTAAACAGTTCAGAACCATTGCCACTTTCAAAAGAAAACATCAGATAAAACTAGAGACAAAAAACTTGTTGACACTTTTTATATTTTATCAGTGGGACTTCTGCTGCTGTGTCAATTAATCCATAATACTTTGTTTTCCACATTTCTCTGATACTCCCATCTCTAATTTGTGCAATCTATAAAGGACAGAAAATAAAAATACATGAGATAATGATATACATGAAAGAGAAGAAAGAATAAAAGTAAATCAAAAAGGGAATCTAATGCATAAGTTTCATGTGCCAGAAACAAGTCCTCAGCATGCAGTGTTTGGCATGCATGATAAGGGTTGCCCAACCCTGGTCTAGTGTTGATATACATTACATATATAATACGTTAAAAGATTCCCTTTCTTTGCTGTGCACTGATAGCTTAGGGGTAAAGTCTCCGACTGATGACAAATCAATTAAGTTTCAATCCCAGCCTAAAGCAATCAAATGTCTAGTCCCACTGATGAGCTGTGATACAGTGAAACAGACAGCCTGTAGATGACTTGCTCTCATTCACTAATTGAGTACTATGGCGAAAAGGAATTTTTAACAGCAGCTCCTCCTGCTTAATGCATAGTCTTTGTTAGAAGTGAGTGCTCTTGCTGCTGGTCTAGCATTTATATACATTATGTATATAATACATTAAAAGATTCCCTTTCTCTGCTGTGCACGGATAGCTTAGGGGTAGAGTCTCTGACTGACGCCAAATCAGTCAAATTTCAATCCCAGCTTGAATCAGAGGTCTAGCTACATTAATGAGCTGCAATACAGCAAAACAGGCTATCTGTGATATATATATATATATATATATATATATATATATATATATAAAAGTGAACATAGAAGTCAACACTTAGAGGCGACAGTCTGTTTCATGCGATCGTCAGGTAACTAGTGCTGTTATTTTTCTCGGCTATTTATATATACGGGTCAGTGGTGCATTGTGGGTAGTCTATTTTGGTGGTTATTTTTACCGGAAGTCGTTTGTTTATTTATTTATTTGTGTCAAATTATTTTGCATGTTTTTATTTCATTTTATTTTTATTTTTTATCTTATATATTTATTTATTTTAATCGGTGTTTTTTATTAACGTAGTAAAAATTTGTTTATATAGCTTATTGTGGGTAGTCTATTATAGCCGTTATTTTACCGGAAGTTGTTTATTTGCTTATTTATTTGGGTCAAATTGTTTTGCTTGTTTTTATTCATTTTAATTTTTTATCTTGTATATTTATTATTTTTTTTATTTTGGTCGGTGTTATATTTATATATTTTGTGTGTATGCCTGTGGATAGATAGATAGATAGATAGATAAGAATCTCTCTGGATTTCAGGGATGAACAGTTATCATTATTTACACTAGTTATATTCAGACTATTGTCCTCATCTTGTTGTTATAACAATATTTTGGCTATTGTGCCCTCCAGCCTTCATCAGGTGTATGTCAATTCAGGTAACCCACAGGGAAATCCAAACTGAGCTCCTTACTTAATCTATGGTGGTAGCCTAATAGATTATACCACTGCTTTGTGAATTCAGTGATATAGTAATTGTGAGTTCAATCTCTGGGCAGGGTAGTATGTACATGGGCTCAGTGAAAATATGTCAAGCAATAACCTAGCAGTATTAAAAATAAGAACTAGATGATATGCTTAATCATGAGCAGTGTAACAAGAACAGTCTAATCTTGTAAATTGAATAAAGGGTTCAGTTCAGAATTCCCTGTAGGTTTCCTTTAAAATATACTTCTGAGGTAGGACACAACGGCCAAAATAAGATAACAAAACAGATAGGAACAATAGTTTAAATAAAGTGTAAATAAAGATAAGAATCAACTGTGCATAGTGACTGTCAGTTTCACATTTTAAGTGATATTCAACCAATGTGTTAATACACCTTTAGTGAGGTCTATATACAGGCTACTGGGTGATTAATTACTTTTGTTTAGGGCTAATGGTTAGGGTTTATTTATAGTCATGATTTCAAGATTGTTTATTTCATTTTTATATTTATTACTTTATTCATTTATAAATTTATTTGTTTTGTATATTTTTCTTTAGTTTTACATTTTAGAATTTGAAATAGCTTTAGATAATGGTTCCCTTTTTGGAATGCTGGAATTCAAATTAGCCCAAAGTGATGTCTTGTGGCAAGCTCGACTGTATTAGAAAAGCATGTATTGAATACTTATTATTATTTTGCAAGCCTATTAAATATTTTATACACCCTTAAAATATATTTTCTAGAATTTTGAATCTTCTTTGATGTGATATGATGATTAATATGTAGACAAATTGCACTAAATTTTGACAAGTAACAAATCAGTCAATGAGAGAGTGTGATGCATGTGTGTCCAATGTAAGAATTTAATGTTATTGATATGGAAGATGTGATCTCTCAATGGATATGAGAATTTAAAACATTGTTTTTACATAGGGAGAGACTTTTGAGGTTCTGAATTACTGGTAATAATTTGGGTATCTGTTTCCTGATTATATTGTTTGAAAGTGTTCACATTAGTCTATTTATAACAGACATGGTTTTTTGACAGCAACCTATAAATTATATTTTTTAATATGAGATTTACAATACTGTATATTGTAAGTCTCATTATTTATTTTTATATTATACAAAAAATCAGGCACTAGGCTAACATATTGAGGAAGAGATAGGTGTTGGCTTTTGTCATCCTATCATTAACTTATCTACACACACTGATCCAATCAATCTTCATTTCTCTCTTCACTACAACATTCTGTAATCTTACATGCTTCTTTTTCTTCTATGTACCATGGGCAATCATGGCTCTCCACAACTTCCTGTCCTTTGTAGCCCTTAGCAAGTTTTGTGTTATTGCTATTCCTCCAAGTCTCTGTTCTGCCAACCATTTATACAAACTAGTTAGCCAAGATATACACTGCTTTCCTCTTGCCTTCAATACGTCCTGTGAGTGTCATATTTTCCAAGCTCTCTTTTCTCATTATTTATTCTGTAATCTTTCATGCTACAATCATCAAAATATCACATTTCAGTCTAAAAATTCTAATTAAACCTGAATTTACAATTTCAATTATGCTGTGGTGATAAAATACAACTGAATCAAATACTTATTCTCTATGTCACGTCCATTCAGGAAGTAGGTGATCATGGCTCTTCACAAATTCCTATCCTTCATAAATCCCTAGTGAGATTTGTCTTTTCATTATCTCTCCAAATACCTGTAATGTCAACCATTTACACAAGCTCAATGCGTAAGTTATTTGGTGCTTTCCACTCTCCCTCTTTCCTTCAATATGTCCTAAGAGTGTCAAATTTCCTAAGCCCTCTTTCCTCATTATGTGCCTTAGAAATTTCAACTGTCTCTTGATGTTAAGTATACATGTCTTTTTTTGTTTCCATTTTCTTTAAAACCTTGTTATTGCTCACATGTTCAGTCCATGGTATTCTCAGCATCCTTCTGCAAAACCACATTTATGTTGCTTCAAGTCAATATTATTGACATACTGAAAACAGCTGGGCAAGCAAATTGCCTCTCTTCATGACCTCATTAAAGATTCGTCTAAGTGGATCCTGATCTTTCTGACAGTCTTTGGTAAAACACCTTTGTCTACGAAATGTATCACTTGAGATTATTGTTGCCCTTAAATCTGTCTTCTAGAAATACATACTGAATATATTTGGGTCTTTCCAAAAAAAACGGTCTTTATTTTAAAACTTTCCATATTTTACATTTTTAGAACAATATTTCTGCTACATCAAGTTGCCTCTATATGAGAAGAAATGGCTAATATTAGCATTAGACATAAGGAGAACAAATACTAAACTTTGATTCCAGCCAGATAAGAAGGAAACTCTAGTAGCACTGGCTTGTTGGTCAATGAATGCAAAATGTTTCCTTATATTTTTACCTATTATTTCTATATCATCATTCCCATCAGTCAAATAAATACAGAGGCATCTTGTGCTTCTTATCAAGCCACAGACCCATACTGTCACAAACCAAACTGACTTGCAAGACAAATAGCCGAAGCTGAAGTATATAAACCAACAACAAGACTCAAATGTGGGCATGCAATTATACTGTGAAAGAAAGCGCTCAATAGACACTACCCCTATACCCCTGCAATGAATGCATTCAGTTGAATCAAGTGTCATGTTAAAAGACTCTTTATAAACCTTGGGCTCACCTTGAATCACAAGTCATATGGGGGATACTTTGTTATGAAATTAATTTTTAAGTTTTAAAAAATTAATTTTTTCTTATTCTAACAAGTATTACAGCCTAGAGAATGTCTAAAGACTGCTGAGCTATAATTTTTTTCCAGTTATTTCCAGGTGCCAACTACCAGGGTTCTTACATGGTCCCACTATTTTAGTAATTGATATAATGCTTTCCTGACAATGTCTGTATTTCAAAGAAGCCAGTCATCACCAAAGAAAATAAAAAGCATGTTTTTATTCATGATAGAAGCCACACTCATTTTAAGGCAAATGGTGGGCTCGTCTGTCAGTTGAATCAATTTTGTCATTTTCCTTTCAGAATCTGCCATTATCATCATCTTGTGTACATCCAGCATAGGAAATGTAACTATACATTATTCTAGCAGAATTTGACATATGACATCCCAAAACTGCTCTCAGAAAGTTGGAGGGAATAGATTTCACAATGCACCATTGGTGACCTGTGACCACAAAAGAGTTTAAACAGAGCTCACTTGAGTTCAGCTAGATTGATTAATGAGAGTGGAAATAATTATAGTTAGTAAAAGTTGAAAGAGTAGATGCATGAAGTATACAGCTTGGCATTCCTTTGTCAAAGAAAAACTCTATCAAAATGACAGATTACTTGTGGATTCAAGTATTTAAGTGGACTCATTTATCAGTACCTCCAACAAATTCTTGGGCTTTTTATGTTGAAAAACTAGTTCCTGTACAATCATTGAACTTAAGCAATGTCAAGTAAGCAAGTTAAGCAACTTGTCAGTACCTAGATGAGTGACCACTTGGAAATATCATGTGCTGTAAGCTTGAATGTGCTTGAATAATGGCTTGGAATTGTTAATAGAAGACCTAAATTCCAATTCTCATTGGATTTGTCATATTCACTTATGCGCAAGTACTCTTCTCCCCCATCTATGGGTTAATTAGTTAGATGTATCATTAAACTATTATTATCTCAAAAAAAAATTATATTCTAAAAATATTTTCTGGCTTTAAATAATGAATGAATGAATCAATCCATCCAACTAATTCTTAAAACAGACACTGAAGGTCTTATACAGCTGGTTTCTCCAACTCCCAAGCTGAAGTCCAAGTGTAAACCAACAGACTTATTTAAATTCATTTTGAATCCAATCAGTGTTTCATACAATCTAATTTCTTATAAGTGTTTCATACAATCTAATTTCTTATAATCATGGAGACAAAAGACTAAAATTCAATAATAATTTATAGTTAGAGTTTTACAGTTTTAATACTTTATTCTTGTTTAATTTACCTAAACAGAATTGTGGTTCTACAGAAGGATGCTGAGGATACCATGGACTGAACATGTGAGCAATGACAAAGTTTTAGAGAAAATGGAAATAAAAAGGAAACTTATACTTAACCTCAGGAAGAGACAGTTAATGTTTTTAGGGAACATAATGAAGAGAGAGAGCTTGGAAAATCTGATACTCACAAGACAGATAGAAGGCAAGAGAGACAAAGAAAAACAATGCATAACATACTTAGTGAACTTGGATGAAGAAGGATAGCAGTTTGTTAATGACTTCATTCAAAGTTAGAATATCCTGTTCAAGAAGTAAACTTATGTTGATTTGGAATCCCAAGACATTTGTGCTTATTTTGGTATTGTCTGTGTGCTTCTATCATTAAATCTGTTGGAATTAAAGAACAGGCATTATTTTTTGACCAACCAGCCTGCTTACAAATGAGAAGGAATGAGACTATGTTGAGGAGTAGATTTGAAATCCTGGTTTTGGTATGCTTTGTGTGCTTCTACTATTCATTCAGACAAACAGACAGTTTTTGGTTGACTATCATAAAGGTTTTAAGTAAAATCTATAAATTCTTACAAGTAAACTTAAATCTGGAACCTCAATCTGTCAAGTTTAGCCATACTACTGGAATAATTCTTTGATGGAGTGGCAGACTACTACAGTTATGTCAGCCATCAGATAAAGAGAAGAAAAATCTGCCACACAAAGCCTTGCAACCTTCTGCCAATATTTTGTCTTAATGAGCCAAGACATATAAATCTTTAAGCCAAAGGTGAAGCTGGTCAAGTATATGCCACACCATACTCCATTTTAACCATATACTAAAGCTGCCATGCAAACAAATTAAGGTATCTGCTGCATCTGAGAACTTACAACAATTGTGGAAAGGATAATAAAATCATGCAAATCTTCATTCACAAAATTAAACCAAAATATAATTTGCAGTTACATTTTTTATCTTTTTTTTGTCAAACGGATATTGACTAAGCCATCTCACTTGTCCTGTTTTAGCATGCATGAGGAGTTGGCTTAACAGCCTAGCAGGAAGAAAAATAAGACCTCTCAAATTGGAAATGAACTTTAAAAATCAATAGCCAGCAAACTAGAGATAGTGTCTCAATAAAATCACAGTGGAGAAGGCAACTGAAAACTACTCTCCTATCTTTCCCCAGAACAACCATGTTAATTCACAATTAAAAAATATCAGCTAGTGGAACAAAGTAGTCAACTTTCTTGAAACTGACTCCTTGTCCATAAATGCATGACAGGAATTGCTTGACTATCATCCAGTAACTGTCTACAACCATCACATTTGAGGTTTTTTGGTCATGGCATGTTAGAACACTGCACCAATGCAGAAAATTAGAAAATTTAAAACAGGAAATGAAAAGTATGAATATTAACATTCTTGTATTTGATAAGCAATGATCAATGTATCATGTATGCTAGAGGAGAGAAAAATCAAAGAGGAGTCCAACTAATATTAGATAAAGAGAAGTATATGCTGGGATATTGCCAACTGTCAGACAGAGATTTTCTGGAGAGAGAGAGAAAGGGAAGTCATCTGATATAGCACTAGAGAAGAAATAGATAAGTTTCAAAACACATGAGAAAAGGGCAAATATCAGAGCAAGTCACAAGAAATTATAATTATCATGGAAGACCTAAATACAAAAGCAGGAAGAAAAGAAGAAAATGCAGATAAAAATGGTTTCATTTGTGTGTAAGTAATAACCAAAACTAATTTCCATGAACATCCAAGATGCTCTTAGAAATGATCAGCAGAAGACATTAATATCCACTAGACAGCCATTAAAAATTGATTTAGAAATGCATTTTTGCACTGAAAAGCATACCCAGTAGCAAAAGAAGTCAACCCAAGGGAAGAAAGTCAAGTGGAAAAGAAATGGATGTCAAGTGACATTCTCAGCTAAATAAAAGAGAGATAGCAGGTAATAACAAGAAATAAGTGCAAGCAAGAAAAAGAGAAATGGGAGATGTGCAGATATGGAAAAACTGTTGAACACAGATGTAGCAGGCATGCATAGAATGATAAAAGAAATAGAAAGAAAACATGTTATTTGTCAAGATAAATAAAATTTAACACAAGAACAAACATAATGGAAAAAGAAAAGGTGCTACACAGATGGAATATACAGTAGAGCCCTTGCATTACAACAGCAAAATATAAAAGCATAGAAAGATTGTAATATTAAATATGATTAGTGCCTGAACTAATGGCCAAGATGAAGAGGAACAGAGCAACAAGACCAGATAAGATTATAACAAATATATATATTTTTTAATTGAGTTCACCCCTTTCAAGGCAGTAAAGCCACTAAGACACAAGGGGTTACTGGGTATGAAAAGTTAGAAACAGAAATATTTCTAAGGGGCAAGAACAAAGGAAGTGTAACCAGGAGGATAGTAGATAATGACTGACATTGCATTTAAATTTCTGCAGATTAAAGTTGGCTGGAAAGCATGGAGCTGGAAGGGAGTTCCATAAACAAGAAGTTTGAGAACAGACTGTTAACATATAATTTATAGTAATATTTAGCCAGCTCAGTTGTAAATTGGTGAAACCTTGTTGCCAGTCTAATACTGCACTTAAATTAAAAGAGTCTAGGCACCATATCAAAGACCTTATCCAAACAAATACTATGAAAGTATTTATAGAAAAGGAAAAAGGAGATAAGCTTACAGCAGTGGGAAAGTGACTGAAGTTGATACACCAGATCAGTGCTAATAATAGTGCTGATATTGAGTTACAGAATTTTGAGATTGATAATGTTATCAAAGTGAGAAAGAAAATATATGACAGCAGTGAAATACTGGAAGACCTCAGTACATCAATCTGCATAGGGTTGCCAAAGAAACCAAGTGTGAATAAAAATGAAGTTTATCAGACAATCAGCTTGATAAGCCAAGTAAGTAAACAAATAATTAGGATTCTAATGAACAGACTTTGCCACAAAAAAAGTGCCAACATTTCTTTAAAAGGGTTATTGAGCCACACCTTGCTCTTATGACCTCCATAGCCTAAGCTGTTCTTAGATCTATTTCCATTTTCGTGTGTTTCTGTCAGCATGCGTGTATATATGCGTGTGTATATTCCCCCTCTATACATACACTGTCTCACTACAAGGAATTAGTAAACACATTTGTACACATACATACATACACATACACACTGCCCCGCCACAAGGAATCAGTACATACACATACATACCTCCCAAGTTACATGGAACCAGTATACACATACACACAAATACATACATACATACATACATACACATGTACTTCCTAAGTTGTGCAGAGCTTGTGTGCATGCCCGTGAGTAGTTCCCCATCTTTTGCCAATGTGTATATATATATTTTTTCGTGCTCCACAGATACCTGCATGTGAGTGTGCAGTGCATGCATGTGAGTGGCTTGATCACTGTATTTGGACACTATGTGTGCATGTTGTGTGCTTTTGCGTGTGGGGTTATGATCTATTTAGTTCCGGTTTAAATTTGTTTATGAAGGTTTTTTCTTGTATTTGTAGGTAAGAATAATTGTCTGTTTGATATAGTGGCATGATATTAAATTTACCCTGGTTACATTTGAAGATGTGTTGTGATACAAAAAGTTTTCTGTTGTCTGGTAATTTTATGTTGCTTTTGTGCAGGGAGACCCTGTTGTTCAGTTGTTGACTGATACCTATATATGACTTCTTGCATTTTGTGCATTTAAGTACATAAATCACATTTTTAGAGTTGCAGTTTAAGTTTTTATTTATTATGAATGTTTTTATTTATTATTAATATATATATATATATATATATATATATATCTATATCAGTATGGTTTGGGGACCTTATGAAGCATCTATTTCTCCTGGAAAATATTTACCATAAGAGGTCCCAGAAGACTACACATTGATACTCCATTAACCTGTCGATACATAACATTATTGAAACTGAATGAGAGAGACTTAGTAGTCATCTTCATCAGCTCAAGAAAAACATTCTCACAAAGAAAGGAGGTTTTAAGGGGCCTGGATATAAATAGTTGGCACTAATGCCAATAGTTTCATCTGGGGTACACTGGTAAACAGACTAGAAATATCAAATGACGCAAGATATTCGGTGTCAGCAGAATGATATAATTTATGTATATATGATGCAAACTGAAAGGAGTCTGGAATATAGTGGTCTGAATAAAACTTCAAATCAGGATCTAGAATTTTGACAAGCCACCTTGCCAGCTCATGCTGGGTAGAACCAACCATGGACAAAATGGGTCTGAGATGAGTATTCAGCTTATGAGCTTTAGGTAGACTAGACATTCTATGACAATTGGAATCTACAGGATGAATTTTATATATAGTGTGCTGTTCGATAAAAGTGACTCACCTGATTTTTTTTACTAAATGTTCCCTTCTCCGATGAAACGAACGTTGAGCTAAATTCAAAGGATAAGCAATCTAAAATCTGAAGAAGAAGCTTTGAAAGCTCTTTGAATTTAGCAGTAAGTACTGTCAAGCATCCATTCAGTATAATGTTCTGGGGATGCTTTTCTTTTCATGGAACTGGTTTCTTAAAACCTATTGAAAAGACCCTCGGGAGCGAGCAGTACAAGAAAATTTTCAAGTCTTGTCTGCTCCCTTCTGCTGAAAGGGTGCAAATCGATCCCACCAAGCTCATTTTTATGCAGGATAATGCTCCCTGTCACAAATCAAAATTGATGAAGGAATACAAAATTGATGAAGGAATAATCAAAATTGATGAAGGAATACATGAGAAGTAGGTGAGTGTTATGACATGGCCACCCCAATCTCCTGATCTCAACCCCATGGAAAACTTATGGAGCATTATAAAGTACAGGCTCTCGAGAAAGCAGTTGAGCAACAAAGAGGATTTGATTGTGAATTTCATATCCGAATGGAATTCAATGCTTGGAGATGAGATTTGGCAGAACCTAATCAAATCAATGCCAAAAAGGGTTGAAAAGGTTATTCAAAATAAAGGAGGACCCATAGATTATTAAATATTTCAAACTGTATTACCTATTAGGAATAAATTATACCTCTATTATTCTTTATTTAAAGCTGTTCGGTTATGTTTCTATTGATTACTAGTTGCAGGAAATAAGTGAGTCACTTTTTTTGCACAGAGTTTTTTCCCTAAATCTCATTTATATCCAAAATTATAATTATCAATAGAATACCTTAGGGTGAGTATACTTTTTTTACTAGGTGGTCAGGAAGGGCTCTATATATTATTAAGATTAAAAATTAGTTTGACCCCGAAAACAATAGGCAAAAAAATTTTTAAGTAAAAAAAAATCAGGTGAGTCACTTTTATCCAACTGCACAGTGTGTGTGTTTATATATATATATATATATATATATATATATACATACATACATACATACACAGTGTGTGTGTGTGTGTGTGTATATATATATATATATATATATTGTTACGTTGACCCAATAGTTGTACGGTCACCTCAGATTTTATAGGCATGTCTTTAGTACATTGTATATTTGTGACGAAACATATGACCCTTGATAACCTTATTTCTTGAGTACGCAGATTGTGGGTTATATATTATTTTTATGTCCAGTTAAGTCAGGGCCAGTTCCCTGAAAGGAACCTTACCTCCTCCTCCCATTTCCTATCCAGTCTCTGACCGTAGACCAGACAAACGCTGTTTGGCAGATAGGGGCGAGTGACATTAGGGTCCGCGAAAGACACCCACACACCTTTTTTGTGTGGGCCAACACGTGACCCGACTGATAGCAGTTTTCGTTTCGCATGTGTTGAGGTGGCAACAATCTCACTTAGTTGCTGACCCTCGGAGGAAGCGGATGCCACCAAACCCCATCTTAGCTATCCGCCGCTAGAAGAATTAGATGCCACCAAACCCAAAGGAACGACGAGAGACCCTGGAACGACATCGTCAACCAAAGCCGGCTACATTCCTGTGATTTTTCTGTGTGTTCTTCTCGCCATCAACACGGATTGGACATCGCCAAACAAAGAACTCATAACTTGAACTTTGTAAATCCCCTCCTTTTATGAATATCATTGGTAATAGTCAATCGACGTCGATTCCAACGTAAGTTTCTTTATTTTTTCTATATCTTATGATCTGCTGTCTCTGTAGTCATATGTATTTCGCCGCATTAGTATTTGTTTAGGTAATTTATCTCCCCATCCCTTATATTATTTAGTTTTCTTTTTCTTTTTCTTACTGTCTGTATATTTTATAAATAAAACTTTTGTATCATATATTCTCGTGTTGTCTTCTATCGTTCTATGTCTGCATATAGTTCATTTACTCTCTGCGTTTACCGACGTCCGGAATTGGAGAATTCCCTTCCCAACGTTCTTTTTTTTTTTTATATCGAACCTTGGGGTCTATTTATTTTTTTTTTATTTTCTCGTTGCGTCCCAGCTATCGTAGTCCCAACGAAACTCCGGGCGTAACAATATATATATATATATATATATATATATATATATATATATTTCTTATTAATCTTTCATTTACATATGTTCTTTGTTGGTCTTTTTTGTTTAGTATGACATAACTGTTGCTGTTGTCAGAGAGACTAAATTTAAAATGATC
Source organism: Acanthosepion esculentum (assembly GCA_964036315.1). NCBI lineage: Eukaryota > Metazoa > Mollusca > Cephalopoda > Sepiida > Sepiidae > Acanthosepion > Acanthosepion esculentum. Next base: position 35,530,504 of record OZ038478.1, on the reverse strand, counting down.
AATTTTAGGTAGTTCTTTAGTTGCATTTATTAATGTCTTTGTGGAGAGTTTTGTTTGCAGTAATTGCATTGGTTCTTCTGTATTTGTAGTTGGTCATTACTGTTATGGTTGGAGTTTTTAATGTAATAATTCAATTCAGTTACAGACTATGTAAAAATTATAATATTACAATTAGACTTGCCAATAAAAGCAGCACTTACGTCATACTAAACAAAAAAGTTTAACAAAAATTCTTTGTTAATCTTTAACCAAAGTTATATATATATATATATCTATTTCTAATTCTAACAGTTGAAATATAATCCTTGATAATGGCTAAATGTATAGCCGAAAGCGCTCGGATAAAAAGAACATTCGGACAGTTTTTATATAATTTATCCTCTGAAAAGAAAAACTTTATTAGATCGCACGAGAAATTATATAAAAAACTAAATAAAAGCACCTTGTCAGTCGTTTTTAATGAAATGTGCTTGAAAGAAGGATTGTTGCCTAAATACACAAATATATATATATATATATATATATATATATATATATGTATAAGCTGCAAAAATTTAAATGCAATTTCACTCCCTATAAACTGTGTTCCTGACTACTCTTTTCTCTTTCTGTTCATCAACTATAAACATGGCCACAATGTGCTGACCATGTTAGAAAAAATTATACAAACACAAAAAAAATTAAATAAAAGCTAAATCTCAATACCTTGTCAGTAATATTTAATAAAACTTGTATACATATATATTGAGAGAGAGAATGTATGTGTGTACATAGTAATCAATGCTGCATGGTCATTGCTGTTGATGGAAGTTTTTCGATTATATGTAATCTTCACTGCACACACACACACACACACATTCTCTCTCTCTATATATATATATATATATGAAAAATTAGAGTTAACCTACACCCAGGCCTTTTTCCTATTTCACCTTTCTTAACAGAATTACTACTCTCCCAAACAAATGTACAGAACAGTATCAAAAAATCAAAAGAAAATGGTTGAATCCGTCAACACAGCAATAAAAACAATATCTCCACATGTGATAGTAATTGACGTAATTTCAATTAACAGTATGAAAATAGCATTCTCTAAATTCTTCCAGTTGCTAAGGACATTTTGTTTTGTTATTAGTTACTTTGTTTAATAAATTCATTTTGTTTTGCCTTGAAAAAGTCCATGTCGGACGAAACGTGTCGCCAACTATTACAGTTTTCTTATTGTCTTTTGCATTTATAAATATATATATGTAAGTTTCATTAAATACATTATAATATAATTACACATAATTAAATAGTTTTGCAAAAAATTACATAACTACAACAGATAAATTTAAAATTTTATTTGTGCATATTTTTAAAAATCACCATCACAATGGAGTGCAGGTTTTATTGCAGTTACAATATTTTTGTCTTTGTAATTTACCCCTGAAGATAAGATCAAAAGTAGTTGGGTTAGCATGAACTACAGCGCCTTCCTTGAGGATTTTCATCATAACATCAAGAAACTAATTAGACAATTGGAAAGGATCAGTATAAAAATAAGTAGTCATGATATGATTATTTCTCAATGAAACATGTTTGAATGAAGATATGCTTCCTACATATACATGGAATCTTCTGGTGATATAAAAAACATTACCCACAAAATTGTATATATAAGGTTATATATTGAATTTTGTATATGTACAGAAGCTGAGAGATGTTGATAAGTTCTCGGCCTGACCAAGTTCTCGAAATTTTACCAAATATTAGAAGGAGGTCAGGTAGCACTTTGATGTTACAAATGATCCTCTTGCTAGAATAATTATAACTGAATAGGAAATTTGATCATCAGTGGGTGCCCCATACATTTGGCCTTTTGCCACATCTAATTTATGCTTAGAATATCACTCATATAGGTGGTTGAAGTACACAGGTCTTCACATTTCAGTCTGGTAAGTTCCTTCTTGAGTTATAACTGAAGTAAAGCAACTAATTTGACATCAGGAGAGATTCACAAAGATTAATAGAATTCTATAGCTGTTCTATTTAACAGTATGTGTTATATATATATATATATATGAGCAACAGCTGTAGCAGTTTTCTTTCACCTATAGACTAAATTGGTTGTTTAGGTGCACCTGGCATCTTGATGAATTGATGTTAGGCTGTGCAGGTCTATGGGTGAAAGAAAACTTCTACACTGTCAATGTGGCCCTGGTTTAATTAAAGTCAATGGATATCCAGATATTGTGCTTTAAACTCCAAGAGCCACTTCTTTTATTTGGCAAAGACACATTCTCAGAAGGAGATATTAGAGTTAAATGTTATGGTCATATTGCCCAGATCTACACTATCTGCCTAGCTATTTCTAAAGCTCTGGTAGGTTACTTCCAGAAATATGTTCATGAAGCTTAAAAAAAGAGCTTAAGGACATACTTGTTCAGTATTATATATATATATATATATATATATATATATATATATATATATTAATAAATATACATATTAATTTTGATTTTTTTTTTAAAAATCAAACGTAATAAATCATGCCTGATGAGTTGGTAGAATAACGAAACTAAGTTGCACTTCAAACATAGGTATATGTATATTTATTAATATTGATTTATCCACATTAATATATATAAGTATGTATGTATGTATGTATGTATGTTTTTATACTAATTTTTTTATTTTTCCTGGTGGCTGTTTTTTCCAATAAATTGTTATTTGGGCCAACTCTCTTTAGCCAGTAGTACCCTGAAGATCCGTTAGGTGAAACCTAGGTAGGTAGGTTCTGGTTCATTAGGTGTTTTAGTCTTTCCTCTACACAGTGTATTGAGCACTTTTATGGTTTAACTTAAATTACTTTGTTGGTGTTTTTTCCTTTGAAAAGTTATTGCGGTGCTGATTGATTACTTTCAACTGTCATGGATGATTTTAGTCTTTTCTTTTTTTATTGAATTTTTTCCCTGATATCAGTTTGTTCAATATTTTTTTTATTTACAAATTGTATTAGCTGGTTTTTTTCATGCTGCCTGAGTAGAGGTATTAAGATAAGATAAAAAATATAATAATTATAGCTCTATTTAATACTATTGAGCACTTTTTAAGTTCCATATGTAATGAAGCAAATGCACATTCCTTATTCTTTTAAAAACATCTGGCTACCAAATAAACACCAATATCACTATTAAAAAAGATTAAATCTTTTATCTCTAATATGAGATGGAAGGCACATTTTTTTCTAACAAATAATTCCAAAACCAATTCCCAGGATATGCAAGAATATTATGGCTTTAAAACTAATGCCCACCCACCCCCATGTTAAAGAATTTGATGTTTTTGTGTCCAATTTAATCAGATTCATTAAGTCTATAAGATATAGAAATATTAATAATACCATGCAACAGCAAATTAACAGTGACCTTAAAGACATCGAGGGTACCAACAAAATATTTGATAAGGCAGAGAAATTTGATAACCTATATGAGATGAGTCCTAATAAATACAAACAAATGTTACATGAAAAGGTAATCAAACATTATAAAAAGGCTCCACCTAATTTAGAAACTGATCTTAGTAAAGAAGCCGGTGTACGAGCTAAGCATATTGAAAATAGAAAACAGAACAGAAAAATTTAATATTAAAAATTGTTTCATGACTTGAAAAGATCATAAAAGTGATTTTCATAGTAACCCACTATTGTAGATTGATTAATCCCAGTAAAACATAAATGGGAAAATTAGTAAAATATTTTACAAGATATTTGTGTTACACTTAGAACAGCTTTAAACATAAAGCAATGGCATAATACTAATGATTGTATTAAGTCGTTTAAGGATTATGACAAAAGTAATAAATGCTCTTTTATAAAATATGACATTAAAGAGTTTTACCTATCAATTACGGAAAAAACTGTAAATGAGGCATTAAATTTAGCCAGAGAATACATGTCAATACTGGAGGATAAAATTAAAGTTATTATGCATTACCAAAAATCCTTATTGTACCATGATAAGGTCTTATGGATTAAATAGGGTGCTAGTGGTAATTTTGACAACTCAATGGGGGCATATAATGGGGCTAGGTTATGTGAGTTAGTAGGGTGTTTGCTGTTGCATAACATGAACAACATTATTGACCCCAGTAACCATCGTCTTTACCGTGATGACAGATTAATTATTGTGGAAAATTGTACCTCTAGAAAATGCAATGTTATTAGGAAGAAATTACATTGGTTGTTTAATAAGTTTGGATTTAAGTTGGATATCCAAACCAATTTAAAAATTTCTGATTATTTGAATATTACGCTTAACTTGTGCAATGGCACCATATCTTCATTTAGGAAAAACCAATACCCATTGTTATAAGCAAGAGTGGTCTCCCCTTCTTTTGTTACTCTCCTCTTTGAGAAGGCTATTTCTGTTTACTGAAACTATAAAAGGACACTATACATGAACCTTGTATTCTCAGTTGAATAAAAATTTCTTAAAGCCTACACCTGCATACTTTTGTCATTACACCAATGTTATATTAACATAGGTTCTAATCACCCTAGACAAAATTTTAAACATATCCCTAATTCTTCTAATATCAACATCTTTTACCAAAGCAAACATTATGAGATGCTGTTAAAAATAGTGGCTATAAAACCAAGCTTGTCTATAAAAACATGCATGAAACTTCTAATGTATGTAATAGGGAAAAGAATAGAGCTTTGAAAATCATATGGTTCATGCTACCATATAATTTATCCATAGCTAGGGAAGGAATTCTTTAGAATATTAAAAAAGAATTTTCCCCCGTCAAATGACTTACATAGAATTTTTAATAAAAATACCATTAAACTGAGTTATCGTTGTATACCTAATGTTGCTAATTTGATTAATAAATGCAACACTAAAAAGATTAAAAAAAAAAAATAATATATCAATTCCCCCAAATGCAACTGCATCAATAATGCAATGTGTCCCCTTAAGGGTAAATGCCAATATGAATGTGTAGTATATAAAGTAGAGGTATATAGCAACAAACCTAATAATAGTAATAATGATAAAAATGTTTACGTGCGTTCAACCCAAGGACCTTTTAAAAAACGATATTATAACCATAGAAGTTTTGCACATGAGATATATAGACATAGAACTAGTCTATCTAATGATGTGTGGAAAATTAAAAAGAAGCAATGTGTAGACCCCATATTAAAATGGGAGATAATAAAAAATGCCACAAATATAAGGCTGGTGATAGGTATTGCCTTCTATGTATGGAGGAAAAATTAGCTATAGCCACTTATAATAACCTGAATATGTCACTCTACCTGAGATTCAAAATTCTCAATAGTTGTAGATACAAAAAAGTCTGGTTACTTAAATAAAAGGATAGTTTTTTGGGGTTTTTTTTGTATTTTTTTTCTTGGGCGGCTGTTTTTCCAATAAAATATCTTTTGGCATACCCTCCTTGTCTTGTTTTCATTTTTATGCTAATTTTTAATTTTTCCTGGTGGCCATTTTTTTCCAATAAAATGTCATTTGGGCCAACTCTCTTTAACCAGTAGTACTCTGAAGATCCATTAAGTGAAAGCTACGTAGGTAGGATTTTAATCTTTGCTCTACTCAATGTATTGAGCTTTTTATGGTTTAACTTAACTTAATTTGTCAGTGTTTTTTCTTTTGACTAGACATTGTGGTGCTGATTTCAACTAGCCTGGATGTTTTTAGTCTTTTGTTTTTTTAATGAATTTTTTCCCCTGATATTAGTTTGTTCAATATTTTTTTTATTTACAAATTGTATTATCTGGGTTTTTTCACACTACCTGAGTATAGATATTAAAATAATCTAAAAAAAAATATAATATATATATATATATATATATATATATATATATATATACACACCCACATATATATGTTATAATTATTTTTTTTAAACTATGTCACCATTGCAACACAGAAATTACTGTTTTAAAACTGAAGCTTAAATCTTAAAACTTAACTTTAAAATTTAAATATCTCTCCATCATGACACAGAAATTACTATGTTTTGAAACAGAAACTTAAATCTTAAAATTTAAATTTTAAGTTTCGGTATCAAAATTCTAATTTCTGTGTCATGATGGAGAGATATTTTTTTTAAAAGTAATTATAATATTATGCTCTAATTTGTATTGAGCACCGTTTTTTTTTTTTAAATAAAGGCTAAAGAACTCTGGATTATAAATCTGACTGTTCTTTCCTATTATTTGAATATATATATATATTTATAAGTGATTTCACCAAGAAATAAAGTATCTCATTTGGGAAATAATTTGTATCACCTGCTTCTTTAGAAAATTCATAATCGATTCTATCACTGTTCCTGCTTCTACCTTTCCCTCAATACATTCGATTCTTACTTCAATTATGCAAGTTTTTTAAAGACAAAGTATTTCCACTATCCTTTTTTAAAATTTAGATTTTCTGAAGACTCTCTCAGTCAAAAGCTGTTGCATCCTAAAATGAGGAAAAATGATTACGCTGCCAAAAATATTTAGCATCGAAGAAATATAATGTCAGAAAATATGTTAAAAGCAAAACTGTGCACAGAGTTAAGTTTAAACAACTAGTAACCTATAACTTTAATTATTTAAACTTTATTTCAAATATCAAACTTTACAACTGAAGAAAATATACAAAATATACAAATATAAAAATCTAAGGAATAATAAAGTATCACTCAATATTAAGGCTGAACTTTTGAAAATAGCTTGCTTACTCTGTCTTTCTTTCTTTTTATGTGCCATTTCGTTTCAGGATGTGGGTGAGAATGACTCTTCACCTTCCTCTATCCTTTGCAGCTTTCAACAAGTTCTATCCCTCTACTTCCTCCTCCAGACCAGATTCTGTCATCCACTTGCTTAAGCCCGCCAGGTATGTCACATGTTGTTTTCCCCTTGTCTCTCTTTCCCTCTATTTGACCTGTGAGTATCAGATTCTCTAGGCCCTCCTTCCTCATTATATGTCCCAGGAACTTCAGCTGCCTCTTCCTGATGTTAAGTATAAATCTTATCCTTCTTTGCAACCTATCTAAGACCTCATCATTGCTCACATGCTTAGTCCATGATATTCTTAGCATCCTTCTGTAGAACCACATCTCCATCGTCTCGAGTCTCTTCTTCATCTTTGAGGAAATCGTCCAACATTTGCTGCCGTAAAGAAGGACAGATGTCACATAACAGCTCAGTATTCTTTGCTTCGTTTCCAAAGAAATCCTCCTGTCTCGCAATACTCTGGTCAGCTTTTGGAACGTGTCCTTGGCCATCCCAATACATCTACGGATCTCAGTGTCGCACTTCCTGTCCTCTGTCAAGTAAAAGGTTAGGTAGGAAACTCCCATCAATACTGGAAAGAGTGATAAAAGCTCCTCTCACTTGAAAAATCTATTTTCCTTAAAAATTGTTTTAAGAGAAATATTTTATAAATTTCAACTGAAAGCCGTATTGGCTGCTCGGTCAATGAATAAAATAGGAAATTAGCTGATATTACCATTACCATATATAGAAACTGGAGAGTTGGTACAAGATAATACACATTTGATAAATATCCTTCTTGTGGATACTTTCAAAGAGATACCTACAACATGGACTCCATTATTTTTATTACAAATGTTTTGTGCCAAGAGTTTTATTTCTGTGCTTGTAAAATCTGTGCAATTGGCTTAATGGCCATCACATGTAGAAAACAGAATTAGAATGCCAAATCCAAATCTGGCTTTTGTCATTCACTTTACACTATATCCTTTGGAAAGGCATGAACTGGTCTCTTTTCCCCACGGCTGCTCATTAAATAAACTTTCTAATCTTGTTAAGGTAACAAATTTAGGAAAAGCAAAAAAATTGAATTAAAAATCTAGCCTGTCATGCCTTATACACACCCATTGTTACTGTAGCTGCAGTATATGTAATGCTCCAACAAACCTAAAATACAAAACCTATGAGTGTTATAAGCCCCTGATTTCAATAGCAGCAAACAATTCCAAATGAATGTATTAAAATTCCACTAAGCAATCACAATGTTTCTATCATTTCTTTGTTTCAGAGATCGTTATGCTTAACTTATATTTGGTCTTGAATGGAATTTTGGGTTGTCATTTTATGTCATCTACGCATTGTTAATTGTGCAAGTAACTTCTCAGGTAAACTCAAGGAGAACGGACAAGTTGAAGAAGAATAAGGCATTTCTAGGCTTCTCTATGAGAAGGTGCTGAAAAGTTCTGAACTTGACTCTAAAATAAATGAGATTTCGTCAGAAGTTTTCAGTGCCTCCTCATAGAAACATCAAATCAGAGATAAAATATCAGTGTTGGATTACTTCATACTGATCTAAAACATTCAATCCTTTAAGGAAAATACAATTTCTTAGCTGTGAATACCTATGAGAGAAAATGACATAGGTGATTTAGTTCATGTATGTGAGGGCTGTTGAAAAGTTCACAGTCTAACCAAGAAGAAATTCTAAAACAATTGAGATTTTTTTCTTTTTAGTTCAGATTTTGGATGTAGGTCAGACAGAGAACTTAAAGAGTAAATAAAAAAGAATTTCAAGTTTTAGTGAGTATAAAGTATATTTATTAATCTTTACCTGGTATGGCACAAGGTCTTAAGTGGAGAGCATCAAGTGTGGATCAATCTCCTTACTGCAGTAATAAGTTGTCAAACAAACTTACTTCATGGCAAGGTTCCAAATAAGCATTTACTATGCTCAGCTAGACTGACACATGATCACTAATATAGAGCAACCAGTGAGAATCTCACTATGGTAGTAATGGCCAGTGTGATTTACAAACTTGTTTTAATAGGTTAAAGTCTTGGTGGTGTAATGACTTATTTCAGAGTGTAATTTCTGTTCTCCATTCCTCTTAAAGTTATCAGGAAAGGCTTTGTCCAGAGATTCCAATGCTGTTCTCCATGTGATTGTCGTGAGCAAGATACGCGACATCATGCCCAAAAATGCCCACGCATTGTATGCGTATGGTGTCGCAGAGCAGTTGAAGGAAGGGAGAATTGGTAGAGTACGCCTACGTATATGTAAAACTCTCCCACTCAACCAATCGGCTGCTTCATCATGGTCTATAAAATGAGTGTGTCCGAAGTCTTTGGCAGTTGAGGCTGAGGGAGCCGATGAGAGACAACTGTCCTGTTCCAGTCGGTCCTTTTTGGTGTGACGGCTACAATTCTGATTCCAATTCTGTTCTTAAGCCCAAATGTCTTCAGGGAACAACAAAAACAAAGGGATTGACCTTGTCATTCCAATACTTTTGGAAAGGATTGCATATATACTTTGTTTTACTTCTGTGTCCTTTCACGACATAAACAATCATGACTTTCCACAGATCTTTGTTTTTTTTATTTGCAGACTGCCATACATCGTGGGGAAAGTGATTTGATTAACATATATTTGTTCAATAGAAGTGTCTTTTTCATTCCAATTTTGCTTCAACTTATATAGATACAAGAAATGAATGTACAGTCAAGACCTAAAAATCCAAACCAAAAAAGAGAAGGAACTTGATCTCAGGACAAAAGGACTTTACTAGGACTGTTACTGTGTGTGTATATATATATATATATATATATAAAAAGAACAGTTATTTTAAAGGTCCTGTCCCTTCCAGAGGTAGGTAATCATGAGTTTCCACAGATTATTCTTTATTATCTATGAATTCACAAGCTGTCTTGGCTAAAAGAGTACATTAACTTATATTTGTTTTATAAATCCTGTCTGTGTAACTATGAGCTATGTAAAAATTTACTTTAAAATATTGCAACAGTTACTTTGGAAGTGATGACTCCTATTTTATTACAGTGACCTATGGTGACATCAGTGGCAGATATTTGGTGACATCTCATTACAGACTGGGACCTTGTGCCAAAAAGACATACATCAGGATGGCTGATGATAATCTCCAAGACAGTAACTTATTGCAGCTTCTCAGTCTCACATTCCCCACTGATATGAATTGGAACAATTATATTGAACCAATTGCTAGGTCTGCTGATAGGAATGTTTGTTCCATGTGTCATCCTAGACAATTGTTCTCATCAGAATCTATGCAGTACCTTCATAAGTCTACCATTCGAAGACTCTGCCCTGCACATATACAAGTACCGATGTGAAGAGATGGGAACTGATCCTTTAACTATTCCATACCACATCCCAAACAAATCTACTAATAGAACCTTGGTTTATTTAATCTCTTCCTAGATTCACCCTACGCATTTATAAATACAGATGTGATGAGATGGGCACTGGCCATTTCAGCATTCCATACCTCATCCCAAATGAGATTACCAATGATCCTGCTTTTCCTCCCAAGGCCAATGTACTGATGATGAGGGGTGGGGGTTTATGCTGATGACATAGGTATTCATAGTTAGGATAAGAATGGTCTTGAACAAAAAATCAACACCCTCTACCAAGTTCTCCAAGAAATAGGACTCAGGGTAAACCTTACAAAAACAAACTATGATTTGGAATTTAGAATGACAGCAATGATGGTACGTACCATGAATTCATCATAAAAATTTAGGATGCCAAATCAGTAAATACCAAACACTTAAAATACCTTGGTGTATGGATTAGTTATAACAAATTTAGTATGGGTAACTGAACATAGAAATAGGCTGCACTAGAGCTAATTTTGCCAGCTAAATTTGTTACATTCACTTATGCATAAATACCTTTGCAAAAGATTTGAACTCATCACCTCCCCCAAGCTATGATAGTCAAATGTGTTGCTGGTATTTCTGTTATTTATCACACCTGAGAATATAAATTTTCATTTCCCTTGATGTTGGTGGATGTTCAAGGTAACTATGTATGTGTTTGTTTGAATTCCTTCATCTTCTTTTTTATGCTAATTCTCTAAAGGTCTTATAAGCCCTTGCCTTTTGAGATACATATTCAAGGGGATAATTCAAGATTTCTCACTTTACCTTTGCTTGTGTTTAGCATTTGATGGGGATCTTTACAAGAGTTAGATCAGATCGAAAATGAATAATTCCTGCAAATTCTGGGCTGGAGTTGACCAATTAACTCTTTCAAGATTCGACAGAATCCAAAATTATTTATGTGGCCTTCCCACCTTACAACTCCTATCCAATAGAGGCAATATCACATTCTATTGTTATTTCCATGGAAAATGTTCTGATGAGCTATATTCCTTATTTCCACCTGTTCAGACCATTGCAGCTAAGGCCAGCCATACCATGTACACAGTGGTGAACCATCCTCATTCCCTCTGTCTTCCATTGGTAAGGAGTCAGTTCCATTCACACAGTTTCTTCACAAGAGCTGCAGCTTTGTGGAACAGACACCAGAGAAGATGCTTCCTTGGCCATCACAATCTTAACCCCGTATCAGTATCAACTGTTATCTATCCTGTATATCCTGATAATCTACTGTTCTTATATCCATAAAAGAACCTAACTTGAGTAATTCTGCCTTAAGTGGCTCTTGGGTCTTGTATTGAACGTCTCCACTTTCACCAATGTTTCCTTTCTTGACTTTGACCAGATTATAATTTTTCTTTTTTGTGATCATCTTATATAAGAAGTAGTTAAAACCTGTTCATTATCATTATCCAAATCAATATCAACATGTAGCCATTTCAGTAATTTATTATATTCACTAGCACACCCAGCAATTAAACTCGTGCTTTAATCTGCTCATGGATTAAAGAATTGATTTAAATATGTCTGGATTACTTACAGTTCTCAGTTCAAGGGCTGGTTATGGTAGTAATGAAAACTCACATACTCTGAATCAATGGAAGAAAAAGTTAAGTTTAGAAAGTTGGTTCATTGTGTTGTGCTAGACAATTTTTCTCTCCAAAATCTATCTTAACATATCTATAAGTCTACCATTCACCCATGCTTCAAATATTACTGCCACATGTGGTCCAGTGCTCCTGCTAAATATTTAGAAATTCTTGATAAAATCCAAAGCAGAATCATCAATATTATTGGTCTTGACCTGGCATCTCATCTTCAGACACTTTTCCACTTCTGTAAAGTTGCTTCCTAGTGCCTTTTCTATAAATACTTTCATGGTAATTGAACACTTTGATATGGTACCTAGACTTTATGAATTTAAGTGTGGTACTAGATTGGCAACAAGGTATCATTAATTCACAGTTGAATTGTCTAGATCCATCCATAAGTTTATTGCTAACAGTTTCTTTTCTCACACTTCTCACTTGTGGAGCATTCTTCTGGCACCATGCTTTCCAGCCAATTATGATCATCAAAAATTTAAATGCAATGTCAATCATTATCTACTGTCTTCCTGATTACTCTTCTATTTTTCTAGCTCCTTAATAATGTTTCTGTTTTCTAATTCCTTCACCTTCAATGTGTCTTAGTATAAAAAATATGTTATCTCCCTTTGGATGATAACACCTGCTGATAGAAAGATGTGTTCATTTATCTGATAATAACGGATAAGATCCAAAATTAGGCACCAAATGCAAGAACAGGTAATGCTGGCCACATGCAAACCTAAATAATGCAAGGATGACTCAATCTGGGGAGTCACAAAATTTCCCACATTAATGGGTTTACTTTAATAGAACTGACTTGGCCCTATAGTCTTGGCTGGCAACCAGTCTACCACAGAAAGAAATAGTAGCCAACTGTGATGTAATAATAACAATTGATAGCCCTTGAGGAACTCCCCGGTGCACAAAGTTTATCGGCCCTTAAGGAACTCTCCTGGACTACAAAAGACACCCTGTGAGCCACGAAGAAACAAAGGCAGACTTTTTAAGTCACTAACAGTAGCCTATAAATTAGTTTATTAAAACTAATTAAGTTACAATAATTGTTGGTTATTTTCATTACATGTATGAAATCTTCTGCCTAATCATTCATAAATCAAAAGAGAGATATTCCTCTTTGATACCTAGACTTTATGAATTTAAGTGCAGGACTAGATTGGTGGCAAGCAAGTCATCACTTTATAGTTGAAATGTTTAGATGTAACCAGAAGTTCTATGCTAACAGTTTATTTTCAAGCACTTCTTGCTTGTGGAAATCTCTTCTGGCATCATTATCTTCTATTGTAATTCCTGTTCTTTCATTTTTCTCAGGCTTGCAGCCATATCATTTTGAAATACCAGTACTCATATGATCACTGAAGTTAAGCAATGTTGAGCCTGGCTAGTACCAAGATGGGTGACCATGGGAATGGAAATACCAAGTGTTGTAAGCTTGAATATGAGGGTGGTGTAATAGGAATGAGAATCAGAGTGCTGAGTTTCAATTCTAGTTGGGTTCATTACATTTACTTACATGGAAAGGTATGAATCCACCCTGTTTCCCCCAGTTACAGGTTATTTAGTAGGAATTGTATCAGCAAGAAATTATGATCACAAAATATTCTTACAATCTAAAAATGTTTTCTAGTTTTAAATAACTTTCAAAAGGTTGATCAGCAGTAAAAAAAACAATGTTTTCTTTTTTTAATAATGCTTTCTTCTCATATTCTTTCACACACATTAACCCCTTGCATCTTAGTGGCTTTATTGTCCTGCTTTAAATGAAATGATTAAAAAAAGGCATTTATCATGTATGGCCCTTGACTGATGTGATATGTGAAATCTCAAGATAACCGATATGAAATAATTTTATTGTTTTGAGAATTTATTTTTAATTGGGTTACCTAAGGTAAAACACCTAGCCAAATAAAAATGAACCCAATTCATTTTTCATCATGATCACCCAAGATTAGTTGTACAATGATGTTTGCCCCTTACAAACCAAAACTAGTCAAAATGGAAGCTAATTTCTGATTTTAAATCATTTTTCATCATTTTTAATCATTTCCCCTCAAACAATATAATAATGACACTTGCAAGTGGTTACTGGGAGTGGAAGAGAATGAGAAGACTTTAGTGAGAACAGGATCCAGGAAGACAGAAGATGGTGTTTGATGTTGCATTTAAATGTTTGAAGACTGTAGGTGGTAGGGAAGTAAGAAATCAAAAGAGAATTTCACAGGTGGGAAGTGCAAGAAAAAGAAACAATTAGAAAAGAACATATGGTTGTATCTAGCTATTTCATCAGTAAAGCAGCGAGACCTAATTGTCAGTCAAGTTTAAATTCATGCAGTTGAGCTACCAAGGAGGAAATCATATGAGAACAATTGCCATGAAAATATTTGTAGAAAAGATAGTGGCAAGTATTGTCACATCAGCAAGAAAGTGACTGAAGTTGAGATGCCATGTTCGAATCAATTACAATAAGACCGGTTCTTCAATCTTGCCATGAATCTCAAGATATATAGTCGGTACAAATGACTAGATGTGGTAGCAATATTCAATGCACTAATGAATGGTAGATTTATAAATCTGCAAGAGGAATTTTGACAAGAGAAATTGTCTGGCATGACAGGGTGAACCAGCTTTCCTAGCAGTGGATATAGCAATTGATTCAATATAATCACTTGTCAGTGGAAAACAGTTTAACTGAAAATTTTATTCAATTCCTTTTATGCAGCTAATTGCTATGAACATCAAACAACTCAATTTTATAAAGCATCTAAAGTCATTATTTTAAATTATATTTATTACTAATTGGAAGATTATCATCAAAACAATTTAAAAAGCAAACAAAGAAATATATAAAACTTTGGAAATATATTTACTAATTAAAATCATTTGTACTGTTTTTTTTGTAAAAAAATGATGTCTATTTATAAATAAAGTATCATTGAAAGAAATTTAAAAATCAAAGGAAATAAATAACATTCAGAAAGGATAAGTTTAAGTACTTAAATATCCAATTATAAAGAAACATTTACTCAGAATGTTTTTGATACTATTATTGTTAAAGTGAAATATCATCTTAGTGAAAGATTAATTAATTTCACTATGCATCAATTTGTGACAAATCAATATACGTATTTTTTGCTTTAAATCTGCATTTCCCTTCCATATGAAATGGTACTTATGATTTGAAAGCAGTTAAATGCTCTTGAGGTATATTACAGTTTTTGAGATACAAATTCCAATTATCTCTCTTTGATTGAAATAAGGTCACAAGGATAGCGAGTGATGTCAGTTCATAGAGTGACAAAATCCAGTTTTTAGTTAGCACTCCTTGAGTCAAGATGTGCTTGCTCTCAAGAGTTACTATGTAAACTGCAAAGAAGACAAACATGGCAAGTCCACGATTGTAGTGTATACACAGGTAAAACCACAGGTTCTCACTAGGTATACAGAAAACATTATTCATTATGGTACCTGAAGGTTTTGAATTTAAGCAGAGTACTAGACTGGCATCAAGATCTCGTCAATTTAAAGTTGAGTTGGCTAGATGTAACCGTATATTCTATGCTAACAATTTCTTCTCTTACACTTCTCATTTGTGGGACTCCCTTCCGGCTCCATACATTCCATCCGACTTTAATCTGCAAAAATTTAAATGCAATGTCAGTCACTATCTACTGTTCCTCTGATTCTCTCTTCTCTTTCTGCTCATCATTAATGTTTCTGTTTCTCATTCTTCCACAACCTGTAACCCCTTGTGTTTTTGTAGCATTACTGCTACCCTCTTTACTATTAACATGTATATGTACATTCAATAGTTGAAGCATGGGTTCTGAGGGAATGAAGTCAACACTTAAATTGAATATTAAAAAAATATAATAAGAGACTTTCTGGGTTGAAAAGATAACCTTTTATAAATTATCATATTACACAAAAGATTATTAGCAAGAATCTTGTAAAATTCAATGGTGGATATTTGTAAAAAATCACAGCAATTTTTTTTTAATTTGCGTAGTTATGGCAATTTATAAAATGTTTCTATTACAACAATTTATCATCAAAATAAGTTTCTCAAGTAACTTATTGCTCTTTCCAGTATTGTTGGAGGTTTCCTTCCTTGCCTTTTGTTTGGGGTAGTGTGGAATATCAAGATCTTGATTTTACCATTATTTTCTCTTTGAGTTACATGCAATATCTATTTTAGCTGTTGCTATATATTTATATATAGTTCTTTATTTTTATTCTGTAGCTCCCCCCAACAAGGTTTGAAGAAGAATGGTATCACCAAGATCCACATAGGCTTCACTTGGTTAATTTTGTAATCATTCTCTGTTTCAGTCTCATGTGTTAGCCATTTTAGCTTTTGCTGTTGTTGAAAGTTCTCAAGTGATGTGGTTTCTGTTATTTGGTAGTTCTTTGTGATTCTCTCATGTCAGCCCTCTTTTGTTTCAGTTTTCCTTAAAACTTCCTTGTTGCTCACATATTCAATTTCTGGTATTCTCAGCATCCTTCTGTAGAGCCACATGTTTGTTACCTGAAATCTCTTCATCTGTAAGGAAATTGTCCAATATTCAAGGACATATTGGAAATTAGATATTAGATGGCAATTTAGTATTATTTTCTTTGTTTCTAATGGGATTTTCCTGTTTCTTAGCTTTGGTAAGGTATTTTTTTGCTATCCCTATGCATTTTCAAATTTTGGAGTTGCATTTTCTGGACGTTGTTAATGAAATGTTTCTATCTCCTCATACTTTGCAAAGTATGGAAGATATTGTTGAGTTAATTCCCCTTTACAAAATAGCAGTTTGGAAAAGGTGGCACTGCTAAGTTATTTTCCTGGAATAGTTATAAGATTATTATTGGTCAATCATTGAGCTAGCCTCAAGGTGCGATGGGTAAATTGTCGCCATTTTATATTTTTAATTTTGTGCATGTACATTGTTTGATTTTGGTTTTGTCAACTGCACAATATAGCAGTATTTTCATCCTCTGTTAAAATACTTCCTAGGTATTTAATTTCTGAACTTGCTTGATTTTAGCATCTCCAGTTTGTAATTCAGATATTGGTTTCTTCTTTTTGCTGACAACAATATACAGTGTACGATATTTGTTTTTGATTTTGTCAACTGCACAGGATAGTAGGGTTAGTTGGACACCATCTGTGAGAAAAAGACCACCATGACACAATTCGTACTGCCAGAGTTTGGGCGTCAATTTGAGGACAGTGCAGAGGATTCAGAAAGAGTTGGATGAGTTTAATGGTGATTATGAAGGTATGGCAATTTGGAAAAGAATTCCTAAATTTATTGATGAGTGCCTCAAACTCAACACAGAGGTCTACATAAAGTGCCTTGAGGAGGTAGTGATGTTCTGGGTCAAAAGGATGGCTGCTGGAAGACACTATGTATGCTAACAGGACACTGCACCATGCCATGCAAACAGGAGAACCTGGTCATGGTTGTCAGAAAATTTTTGTGACTATATCTGGCCACCTAACTCTCCAGACTGCAATCTCTTTTATTATTGTGTGTGGGGCACAAATGAGTGAAAGACCAAAAAATTACTTGTAACACCAAAGATGAACTGAAGGCAGGGAATATGGCAGCATCCACCAACTTAAACAAGGAAATCATCCAGAAGAGATGCAGGAGATTTGTCTGGATGTTGTGGTTGAAGCCAATGGTGATTTTATTGAATAAATTTACTCTTTAGTATTTCAAGATATTTTGGTGTAATTATGTTAAAATGACATGTCAGAGTTATTTTCATTTTTGTGTAATTTAGATGACAATTTATCCATCACACCCTATATATATATATATATATATATATAGGCCACCCGCAGAGAGAGAAAAAAATCTTGGCATGAAGTTTATCAAAGTCAGAAAGATAAATCCAGCAGTTTAACAGTGGTAGCAGAGTGTATTCACATCATGGCTTTAAAATTGAAATCCCCACATTTTGCAGTAGCCATATTGCTACCAGAAAAGTGATGAAACAAGTAAAAATGGAAGTTTGAAGAAAAATGAAGGTTTAAAGACTTTAATTATATTTATGGAGAAAAACTGCTCATTCTATGTTGCTTCTGATTTCTAAACAGTTATAAACATGTCTATGGAAAATATTAAGGGATTTATCTTAGGTCTTAGGAAGAGATGAACATTTTAAATTGTATATTTTATATACAATTAATGATGCTGATATCTTTTTCACCTGCTGACACTTTTCTGAAACAATGAATGAATGATAATTTTTCCAAGAGAAAGAACAGTATAGAAATATAGATCATAGTATATGGCTTTGTGATTTTGTCAATCTTATACTTCCATAATTTAGGATTTGCTATAGCAAATCTGGTATTGCTGGCAAAATTAACCTGGCCGTTAGTCTCAAAAAGGACTTCCAATTGGTTGTAGACTGGGGTAGGAATTGGCTGGTTACCTTTAAGGCCTCAAAAACAAAACAGTCCCAACAATCTAAATAGTGTAAATAATTACAATACCTCATGTCAGAAATATAGATGGATCCTGAAGAAGGATGATGCATACAATATCTGAAATGTTATGATGAGGACAACAGTCCAAATGCTGTAAATAGTGTAAATAATTACAATACATCATCCCAGAAATTTAGACAGATCCTGAAGTAGGCTGGAGCATATAATGGCCGAAACATTATGAATATGGCAACAAGATGAGGACAACAGTCTAAACAATGTAAATAGTGTAAATAATTACAATACATCATCCCAGAAATTTAGACAGATCCTGAAGTAGGCTGGAGCATATAATGGCCGAAACATTTTGAATAGGGCAACAAGATGAGGACAACAGTCTAAACAATGTAAAATTACAATACATCATCTCAGAAATATAATCAAATGTCAATCAGTTAGCTTCTTTTGTTTTACTGAGAGTTACTCATTTTATCATAAAATGACACTTGATTCTATGATCTAAAAAAATGACATAATTTAAGAATGGCTCTTTAAATATAGTTGAAAATGTTGTTATACTTATTATTTACTGTAGAGATTGGGGTCTGATGACCCTATTCCAGGATCAGGGGTGGGAAAAATATTCTGAAGATATCTTTCTATCAACCCTTTTAAATAAGTACCAGCAAATAATGATGCAATCTTTTTAAATGGGAACATAAAGTTGAGATTTCATAAAACATTTTCACTGCATCATTATCCTTTATTACTTAGACTCATTTATACTCATAATGACCTGTTATCCCAGGATAGGAATAAATGACCTGTTTGTCCTACAAGTTGGTGTCCATGGTTGTAAAACAAGAGATAAATTAAAATTCTAATCAAAACAGACAACTTGTTTTCATCATTTGCAATGTGAAGTAATTGGTGTCAATTTAAATGATAAAATGCTTTTATTTTATATGAATGTAACATATTTTTGAAAACGTAAATACAAATGACCCACAATAAGAGATATTTTTGTATTTAAAAAAAGATCGTATTTAGAATGTTTTCTGAATTATAAAAATGGAATCAGTTGGTTGGTTGTTTGGGGTTTTATGGCATATCAACCACTATGGGTTATTTAATGCCAGATCCAGTATTTACTAAATATATCAAAAATGTATAGCTGGCAACATCATTGTTTCAAAAACGTATAGCTGGCAACATCATTGTTTCAAAAACGTATAGCTGGCAACATCATTGTTTCAAAAACGTGTAGTTGACAACATCATTGTTTCAAAAACGTGTAGTTGACAACATCATTGTTTCAATGTACTGGAAAAGACCTGGAATTTCACTATTTTCCCATAGCTGGGACCCCCCAACAGGTGCTACCACCCCGGGTCAGGGTGGACCTGGGAATACCAGCAATTAAGAGGTGGTTCCACGCTTCCTCAAAACCTCCTGATCAGAGGCCTTGCTGTTGGATGCAGTTTAACGTCATGCCCAGGATGAATGGAATCAGTGTAAATGCAATGTTGGCTGAATAAATGTCAATCCAATGTCATATATGATGGGTAGATTAAATTTGGCTTGTCTAAAGAGGGTCATGGATGGTGTAATCAAAGGATTTGTCACTCATATTTGTGACTTGACAAGATTGTAGCAAGTTGTAATAAAGCACAAAACATATGAAAAACTAAGTATATATTATGAATCATATGGTTAAGTAAGTAAACATCATACATGACTATGCCCGTATATTAAAAAACGGTTCAGTTTGAAATTCCCTCAAAGTTATTTGCATTGACAGAAACCTGAAAAAAGTTGGCAGGTCTAATGACCAGATTATTGAGATAACAATGACAAAGATAAGGATATTAATCCAAATGTAAATAATATAAATAAGGAACACAAATATTCAGAAAAAAAATTTCAATTTTTTATATTTTTTGGACAGATCAGAAAAAATTAGAATTGCAAGAAAATTACATAGACAATTCAGCCATCTAAGTAGTAAAAAGTTGTGTGACCTAGTTAAGAATGCAGGAATAAAAGACTCTGAATTCATAAAGATTCTACAAGAACTTCCTAATTCATGTGAAATATGCATCCAATACAAAAAGACTAGACCAGGCACATTGTCAAGTTCTCATTAGGATCATATTTTAATGAAAGCATTGCCACGGATATAAAAGAAATTAATGGAAAAAAATATTGCATCTAATTGATCATGGTACAAGATACAGTGCTGGATTCAGGATTCCTAGTAAGAAAAGTTCTGATATTCATAGTGTTATATTCACACATTGGATAGCATATTTTGGCACTCCAGGAGTTATCCTTACTGACAATGGCAGTGAATTCAATAACCAATCATATAGGGGCATGGCACATAACTTGGATATTGTAGCACACACTACTCCTGCTGAAAGTCTATGAAGCAATGGTTTGAATGAATGACATAATAGGATTCTGGGAGAAATGGTGAAGAAAACCATTGAAGATACAAGTTGTAGTTTTGATGCAAGCTGAGCTATATGTACCAAAAATATACTTCACAGTGTCCATAGTTATAGTCCTAACTAACTTGTTTTTGACAGGAATCCCAACTTTGCTTCCTCTTTATATGACAAACTCCCTGCATTAGAAGGTATTTCTACCAGTGAAGTTGTCACAAATAACTGTGCATGTTGCCAGGAAACATTTTCTATCATGAGAGTTTTCAGAAAAACTAACATGTGCACTTTGTCACCAATTTCAAAAAAATATAGTGCAGTCATACAGAAAGGTGATACTGTATGTATGAAATATTTCTCATTTGAAAAAAAAAAAAAAAAAAAAAAGATTTAGTAGATCCAACTCCAAATTTAATCCATTATGTTTTGGCACTATAAAATTCTACTTAAATACATTGAGGACTTTTGAAGATATTATGTGCAGAGTCATACAAATGTGGATGAACATTTAAAGTCTGTCCAACTTTATTGGCAGGGTTAAATAGAAGAAAGAAACAAATGGCAAGACAGATGAAGCTTAGCGGAAATATAAATATAATTTTCATGTTCAGTTCATGACTGACAATCGATTTACTCGAGTTTGTGACATGAAAATCAGAATAAGCGTCTTAAGTTGTCTGACTCACTTAGATAAAGGATTTTGATATTAATTCCTGACTGATTTTTCTTCTTTTTATTGTTGCACTTATTTTATCACAACATTCACATTGTTATATTCTATAGTGGAATAATGTTTGATCCATTCTCCTTACTTTAATGGTTGCAGATTGAAACAACCTGATAAAAAATGACAATAAGATTAAAGAAAAAATAATTATAAATAAATGATTAAAATCTCAAACAAAATCAGATTCAATTAAATCTGTTTTCATACAAGCTGAAATTGTCCTGGGTATGACAATAAACTACATCAGGCAGCAAGGCCTCTGACCGAGAGGTTTTGAGGAGCATGGAACCACCTCTTAATTGCTGTTGTTCCCAGGTCCACCCTGATCCAGGGTGGTAGTACTTGTTAGGGTCCCAGCTATGGGCAAATAGTAACCCTTGAACTGGGTTCAAAACACTTTTTCTTTCTATGCGCCATGTCCTTTCAGAGTGTAGGTGATCATGGCTCTCCACCTCCTATCCCTTGCAGCTTTCAACAAGTTCCTTCCCTCTGCCACCTCCCCCCAGACCATGTTCTGTCATCCACTTGCTTAAGGCCACTAGGTATGTCATGCATTGTTTTCCCATGTCTCTCTTTCCCTCTATTTGACCTGTGAGTATCAAATTCTTCAGGACTCTCCTCTTTATGTCTCCCAGGAACTTCAGCTGCTTCTTCCTGATGTTAAGTATAAGCCTCCTCCTTGTTTGCATGCTCTCTAAGAACTCATCGTTGCTCATGCACTCAGTCCATGATATCCTCAGCATCCTTCTGTAGAACCACATCTCCATCACCTCAAGTCTCTTCTTCATCTTTGAGGAAATCATTCAACATTCACTATCGTGAAGAAGAACAGTTGTCCCGTAACAGCTCAGTATTCTTTTCTTTGTTACCAAAGAAATCCTCCTGTCTCACAATACTGTGCCCAGCTTTTGGAATGCGTCCTTGGCCATTCCAATATGTCTGTGGGTCTCAGTGTTGCATTTACTGTCCTCTGTCAGAAAAGTTCCCAGATATTTAAACTTCTGAGTCTGCTTGATTCTAGTGTTCCCAACCTGCAAATCGCATTTCAGGCTGATCCTTTTACTGGTGATCATGCATTCTGTTTTCTTGTAGTTTATGCTTAAAGTATAAAAATACCAGCAATACATTTTTGAAAAAAAATTACCAGCAATTCATTTGACTCTCAACAAAACCTTCTTTACAAAAATACGTCAATGAAACCTGATCTACAAACTGATTTCTTACAAAGAATACATATTCTATTCCTACGAACATATCTTAAAAATCTTGTTGGCATTAAATAACACATTGAGATTGATATGCCATTAAACAAAATAAACTAAAGTAAACAAACTGACATCTTCTTCTTCTACATGACATGTCCCTTCAAGACATAGACAATCATGGCTCTCCACAATTTCCTATCCTTTGTAACTCTTAGTAAATTTTGTCTTTTCATTATCTTTACTAATCCCTGTTATGCCAACCATTTGCACAAACTCATTAGGTAGATTATGTTTTGCTTTCCTCTGTCTCTCTTGCCTTCATTTTGTCCTGTGAGTGTCAGATTTTCCACACTCTCTTTCCACATTATGTGCCCTAGAAATTTCAACTATCTCTCTCTGATTCTAAGTATGAGTGTCCTTTTTGTTACCATTTTCTCTAAAACTTTGCTGGCATGTTCAGTCGATGATATTCTCAGCATCCTTCTGTAGAACTACATTTCTCTTGCCTCAAGTCTTTTCTTCATCTCTGAGGTGATTGTCAAACATTCACTGCTATATAGAATGACTGATATTACATATCAGTTAAATGTTTTTTCTTTGTATTAATCAGCACATCTTCAGAATAGAGTATCTGTACTCTGTGAAAACTCATATACAGGGTGTATTAAAAATACTTTTACAAACTTTGGGGGTGGCACAATATCTCCACATTCAAACTCTGCCACTAAATTGAAAGCTTTAAGTATGGGTCTAAAATTCGCCAGCGGTCTGAAGAAAGATGGCACAATCACTACCTTAACCAAGATCCATAATTTCAGCCACACTGAAACTGAAAAAGGTCTCATACATGACATATTAGCAGCCACCCTCACTAATACCCCTGGAACTACACTACCCAGGAGATATATATAAGCACTAAAAAACTTATCCATGAACAAAAACATCATTATAACACCTTCCAACAAATGAAGTGGTAGAGTTATAATGGACACCAACATCTACATTGAAAAATTAGAATCCCTTCTAAATAACAACACTTACAACCAATGAACAAACTAAAGTATAAACACTGACACACACATTCAATAAAACAATAAGGAAACTGTCAAAAAGCAAAAATAATTATGGTCTATATTATTAGAGTACCACCCCACTATATTTTTATCATGATATATAATATGATAAAATAAAATGAAGAACAAGTAAGAAGCATATTTTATTCTAACATGTTTCACCTTTATTAAGGATTCAGCAGATCTATAATAGAAATGAAAAAACAAAGTGACTGAGTACTGGTATGTTATGATAACCCCTTCCGACAAAGGAGGCGGTTTAATTAAAATGGATACTAACATCTACAATGAAAAATTATAATCATTTCTTTATAATGACAATACCTACAACCAATGAACAAACTATAAACACTGACACAGATTCAATAAAACAATAAAGAAACTGTCAAAAAACAAAAATAATCATGGTCTATATTATTAGAGTACCACCCCACTATACCCAAACTATATAGCTTACCCAGACACATACTCAGCATACCCTTCAGACCCATTGTGTTCGGAATTAATAGTGCTCCCCACAAGTTAACTAGAGCCATCACAGATATCCTAACACTGTTCCTTGGCACCATCAACACAACATACATCTAACACTCGGGTGACTTACTCCAAAGAGTACGTAATATAAATATGACTAACATGTCTATGGCAAGTTTAGACATCAAATCACTATACACCAATAGACCCATCACAAAATGCTTCAATATATTTAGAAATCACCTCAATAATTCCAAGGAAAAACTTCCTCTACCCATCCAAAAAGTTATAAAGATATGCAAATTAATTACTAACTACTGTTTCTTTTCTTTCAATAACATTTTCTACAAACAAAAATTTGATTTACCCATGGGCTCAGCTATCAGTTGTGTTCTTGCTTGCCACATTCTAGAATTCTTAAAATCTGTCCCATTTAAACATATCATACCAAACAGTTCTATTTAGCTGCAATGCATAGATGGCATCCTCTTATTTTATCCCCAAGATTCAAACCTATTATGCATAATAATAAAACTCAATAAGGTTGAACCCACCATCGAGTTCATATATGAATTTGAAACAAACATCTATCTACCTTTCCTTGACATCTTATTAACACACAACAATGATAAATTAGATTTTAAAGTTTACTGAAAGCCCACAAACAAAAACAACCTATTTCTATTCCCACTATAACCAGAGAATAAAATCTGGACTAATCATAGGATTTTACCTTAGGATATGGAGCCCTAAGTACCTAAATGAAGAAGAGGAATATATTGAGAAAACATTCAAACTTCTCCACTACTCACACCATTTCATCCTCAGTGATAAAAAGTATTCCCAAGAATGATTAAAAAATTCATAATCTTGCTCTTCAAAACCCTTTCAACTAAACTCACAAAAGAATTAAACTAGGATCATTACCACCACCTCCAAGACAATCAGGGATATAATCAGGAAGAAAAATTAACCAATCACCATTTCAAATGCTGGAATTTATCAGATAAAGTGTCTAATGTGCAAGAACATTTCCATGGGGAGACATCACATGATCTAAAAAACCGGATCCATGAACACAAGAGAGACTTGCATTTAGACAGACATTCTAACTCTCTCATCTTACATTGAAATGACATGGGACATAACTTTGATTTCACAAATGCCAGCCTAATTTAAAATGAACATAACCTTTTAAGGAGAAAATATTTTGAAAGTATAATTATAATATTACTACCAACTACAAACCCTCATTTGAAACATTACATCATGTCACCATCTTTCTATAGATCCATTATTCATGAATCTAAGTTATGTCTATCTAATAAATAAAATAATGAAAATTTACAAATCCTTTTCAAAAGATACACATGATAAATGCTTTAATGATAAATACAAACTAAAACATGATTATTACAACATGTTGATAGGTCTCATCAACCTACACAGAGGTGACAACAACAGACATTCCCCACACTGACATAAACAAGGGTGACAGCAAGACATTCTTCACACACACACACACATATATATACACTTACATGAATTAACATAACTGTCCAGCATACATCTAGGCATTTAAATGTTTCTTTACATACATACTCTTACGCTATAACACATTTTAATGAACAAAATGTTCCTCACACATATTTATATATCACCTATTGCTTTAATACATGTGACACATATCTGATCAATAAGAACTAACCAAAATCTTGACATACCAGTACTCTGTCTCTTTGCTTTTTTTCATTTCTATCTCAATCTCTGATGAAGCTCTAATAAAAGTGAAATCTATTAGATTAAGATACGTTTCCTACTTGTTCTTTATTTTATTTTATCATATATAATATATATATATATATATAAACACACACATGCACATATATATATGATAAAATATAGTTTTAAAGTATGCTATATTTATAGAGCAAAAGCTCTCAATAACCAGAATTTAACATGCAAAATCAAACAAGTACATAATTGAAATATCTTGGAAGTGTTTTACAGTGAAAATCCAAAAGCGCATTGTGATAGCCAAAGATGCATTCCAAAAGCTAAGCAGAGTATTAAGAAATGGAAAAATTTTGTTAGAAACAACGAAAAGTACTGAAATGTTACATAATATCAACCCTCCTGAATGACAGTGAGTGCTGGACAATCTCCTCACAGATGAAGAAGGCACTTGAAGCAACAGGAATGTGGTTATGCAGAAGGATGTTGAGGATACCAAGCACCAACAATGAAGTTTTAGAGAAAATGCAAACAAAAAGAAAACTTATACTTAACATCAGGGAGAGATAGTTGGAATTTCTGGGACACATAATAAGAAAAGAGGGCTTAGAAAATTTGATACTCACAGGACAGATTGAGGGCAGGAGTGATACAGAAAAACAATGATTGACTCACTTGGTGAGCTTCAGTAAATGGATGGTGGAACAAGGTTTGGGAGAGATAACAAAAAGACAAAATTTATTAAGAGCTACAAAGGTCAGGAAATTGTGGAGAGCCATGATAACCTAAATCCTGAGGGGACATGGTACATAGAAGATCTATTTTGGAAACCTACTTGGAGACAAAGTTGTTTCTGATTGGACTGCTTTTGAAACCTCAATGCTACTAAATTTTGAATTTCACATTTTCAGGCTACATTTAAAATGAGCTGGGATAAATTAAGCTACTGATGAGAAGAAAGTTAATTCAAAATTTATTAGTCCTAAGCTTTCAAATGTAAACCAATCAGGCAATTCTGACTTGCTTGCAGTTCATCTGATAAAAGAGCTTTCATACTATAGACAGTACGAAAGTGGAATCTTACAGCCAAATATATATATATATATATATATTAGCCATTAACTTATATATATATATATATATATATATATATGTGTGTGTATGTATTAGCTATCATCTTATATATATATATATATATATATATGTGTATGTATTAGCTATCATCTTATTTATATATATATATATATATATATATATATATATATGTGTATGTATTAGCTATCATCTTATATATATATATATATATGAGCTATCATATATATATATATATATATATATATATATATGTATGTATGTATGTATGTATATATATGTATGTATATATAGTTATTACCATATATATGTGTGTGTGTGTGTGTGTCTGTCTGTCTGTTTTTAAATAAAAAGAAACAAGAGGTAAACTCTTCTTAACTGACACATTTTGTCCTCTGAGGGACTTTATCAAGGCAATGTAGGACGTATTTTATTGCACATGTTTATATACAAAAGTGAGGATGTCATCGATTTATCAAGGCTTTTAAATTTGAGAACATTCATGAATGTTTGTCAGGTGGTCAAAAGGTCAATCAAAACATGTGGAGGATACAAAGTGTCATAATTCAAAGTCTGTCAAAAAGTAAGTGAGCAATATTGAAGAAGTAAGCGAGTGATATTCATAGTTTTTCCTCTTGCCTATATATATATATATATATATAGGCATGTATGTATTGGAAGTATATATATATATATATATATATATATATAGGCATGTATGTATTGGAAGTATATATATATATATATATATATATATATATATATGCATGTGTGTGTGTGTGTGTGTATATATATATATATATATATATATATTGGAAGCATGGAAGCAGTCGAGTTCATTACATTCATTTAAGTGCTAATACCCTTGTGAAATCTATCTCTTCATCACTATAATCAAATGATATGTGCGGCTAAACTCACTGTTGATGCTAACAAATGAGCTGCTTGGCTCTCATATGTTGAAAATGATGGGAGAGTCCTATATATTATATATATATATATAAAAACCTAATTACCTGCCACCCACTCAAAAAAAAGATTTAAAAAAGAATCGATTTTGATTCAACTAAAACAACCATCCCTAAATCACAATAACTACTGCTGTAGACCTTACATTCTTTGTTTATATATATATATATATTACCTGATAATACTACTGTCAGTTGAAATTTATAAAATCTTTTTTTAAAACAATTTTTCAAGAAAAAAGGTTTCTCAAATTCACTTACAATTATCTATATATACATAAATTATTTATTTTATCTATATATACTTATAGTTAGGATTAATCTGAGTAAAAGTTTGTCTATTAACTGACTGATGTTACCTTCAGTATCTCAAATCCAGAAATTCATAGGCGGACCTGTCCGCCCTCACTTCAGTAGGTATCAGCAATTTACTGCTTATAATTTTTGATTTTTCTTTATTATATGCATTTAACATTGGTTGAAGTTTTTTTATTTTTTGTGTTTGTGTGTGCTTTTGTGCACATGCAGCCATGTGGCCATCTGCGTAGATGTGTGTATGTGTAGGGTGTTGTGATCATTCGTCCCTTTCACGTTTCATTCATAGTTATTTATTTTATCTATATATAATCATAGTTTTTTATGAGGGCTTCCATGCTATTATAAACTTCCCAAAGATCATAAATTATTCTGCTGGATGTCTTTCAGCAATATATGAGGTGATGCTGAAAAGTTCACAGCCTGATCAAGGAGAAATTAAAAAAGAAACTTTCTAATTCTTGATCCTTTGATCAGATTTGATGAAGTGGGCCAAGAACTATTCAGCATCTCCCCTTGTAGTAATAAAAACAAACAACAATGTTAATGATGAGATCAATTATTTTCATACAGCAAATATTTGGCATTAATTGACCAAAGTGTTAACATTACTTAGATGGAATTAATAATACCTTTGTCTTAAAACAGTTTTTCAGGGAAATATGCTTCTCAAGTCCACTGTTATTGCTCTTTCTTGTACTTATGAGTGTTTTCTGCCAAACTTTTGTTTAGGGAAGTGTCAAAAGTCAAAATCTTCATAATGTCAATATTTTCTCTTCGAGTTAGATAGGCTATCCATTTTAGTTGTTTTTGCTGTTGGATGTCTTCAAGTGATGTAGTTTTGTGATTTGGTAAAGTGCTTTGTTTGTGATTGGGTAGCACTAGTCTATGAAATCTGAAGTAGGATCATTTCATTTAAGACCGACAGGGTTCATGCCCTTGAAACCATAAGAATATCAATCAGATCAATTTATGGAGTCATAATGACCCATTTAGAATTTTGGACAATATTTTTAGTGATTCAATGACAAGATTACTAATATTTACCATTTAATTTCTGCAGCCTGTACAAGTGGAGATAGTTAAGAGTTCATTTGTCTTATCACCAGAATAATATAACTTTGTCACACAGCCAAATTTAGTGCTGTTATCTGATGTAATTCTCATATTGTCCTTAAAACCATTTTCATCTTCAATTCTATTACTCTTGTAATTCTCTTCACTTTAACGTCCTTTCTCACCTTTAAATCTAAATTAAATGTACTGAGTAAGAAACTTATGATACTATATTGGAACCTCTGATTATTGATCTTCTAACATAATCACAAGGAATAGTCCCAAAGTCTCAAGCTTCAAAAGGTGACAAAACAAATTCTTTCTTGACAATAAAACCATTGTCCATTCAATTTAATATCATTATTCATCAATTCATTTAATTAATGACTCAAATGAATGGTGAATTTATGAATATATCTTTGTGTTAGAACACCTGTTTATATGACAGACACATTATCACTGAGTGTTCTAGAATGTAGCCTTATCCAAGACTTGATATACAACAGATATGTTCAGATATATTCCTTACTTCCACCAGTTCTAACCTTCATGAATAAGATCGGCCATGCCACATACATTGTAGAGAACCACCCCCATTCTCTTTGTATTCCATTGAGAGATACAAGTCTTGCTCAAACAGCATATTCCCATGAATCATTACTTTGTGGAACTGACTCCCAAGAGGATGCTTCCTCAATCACTATAATCTTGAATCCATTCAAGTCTACAGCTAATCTTCCCAACATATAAACTGTGCTGTTACTCCTTACTCTGTATCCCTCTACCTTGAGTGGTTCTTGTGTCTTGAACAGGATGAACATGATTTTTAAAAAAATGTATTATCATGTTGGAAATGATGATAAAAATTACTTTTTCCAAGTATTCATGTTAATGATTATTTTTCTCAGACTCGTATGGGATGGTTCAAGCAAGCCGATATTTATTTTATTAAACAGTGAAATTAATAACAAGCCTAGAATGAGAAGTCTTACTAAAGAAAGACTGTGCCTATGACAGGAATCAAACCTTTCGTCTCAATCTAGACTGGCTGTTATTAATTTCACAGTTTAAGAAAATAATAATAGTAATAGTAATAATAATAAAACAGGGATAGCAACTCAAATGTGTGTACTCACTAAAAGTAACATTTATGGTGATAAGAAATAATGTCAGATAAAAATCCATTGAAAAATGTGTGTGTGTGTGAGGTGCATGTTTGGACAATTTGAACAGTGCCTCCAAAACTGAATGTAGTATAGATCTTTGCCACTACTCTTTGTGAGTTGTTCTGTAAACAACAGGCAAAATGTCTACTCTGAAGTTGTTGGGGTAAGTAGTAGGAACTATTTTTCATAATCAAAATACCTAATCTTTTGGGTAGTTAATATCTCTCTGTTTCTGTCTCTTTCTCTCTCCCTCTCACACACAAAATTTATCTGTCCATTTAACTGAATTTGAAATCATTCAGACCAACCTGAATTTTAAAAAAAAATTATTGATTGTAAAGATATACTTTGTATATTAACCCAATAGTCCCCTGGTGAGTATAGGACCACACCTTCACCATAATGGATGCTGCTGCAGCTTCTGTAGCAAGGGTAGAGTTTCTAACCTCAGCCTGATTAATTCTGAATTCAGAGTTGTACTTCTCCTAGACTGGCTTCCAACCAAAGCTAGAGAACTTAGTCCACCCTGCTTTATCCCTATGACAGAATATAACATACCAATCTTATAAATGCTGCAATATGCAAATATCCAAAATATTTATCATTTATTATCTGTCTATATTTCTGAGATGAGGTATTATGTACATTATTTGGACTATTCTCCTCATCTTTGTCACCATATTTATTACAACATTTTGGCCGTTGTTCACTCTTCAGGTAGTTGGAATGTTGAGCTGAACCCTTTATTTCGCTCACTGGGGTAGACTGTTCTAGTTCCACGTGCCATGTTTAATGGATGTCAGTTATCAGTTATCTCCTGTTAATTTCCCTCTGAAAGTTCTCCACTAACTTAACCGGCTATTGAACTCACACTCTTTGGGTCCAGTCACTGGATCTAACGAATGCCTTTATCCACTGTGCCTTGTGGACATCTGTGTATGAATTTCTGGTTATTATAAACCTAAAATCTTCAGCAAAAATTTTTTTTACCAGTGCTCATATTGCAATTTTTGCTGTTATCATGTATGTTTTTACCAGAACTCATATTGCAACTTATGTTGTTGTTATTGCTTTTCTCTGGCACTCCTTATTACTGGTTCCCATATTGTATTCATGTCTATGCTTGGTCGGCTCAGGAGATTTTTGTGGCCTAGCATATGTGCTGATTCCTTAAGTTTACGAATTTTCCAATGGTGTTTGTTGTCTATGATCTCAACTTGATCCCACAGAGGGTGGTGATCTCCCTTCTGTCTCCATATGGGGTCAGCCACACCTGATTTTCCCACTTCCCCTCGTGTTACAGCTTTCAGGTGTTCTTGAAGCCTTACCTTAAGGGGGCAGCCTGTCTCCCCTTTATATTTCTTTCCGCAGCTGCACAGGATGGCGTACACACAGTCTTTAGTCATGTTCTCCTCTATGGGGAATCTTACTCGGGAGAGATATCTGTGAAGTGTCGCCCAGCTTTTGAAGGTTGTCCTGATGTTATATGGACCGCAGATCCTTTGTATTTTCTCTGATAACCCCTTCACATAAGGCAGGCAGACTGTTTTCTGAGTGTTGTTGTCCTCCTCCTCTTGTACCCACCTATCCCAGTTTTATGGCAACTCAGAGGGTGGCACACAGAGCCTTGGTAACTAACAATCAGCCTGATCAGAATACCGTCTTTGTGAATCTTAGGGAGACTGTATATGTGAGGTAGCTTGGTGTAATGCTGCGATAACTGCCTATACGTCTTAGGTGCAAAGTGATCCTTGTTCTTGATTAGTATCTGTGACAGTTTGTGTTCTGTTTTCATTGTAGGATCCTTTTTTACTTTGCTGTAGCTACCGTTGCTAATGAGGTCTTTCAGCTTCCTTGTATAATCTGATTTGTCCATCACTACAGTCACATTGCCTTTGTCAGCTGGTAGTATGATGATGTTTTCGTTCCTCTGTAGGGATCTGATTGCCAGCCTCTCCAGTTTTGTTATGTTAGACCTGAGCGGCTTGGCCTTCTCCAAGGTCTGCCTCACCTTCCATCTCAGTTCATCCGCCTGGGCCTGAGGGACATTCAAGCCACTTCCTCAACTCTGGTAATGATGTCCAAGTATGGCACTCGCCTGATGGTTGTGGTGAAGTTGAGTCCCTTATTCAATACTGTCTCCTTAGAGGCACTTAGCTGATATTGGCTGATGTTGACTACTGCTTTCACTCGTGGGTGATGGAACTTGTGCGTCACCTTCTGATCTTTCAATCTATTTAATTTTTGTACCTGGTGAGCCTTGACTACACCGAATTCATGTCTGAAGAATTCCTCGAGCCTCTGGGAGATATGAGCTTGTAGTCTGTTTTATCCAATGATTGTACTGGATTCTCTCTTGGACAAGGGCATGTCTCACTTTCTCTGCAACCAGACGGGATCTCCTTGAATTGACAGGAAGTCTTGGTGCCAAGACTGAAGGAATGAGTTGCAGGTCTTTGCATCGGTGTAGGAATGTCAGATGGTTCGATATTCATGCCAGTTTCTGGTAGGATTTTTCAATTTGTCTCCATATTTTTGGTATATCAGGTCTGTACCGATCCTTCAGTATCGGTCTATATTTCTGAGATGAGGTATTATGTACATTATTTACAATATTCGAACTATTGTCCTCATCTTTGTCGCCATATTTCTTACAACATTTTGGCTGTTGTACGCTCCGGCCTTCTTCAGAGAGAGAGAGAGAGAGAGAGAAGGGAGATCACCACCCTCTGTGTGATCAGGTTGAGATCATAGACAAGGAACATTCCCAATGCTGTAAGCTAGCTTTCCTATGTCTTTTCTGTAAATATTTTCATAGCAATTTTTCTAATCAGCTCTCCTCTTTGTTTATTTTCTTGTAAATAGTTTTGTTTCGCATTTGTAAATATTCATTGTAGTTTAAATTTGTTAAATTGTTATTTTATTTCCCTTCCCACACAGACATGAATTGTACATATGGGGAGTATTTAAAATTTTCATAGACACTGAGGCATTATGGTAGATGTTGTAAGAATGGTAAGTAAGAATGCATTGTTTTGGTGTAAGGAATATTGTGGTATGTTTGGGTCAGTGATTGTGGCTAGCTAAGTTTAATGTTAAGACAGAAGACCATCCTTTTTTCCTCTTTCTCCATTTTGGTCGTGTGCCACATTTCTGTAAATACTGCAGAATAAATATCATTCTCCTCTTTGGCACCTCAACCCAGTCCAAGTGTCTTATGTCCCCATGAATCTGTGATAAGTTGCCTCCCCACTACTACATCTCAATTTTAAAAGGTAGTATTCATATAAAATACAAATTTTATTGTAATCTAATTATATATCATAACTGATCATATGAAATGTAGGTGAACAATTCAACAAGTAAAGTTTAAAATAAATACAATGTATCTAAATACAAATTAGAGACATATCATAATAGATCATTCCATCTTAAATAAATCAACAATGTTTTGCAACAATGTTTAACATCAACTTGAGATTCTTCTTGTTAAAAAGTTGAATAATTTTAACATATTTAACATTGTGTCTAAAAAATAGTGAATTTTATATTGTGTTTTAATGAGACTTAGCATGAGAAAAACAAATTCATGAATTTGGACAAAAAAACACTATATAAAATTCTCTACATAAAAAACACTATATAAAATTTACTACATGAAAAACACCATATAAAATTTACTACATGAAAAACACCATATAAAATTTACTACATGAAAAACACCATATAAAATTTACTACATGAAAAACACCATATAAAATTCACTATTTTTTAGCCACAGTGTTAAATGTGTTAAAATTATTCAACATTTTAACAAATAAAATCTCAAGTTGGTGTTAAAAATTGCCACAAAACAGTGTCCCTAATTTGTATTAAGATGCATTGCATTTATTTTCAATTTTTTTTTAGTTAAAATTGTTCATCTATGTTGCATATGATCCATTATTATACATAATTCGGTTACAATAAAATTTGTATTTTAAATGAATACTACCTTATGACAGTTGAGTTGTAGTAGAGTGGAGGGTTGGCTATATGATAGATTGGGAGGGGAGTGCAAGATCTTTGCACCAACCCTACCCAAGGGCATTAAATGAGAAGTTGAACTTGACTCATTGATTCCATTCTCTGTGATCATAACTATTACATTACCCTCTCAGACATATAAGAGTAACTATTGTAAATGATGTGATTCTGTGAGTATGTATACATATGCAGGCACAAGATAAAAATATACACAAAAACTCTTAATTAAAATGTGCTATAAATGATGACAGGAATTTTTTTTAATTTCCAATTAGTCTATTTGTGCTGCTCAGTATTTCCTGAGTTTTATATTTAATTTTAAGCATATGACTCATCTCCGAGGATTTGTTTTATGTAGTTATGGGAATTTGTCATACCAGAACTCTTAACTGACAATGGCAGTATGCTGTGAAGTCGAATTTGTGTGTGATAGACCCTGTGAGAAGAAAGAAAGAAATAAATGAGAGGGAATGGCTCTCAGGAGATTAAAAATTGAACAGAAATTGTGAAAACAAAAATAGAAAAGGGTTTGATAAACTAGCAGATAAGAATAAACAACGAATGATTTCTCTCTCTCTCTCTTCAGAGATAAAAGAGATTTGTTTCTAATCACATCCTCCGCATGCAAAAGACAAATTTTCTCCAGCTGAGCTAGAAAGCCTGTAAAGATTTATTTACTTTTAATGATTTTATTCTCCAATGAATAAATAATAAAAACTACACATCAGCACTCTCACTGTTTCATCTTCTACTTTTCATTTGATCAGTTGAGAGAAAAAGTGAAAGTAAATGCAAGTTTTGCAAGCCATTTGAAAAGTTGTTGCAAAATGAAATCTTAGAATATTCGGATTCAAGATTTGATCATCATGTTTACCTCTATTTTAAATCCCATATAAAGCTACTTCAAATATAACAACAAAGATATTTAAATTATTAATTGTATTTACAAGGGGATGATGAAAAGTTCTTGGCCTAACCAAACAAAATTCTGATGTTTTAGGTTATGCTGAGAAGTGGCTCATATAAAGTATTCTAAAATCTGCAAACTTACTGATACTCTTCTAAAGAACTTCTTCTATGAGCCATGTCCCTTCAGGATGTGGGTGATCATAGCTTGCCACAATTTCCTGTTCTTTGTAGCTCTTAGAAAATTTTGTATTTCTGCTAACCCCTGTTCTGCCAGCCATTTACACCACCACCACAACAACGAAAACAACAACCACCTTCTTTGTCTTTTCATGACATGGCTGATCATGGCTCTCCACAGTTTTCAGAGCATTTCTCTAAAGTCTGAGCTCAAAAGCTTCACCTGCAAATTTTCTTTAACCAACTCTATAATATCTCTTCTATGATCCCTCAAGATGTGATGTGAAATTTTTATTTTTTAATCTGCAAGGTGATAATGCCACTAAGACAGAAGAGGTTAATCATGGTAAAAAAAAAAAATTTTGCAAGTACAAAAAGGAATTGGAGACATTATTATAAACATTAGTATTTATAGAGTTAATTCTTATAACATTGTTTTGAGTTGCTGTTAAATGTGGTTCTGTTTCACTCCAGGAATGGTCATGAAGTTTATTTTATTTGAAACTTTAATTTCTCTTTTGGGTGTTTTAGTGAATTATTGTAGCTGTAATCGACTTCTTTGTCTTGTGTAATTCTCAAGTGTCCCCTAATATGGGTGTCAATGCAATTTTCAACACTTAAAATCCCTCTAGCTGTGTTTTCATGTATAGTCTATTGAGGGCAACTCTTCAGTGCAATGTGATATACATTATCTTCAATTTTTCTTACAAAATCCAACTTCCTCAGTTCATCTCTTGTACAGTTTAAGAAAGGTCCTGAATGTCATACACTAGAAACTTTCCTGGTATTTCCCTATAATCAAGTCTCTAAATCTTAGTTTACTTTTGAATATTTTTTTAGCTCTTTTGAGTTGATTCTGTCATCTTCTTCTGCCCAATTGGATCCCCTTTCACTATTCCTCCAAATCCAAATCCAGGGCCTTCTAATACTTGTTGGAAGAATCCCGTCACTGGTTGACATACACCATTCCCTATCTCTGACCATAGTGGGCAATGTGGGGCCTAAGGTATCATCATGCTATCTTACATGATTGCCCACAATCCACTTCTATTCCACTGCCTTGGTGTCCACTCTGTCATTCTAATATTTGTACCTGTTGTCTCTGACAAGTATCTATGAATAGTGGTCAACTCCTGAAGAGTTGGCTAGTAATCATCGACACTTGTAAAATTTATATTGTTTCTTATTAATTTTGTGGTTGGTGAATCCAGTTCATACAATGTTTCATATTTCTTTTTGTGCATCACTAACATTGCAGTCTTCTTGATTCTAAACTGCGTTCTGATGTTCTGGATGAATATCCCAAATGTCTACATGATATTTCAAATAAGAAACTGTGTATCTTATCACTCTTACTGTCTGAGGATTGTGAGACAACAGAATCAACATCTAAGTGTCCACATGAAATTTTATATCACTAAAATCATTAACATATGAGTATTATTTTACTTATTGATATATATATATATAATATAAAAGGCTCAAACACTAATATTCCATGGTTATAATTTATTATATTGGAATTGGATCATGATTCCAATGTAATAAATTATAAAAATGGAATATTAGTGCTTGAGCCTTTTATATTATATTCTTACTCTGTCCTGGACATTGAGTTCTACCTGGATTCTATCCTCTTGGGAATTTATATATATATATATATATATATATATATTTACCACTAATATTATCAATATCTCTATCTATCTATCGATAGATCAAAAAAGAATCAAACCACCATCATAAAATTCTAGATAATTTATATAAATCAATTGAAGTTAGATTATCTACCAACTCCAACAATAAGGAAATAGTTGATAATAATAAAATTAAATATATAAAAGGTTTAGAACTAAACAAACAAAGTAAATTTAGAGTATTTAGAAAGACAAAAACGGTAAAAATAAACAGAAACACCACAGGCATAACATTGTTTGCTTTAATCCACCTTTTAATCGCAATGCTCAAATGAATATCAGAAAATTCTTCCTAAATTCAATTCATAAGCACTTTAATCATTCACCAACACTAAAAAAGAATTTTAACAAAAAATAATGTTAAGATCAGATATAGCTGTCTTAGTAACATCAATGAATCTATATCCCAACATAACAGTAATATATTAAACAGATACTCTCATCATTTAAAAAATAAATACAGCTACTGAAAAAGTATGATCTGTCCCTTAAACAGTCATTGTATGATTGACAATATTGTATACCGAGCTAATATACATTCTGGTAACAATGTCATATTTTATTTTGGTTCCACTGAAAATCCTTGGAAATTTCATTTCTACCATCATTAAATGACTTTAGGCAATATAAAATACAAAAATAGCACTGCTATCTCTAAACATTTTTGGCAATTAAAGAATGGTTATAATACACCTATTATTACATAACATATTCTAGCAAGAGGTTAATCTTATGATGGGAAAGGCAATAGATATAATTTATGTCTTGTTGAAAATTAGTTATCTTAAAACATTTAAATAACCCTAGCTTATTAAAAAGAGAAATGAATTGATGTTTACATATAGGCATAAAAATAAATATCTGCTCAAATATTTTGATCCAGATTAATTTTTAATGTAAATTATAATTTTTTTTTAAGAACCAGTAATCTCCCTTTGTGTTTAATATAAAATATTAATATTCACAACTTTTTCTTTTTACATATATAGATAAATCCTGTTTATTTTAAATGCCAAATATATTTAAAAAAATTAAAAAACTGTAATCCCAGTATAATATATAACTGCACCAACCAGATATTTTTATTATAATTTAAGTTATGTAACAGTCAGTCTCTACTCAGCACCTGAAGATTGTGTTGTGCATGAAACTGAGTCATGCTATCAGTGAGGGATAATATGTATATTTATTAATATCTACTTAATAGGTCTGTTTTATTATATCAAGCACTGTTTTATTAACACCAGCACTATTATAATTCTCTCTCTCTCTGCCTATATATATATATATATATATATAAAATAGTGTATTTGAGCAGCTGAGAGTGTATTCTGATTAAGCTTTTTGTTCAATTTTTCTTCTGTTCATATAAGTCTTTTCTTTTCTGAACATTAAAAACTGGCCAAATGTTCTATATATATATATATATATATATATATATATATATATATATATATATATATATATATATGACAGTTTTTGGCTATTCTGTTAACCATTATCAAGCATGTTTTTTTTTCCAAACTGACTTAAACATCTAAACCTAAAAACAAATACCTTGTAAAATATCATGAAGATGAATAGACGCACTATATACAACACAGGTAAAGTAATAGACAAAGGCAGTGTTTCCTCACAAACCTAAAAACAAATACCTTGTAAAATATAATGAAGATGAATAGACGCACTATATACAACACAGATAAAGTAATAGACAAAGGCAGTGTTTCCTCACCTGTTTTTAACCAGTTCTCCATTTGGGCTCAAACATTTTTGTCAAATTAATTTTTGAATATTATACTGAATTCATCTTCATAGCAAGATGACGCTTGGGTATTAGTGCAAAAATATTTTCAATATTGTTTTCATTTCTATCATAAATACCAATGATTAAAATGTTAAAAAAAATTATATGATAGCTTATCTCAATGTTTTCGATGCAATAGTTGACTTTGGTACTTACTGGCTAAGGCTTTTACTTTAGGTTCCATGCTGCTTAAAAGCAATCGTAGATCTCCTCATTATGCAATTTGCAGGTTTTTTTGGATTACTAAGAAGCGGTGTAACTGTATTGAAATCACATTCAACCATACAGGAAGATGGAAAAACAATGAAGAAAAGTTTGATAGTTTCCCAGGGCTTTAGATACCATTCAGAAATGTCCTTTTGTCGCCAATATTGAATAATTTTTGAAAATTAGAAAAAAAATGGATAAATGTGCGTCAATCCCTGAGTATGTTCACCGCTACCTACCAAATGAAATAAAAATTCCCAGTGACCCCTTACAACATAACAGAGCCAACAAGGGGGCGCTAGCACCCCTTTTGGTTGGTTGTTTGGGGTTTTATGGCATATCAACCACTACGGGTTATTTAATGCCAGATCCAGTTTCCAAATATTTATTAAATATATATATATACTTTGTAAACATAATTTAAGGATAATGTTGGCAACATCATTGTTTCAAGAACATATAGCTGGCGACAAATGATGTTGCCAGCTATACACCCAGGACGCGGATGTAGTTTGTCGCCACACCCAGGACATGACCTGGAAGTTTGGAAAAGACCTGGAAGTTCACTATTTGCCCGTAGCTGGGACCCCAACAGGTGCTACCACCCCGAGTCAGGGTGGACCTGGGAACACCAGCAATTAAGAGGTGGTTCCACGCTTCCTCAGAACCTCCTGATCAGAGGCCTTGCTGTTGGATACAGTTTAACGTCATACCCAGGATGACCCCTGTTGGGAAACACTGAACAAAGGCAATATTAAACAAATAAAATAACCAACTCACCAAAGGAAAAAATAAATAAATAAAATAAACAAACTGACAAATTAAGTAAATAAATAATAAACTAATTCACAATCTGTATAAATGCACACATAACCATAACTAAATAAATTTAATAATAATAATCAACAACAAATTAATGAATAAATATAAAATACACTAATTAATCAATAATAAATAATGAGTTAAAAGTTAACATTCTCGTACAATAGTTACAAAAAACTTCATTCTGATTCACAATTATTTCTACTCAATAGTTTTCAGAGTAATTCGAAATATAGCC
This sequence comes from Acanthosepion esculentum, assembly GCA_964036315.1. Taxonomy (NCBI): domain Eukaryota; kingdom Metazoa; phylum Mollusca; class Cephalopoda; order Sepiida; family Sepiidae; genus Acanthosepion; species Acanthosepion esculentum. The sequence goes on along the minus strand of OZ038478.1, from coordinate 35,490,138 downwards.
ATTGCTGTCAACCTAATAGCTATCAAGATAAGACAATAAACAAGAAATACCTGACATTGCTAAACCTATTGCCCCACTGACCAGCATATATAAATCATCAAGCCTCCACACAACACACATGGCCTGAAGAATGCATTCATATATCAAAGAGATTGTCACCAGTCAATGTTAACCACAGTGTCTACTTTCATATTTACACATACTCTATTCCTGATATTGAGCACTTTTACCAATAATATAGCCTATCTTTAAATATCTGTTATATATATCTTACATATATATATTTTATACAGAGATAAAATGTAAAAGTGTGTTATATAAATACTGTAAAAAAGAAGTGGGTTCTTGTTCTGACCTTAAAGTTAGAAACAGACATTTGCCAATGCAAAATGATCAACTGAAGAGAATGGTAGTGAATAACTACATCAATAGGAAATGGCTTTGGGGCCCAAACATTAATGTGAGAAGAAAAAAAATTATGCTAAGGAAGGAAATAAAGAGAATGATATTATAAACTGAATGCAAAGATTTCTGGGCAAACTATCAATTATTACAAATAGATCAACTGCAGACAGTAGTTAGGCAATTGATTGTTTCAATGAAAATGGTCTGTTGATTTCTGGTCCCATAGATTTTGGTAAGATTTATATAGCTATGTCTCAAGAAATCAAACATTCCTTTTTTATGAATGATTTTGCTTTCAATTCCTACATAAAGTAACAACCATATACCTAAAAAAATCTCCAAAATCACACCACTGACGTTCTTCAGTAACTTCCTGATTGCAGTTTATTGGATATAGATATTGTTTAAATATATATAACTGCCATTTAGTGGGTTCAAATTCAATCCCTGGATTCTGTGTGCTGTGTCAGGATGTTGGTGATCATACTCTCCACAAGCTCCTGTCTTTTGTAGCTCTGAGTAAGTTTCTTGTTTTGTTATACCTCCTAGTCCCGGTTCTTTCAATAATTTATGTAAACTCATTAGGTAAGTTATTCATTCAGTATATCCTATGAGTATTAAGTTCTCCAAGCCCTCTTTCTTCATGAGGTTTCCTAGAAATAAGTATAAGAATTAGAAAGAGACAATTTTTCTAGAACATGTAATGAGGAAAGAGGTGTAAACAATTTCTCACAGGACATACTAAAGGGACACAATAGGGATAGAGGAAAGCAGTAAATGGCCTCCTTAACCAATTTGTGTAAATGGTTGGCAGAATAGGGATTAGGAGAGATAGTGAAAAGACAAAATTAAATAACAATTGTTCTTTCATTTCCATTTTGCTTAAAACTTTGTCGTTAGTTACATGGGAAACAATATACACTAGCTTAGCAGGAACAAGAACTGATATTCAGTCAGCCAGTTATGTGTCATTCATGATACACACTTAGGTGATCATGTATCTTTTGATACATCACTGACGAGGCAGAATTTTTCCACAGTAGGTTGCCATTTCTTTCTGCCATAAACCAGTTGCCATCTAAGGCTAAAGAACCTCTCTAATAATCAAACTGAAAACAACAGTCTGAAAAAATTAAAGTCTATTGACGATTCCTCATCTCAAAAATGAAATATGGGCTTATAGAACACATTATGTTGAAACACTGGTTCCTGTATGTTCACCAAAGTTATGCAATGTTGAACCTGATCAATACCTAAAGGGGTCAGTACCTAGATCCCCCCTTGTTATCTTCTCATTTTTTTCTGATGGTCAAGTCATCAACTCCACCTATATCCTTCTTCTTCTATGTGTCACATCCCTTCAGGACATTATCACTCGTGGCTCTTAGCAGTTTTTCTCCTTTAAAGATTATCACCACACTGTTCAGCCATCCATTCATACAAGCTCATCAGGTAAGTGGCTCACTACCTTCCCCTATGTTTCTTAGGGCTTATGGACATATCATATTGAAATACCAGTTCTGATATGATTACCAAAGTTAAGAAACATAAAACCTGGTCAGTACCTATATGGGTGACTGCTTGGGAATACCAGGTGCTGTAAGTTTGGATGCATGAGTGGTGTAATGGATAATGGATCGGAATTGTTTCAATTCCAGTTGGGTTTGTTATATTCACTTATGTGCAAATAACCTTGGGAAAAGTACGATCCCACCTATTCTCCCCCAGTTATGGGTTAATTAGTAAGACTTGTATCACTAAATCATTATTATCACCAAAAAATATTCTTACAATCAGAAAATATTTTCTGGCTTTAAATAACCTGCAAAGTGTTGATAAGCCATAGAAAACAAATTAATCAGTCAATGAAATACTGATTAGCTATACAGGCATGTCTCTTCGATTTATTTACATTCTCTGGAATATAAATGTATAGAAACTAATGTGGCCACAAAGTGAGAGATCAGTTTGTCTAATGATTGTAATATAGAATTGATCGCCTACTTTTTGTTCACATTATTTCTTGTTTGCTCATCAAATTTTAATTACGTATGAATCAACCTCTTCTCCTCCCTAGTATGGTTTATTAAGACTTGTATCACTTAATCATTATTATCGACAAATTTCTTACAATCTGAAAATATTTTCTGGCTTTAAATAACCTGCAAAGAGTTGATAAGCTGTAAAAGATGAATGAATGAATCAATAGTAGTGGAATTAAATATATTAAGTCAAAAGAGGTATGGTAGAATTTCTTGATAAAATTTGTGTTCTTAAAATTTTATGAGGTCTGTCTGAGATCAGACATTGAATATTATCAATCCCACATCCACCAAAAAATTATGACTAAAAGCTGAACAACGAAAATGATATCTTTGTCCCCTTCGAACCTCATGCACTCATTCTTCTGGTCTCTTCACTTTTCAAAACAATTTGTAAAGATCAAAGTTAACTGCCTCATTATGTTCATCTGAATTTCATACATGAATTTTAAGTCTCCCTTTCAATGGTGCTTTCAGCTTTGGGTAAAGCTAAAACTTAGAAGTAATCAATTCTGGGCTCATGCAATAATGATGTATCTGAGTTGATGTTTTACTAAAAAACAACTTGCATAACAAATTTGTTGTCAAGCACATTGTAATGATGAAGATAAGAGTTGTCATAATACACAAGCTCACTCAATGGCAGTTGAATATTGACTGAGTAACCCTATGGGAGAATGTCTGTTCATGTATATATAGTAAAGTTTTAGAATGTTGAAAATATAAAATTATTCTTGTAAATAAACAATCTAATAAATAAATTATGTTTATAAATAATTTATGATTATTATTTTTGTTGTAAATTCTCAAGAACAATGTATAAATTCACTTTCATATGTTTAGGTTTTATTCCAATTCTAATCTTCACTTTTTAAAACAATAAACATTGTCGAAGAGTGAAGGTAGTTAAAAAAGCAGTATCATTGGGAAAGCCATCTTTTTGATGCTCTTAGTGTGAGCACGTTTATAATATATGAAATGGATTAAATACAACAAATATTTTAATATACTTTCTGTTTATACGTTTTTATGGATACACTTATTTGAATAAATGCTCTGTTTTTTAATTAAACAGTATTAATTACATTTACCGGCCTGAATGTTTGAAAAATTTTGGCAAAAATATGTGTTCTCTGACAGGAATCAAACCTGAATCCTATATGGAACTGTCATTAAGCCTGACATGCTACGACCATTCAGCCATAGAGAACTTCCAGTTTAGCCAAAAAAAGAAAAAAAAGTAGTAATTCACTTTGCTAAACCAGAAGTTCTTTGTGGCTGAATGGTCATAGCATGTCAGGCTTAATGACGGTTCCATATAGGATTCAGGTTCGATTTCGGTCAGAGGATACATAATTTCTACAAAATTTCCCAAATACTTGGGCCAGTAAATGTAATTAATACTGTTTAATTAAAAAATAGATCATTTACTCAAATAAGTTTATCCATAAAAAATGTATCAACAGAAAATATATTAAAATATGTTTATAATTAAATACAAAAAAAATATTAATATTTTTATTTCTTTCTCTTTTCCTCTTCCAACATCAACATTTCCACACTATTACAAAAAACAATTCTCTAAATTCTAAGTCCCTATGAGTTAACACAAGGACCCTGATGATTAGGGATTAGTAGAAACAGAAATAAAGCTATCTTTAAATTTTAGATGGTGTTGGCAAATTACAGTTTATTGTCACTTCATTATAATTATTATGAATAAGTAAGTATCTTAACACTGAGTTTAATTGCCAATCAATTCATTCTCAATATTTATATGAATGAAATTAAAAAAAGAAAAAACACTGACCATTACCTGTACTTGCTTGGCCACAATGGCACAAGGTGTTGATATGACATCAAGTTTTATCTAACCTATGAGGACATTAAATAGCCAGCTAAGGAATGGACAGTAACGTTTTGGGAGACTGTTGTTTAAACTGTACACTTTTTGGCAGAATATCCTTTGTAGCCTGTAATAGCTCCATTTATCTAATATATGATGTTTGGTTTTATGAGACACCTCTGGCTATTTCTTCACTGCTACTGATAGGAAGTATATTGCCTCTCCAGGCCCCTATTATCATGTGACACTCTTCCTCAAAACTTGACATTCAAAACAAAATAGCAAACTGAAAGTTTTAAGATAATGAAGGGGGAGCAGTTAAGAGGAAAAACAAATTTTTTTATTCCTTTTTCTGGTTGCCTATTATTTAAGCAGACAATGATTTGAAATGATAATTTTTAATGAAGTGCAAAATGTCATTACTTTCTTTTGTCCTTTAAGCAAATAATGATTTGAAATGATAATCTTTAATAAGATAAACAAAATCATTACTTTCTTTTGTCATTTAAGCAGATAATGATTTGAAATGATAAACAAAGATAAACAAAGTCATCACTTTTTAAACAAAGTCATCACTTTTTTTTAGTCATTAAAACAGATACGAATTTGAAATGATAATCTTTAATGAAGTGAAAAAAAAACCCACCATTTTCTTTTATAATTTTTCATTATTAACATATTCTTAAAGAGATTTTATCCATTGAAGACTTAAAATGTAATCTATAATTTACATTAACTCTAAAGCATAATACTGGAAAATACAAAATTTATTCATCAAAAAGAAAAAAAGTCCTGTTAAGAACTTCCACTCATCCCTTGCATGCAAACACAATTTCATTACATGCTTTAATATTCAGATCTTTTCTCCAGAAATATTTGACAGCTGTTACTGAAGATAATATAATGACAAGTTCTCTCACTGTTGCACCATCTTCTTCAGTGTTTCTGCTGATTTCAAGACTGCTATGGTCTTCTATGTGCCATGGCACTTCAAGGCATAGGCATTCATAGCTTTCCACAACTTCCTATCTCTTGTGGCTCTTAGCAGTTTTTCTCCTTCTGCTAAGACTCCTGCCCCGTTTCATCATCCATTCATACAAGCTCATCAGCTAAGTGGTTCAATACCTTTCTGTATCTCTCTTACCCGCAATATGCGCCATGAGGCTTAAGTATTAAAAGACCACCTTCCTCACTATATACCCAAAGAATTTAATCTGCGTCTTCCTGTTTCTCTGGTGAAGTGTCCTTTCCATTGCTATTTCCTTTTTCCTTGTTTACTCGCACCGTGCAAGGAATTTTCAGTATCCTTCAGAAGATAAAGTAACAGCAAGTTTTTTCCTATATTGCATCACCTTCCCCAGTAGTCTTGCTGCCATGGTCTACACATCTCAGTTCTAGCAAACTTTTAAAAGACTTAATTTCTTTGCAAATAACATTATTACTATTCCCAATGTTCCTGTGATTATGGGCATAACTGTCATGTTCATAATACATTATTTCTATAGGCTTTGATGTAAATATCTGGTTATTACTTTTTTTCACTCTATGATCTATTAATACACTTGCTGCTCATTTCTGAGTATTATCTTCTAGGGTGGCTGGCTAATCCCTGTTGCAGAGGCCTGATCCGGCACAGTTATGTTTTTTTCAACTCCCACAGAGCCAGCCTGTGGTTTATACTCCAACCTGGGTTGTGTTTTAACAGAGGATGGAAAATGTGACACTGAAATCTGAAGACACATCGCCATAGAAAGAGATGCCTTCAAAAAGCTAAGCAAAGTATTAAGAAACAGAAAAAATCATTAGGGGCAAAGAAAAGAGTACTGAAAAGTTATGTTATAGCTTTTTTCCCTCCTTTTGTTAAGGCACTCCCCTTTTTGCTGTGCATTCACATAAGCTCATTAGGTAAGTGGTTCACTGCCTTCTCCTATCTCTCTTGCCCTCAATGTTTCCAAGCCCTCCTTCCTCATTGAACTGATAACAAGACATGAGACTTTTAAAAGGCTTTAATGAACTAACAATACAGTTACATTTTCTTCTGAAGAGTCAAAAACAAAGGGAGGTTCTTAATTGTATATCAAATGGGAGATTACTAGGAAAAGACCTGTTCCCGAAAGGAGATGGGCAAGTGTTCAGAATACCACACTCATTATGGGTCCAAGGAATTTCATCTGCCTTTTCCTGATTTTGAGTATGTATTCTTTCTGTTGACATTTTCTTTTCCCTTGTGGCTTACTCACTCCATCCAGGGGATTCTCAGTATTCTTCTGAAGATAAAGCAACAGCAAAAGGTCTTGCTGCCATGGTTTAAATATCTCAATTCTAGCAAAATTTTTAAATATCTAATTTTATTGCAAATGTTTAACCTAAGTAATAAATTTGCAGGCAAATGTTTCCAACCCCAAAATTTATATGGAAAAGTTGACTTACAATTCCTATTTATTTTTTATATCTATAATAAGTATATCTTTATTTTCATATCTATAACTAGCCAAATTACCTGTACCTTGTTGCATGTCACACATTTTTTTTTGTAAGAAAATGAAAATTGATTTTAAATCCTTGTAAAAATTTGTTGAGAAAATCATTGCATTTCAATATTACTCAATGATTTTGCTGTATGTGACCTCCATCTTCTGGTTTTCTCCTCCTATATTTTGGATAGGCATCATTCCCTTGTCCAAATTGAAATTTAATTTAAATCAAAGGGAAAAAACTTTCAGTAGGGGTAGGTGCAAAAACACCTTGATCTGACCCCTTTGATATGTAGTTTATGTAATACTTGATTGAATGAATTGATGAGCAGATTTCAACATTGATATAACAGTTGAATTGTCACAACAAATATCTATTGTAAGGCACTACTCACTGGTTGGTGATTTCATGCTCAACTTGATTTCCATATTGTCTCATTTTGGTCATGCTGATGTTGCCTCCATCTACTGGCTTTCTCCTATATTTTGGATAGGAGTCATTCCCTTGTTCAAATTTAAATTTAATTTAAATCAAAGGGCAAAACATTTCAGTGGTGGGTTTGTGTTACCCCCACCTTGGGGTCTCCCTTTGATCAAAATGAAATATGCTTATCCAAGTACCCTGAGTAATATAGTTTCAGAATATATATGGTTATGGGGGTCTATCTCCAAAACCCTAGAAGTTTGATAACAAACAGACAGAAGCTACAACTTTATATATATATATATATATATATATATATATATATATAGATTAGTTTTGCAGTAAGGTACACTCTTTACAAGGCTCTGGTTCCACTCAAGGTAGAAGATTTGAACAGGTTAAAATTGTAGTCATCAGAGAAATATTGTCTTGAGAGTTGGTTCCACAGAGCAGTGGTTTGCGAGAAGCTGTTAGAGTGGAACTTACTTCTCACTGGTGTAAGACAGAGGGAATGTGGGTGGTTTGCTAATATGTAAGTGGTATGGCGTGTCCTTGCCATGAAGGTTTGAGTTGGTGGGACCTTTACCCATTCTTAAACCAAAAGCATTAAATTATCCTAAGTATATAAATATATTCTATAATCCAAGGGTAATGAATCATTTGTAAAAAAATTATATTGCAACACTTGTAATAAATCATAAAACTTTTAGCAATAACTGAAGAGATCTCATTATCAACTATTATTATGACTAATAATGACTTTTTAATGAGACAGATTTCAGATATTGTACTCTGATTGTAGGCAGAGCGACAAAGTCTATAGATATTGTGTTTCTAGTCAAAAATAGTGAACTATATATTTAAAAATTTAGAAATAAGTAATGGAAGAAAATTTATAATGTATACTTTGAACAGGCAGGAAAAAGTCATCAGAAGGTAACTTATAGCCATAAGTTATGAAAAAATATAATATTATAGCAAGAAGAGTCATATTTTATCTTGCAAGCAGGAAAGAAAAGGCCATGGGAAGAAAATTTCAAAATTACTGAACCATATTTTATTCTTATTAAATACTGTTTAGTTATTAAAAAAAATATCACCTATTTGAAATTAAAATATAATTTATTTTTCTTTATGACTTTTCCTAGTCACAATGTTTTCTCTACCCAATGCTGGGTATGATGATAAACTACATCGGGGAGCAAGGCCCCTGATTGGAAAGGTTTTGAGGAGCATGGAATCACCTCTTAATTGCTGTTGTTCTCAGGTTCACCCTGGCCTGGGGTAGTAGCACCTGTTAGCTATGGGCAAATAGTTAACCTCCAAACTGGGCTTAAAACACTATGAAAATATAAAAACAGGGTTTTTTTTATAGTAAAAATACTAGTTGCTGAGTGGAAAACATGGTGACAGTTTTTCAAGGCAATCTTCCTCTTTGAGAAACCCCCCCCAAATCAGAAAAGATGAAGTTTGACAGGAAATTAATCCTTGTTCTTCATTTCAAATTTTTCTGCTCAGCCAATGTTGTAGGTTAGGGTTGTTCTGCATTGGCCTTATAAGCTCTACATTTGTGAAAGCAACGTGTATGGAAACAGCATAAAAATTAATGCTATTGTTTTGTTTTGTTTATTAATTCATTTTGTTTGCAGCAATTAACACATACTTTTGCTGTTCTCTAATCCCCCCCCCCCCCCCGTGACTTAATCAGTAACAAGACTTACATTAGAAAGAATGGAATGACAGAAACCATTTCAATAGAGTACATAAAAGACATTAGCACTGAAACATATTTCTTCAGCCTACTCCTTAAGTGTCATGTCCCTTTAGGAAAGAGATAATAATATTTCTTCTATGTATTTAGAGGTTCTTGATAAAATAGGAAGAAGACTCTGCAATGTTATTGGCATCTCAGCTTCAGTCACATTCCTACTGCCATAAAGTAAATTCACTGTGCCTTTTCTATAGATATTTTCATGGTAATTGTTCTGATGAACTTTTCTCTATGGTATCTAGAATTTTTGAAACTAAGTGCAGTACTAGATTTGCAGCAAGGTCTCATCATTTTACAGATTGAATTCACTAGATGCTTGAATTGACTCATATACTTCTCACATGTAGAACTCTTCCAACTTCTTGCTTCCCAGTCAACTTTGATCTTCAAAATTGTTATCTTTTATCTTCTTAACTCATATTCTTTATTATTGTTCTCTCTCCTTCGTAATGTTTCTCATATTCTCTAACACTCAGCAATCTGCATCTTAGTGGATTTATTGCCTTCCTTGGGATGAACAAGGAGGATTAAGGAAAGGATAGGATTCAAGAATATAGAAGATGGGGATTGATGGTGCATTTAAATTTTTGAAGAGTGTAGTTATTAGAGAGTTCCACAGGCAAGAAAAGAAACTGTTGGAGTAAATGTGGTGGTTGCATTGAGCTATTCCAACAACAAATGGGTGGGACCTAGATGCCAATCTAGTATCATGTTTTAAATTCATGTAGTTAAGGTACCAAGGAAAAACACTTGTCAGGGCAGCTGCCTTGAAAATATATGTAGAAAAAACAGAGAGAAGCTATGCCACATTGGTGAGAAAGTGAGTGAAGTTGAGATGTCAGGTTTGATTAAATTGATTATTTTGTCAATACTTGTAGACACAAATATAAATTAACAATATTTAATGATCTCTGAAACATAATGACTGCAACAAGTAAATGTTTATAGACTAAAATATACATCTCAGCTCATTTTCATATCCTAATGTTCTAGAGGAACACAAACTCAAATCCTGGCAGAGAATGCATATTTTTCAAATAATATTTCTTGAATATTCAGACCAGTAAATGAAAATAATTAAATAAACTCATATAAAAAAAAACATTACCAATTCCCAAGACAAATACTTTTAGGCACAAATATAAATTACCAATATTTAACTATCCCTGAACCAGCTAAATGCTTATAGACTACCAATTCCCAAAATAAGTAAATGCTTGCAAACTAAAATATAAATGACTACTTATCCACAAACTAAATAAATTCTTGCAGGTCAGCTATAAACAACCAATATTTACTTATCCCTGAATTAAATTAATGCTTATAAACTGAAATATAAACAAACAATATTTATGTATTGGTAAACAAGCATATTAACACATAAGTGAATGTAATGAACTCAACTGGAATTCAAGGTTGTTTAAAGTCATACAAATTCAAAGTTATTGTAAAGTCAGCTTTCTTTTATGTGCTCTGTCCCTTAGGACGTAGGCAATCATGGCTCTCTACATCTTTGTAGCTCTTAATAAAGTTTGTCCTTTTGTTATTTCTTCCAAACTTTATTCTACCATGTTTATAGACTCAAATATAAAAACAAAACTTTTTTATGACTTCCAAAATCAAATAAATGCTTACAGACACAAATATAAATGACCAATATTTAACTATTTCCAAATGAATTAAATGCTTATAGACTCAAATATAACGAGAAAAATGAACACAAATTTTGACATTAAGAACCCAGTAGAGGTTGACATGTAAAATCAACCAGCCTATCTCAACCTAACCCATATTTTCCACAGCTGTCACCTTCAGACTGCAACTTATTTCATTCATTTCATGGAACACATCCTGTCAGCTTAGCGGTTATAAGAACTGGAAAGTGTTCAAGAATTCATTCAACCAAAACTAGTGAATATTCTTTAATGCTGGAATATACAATTTCAATGAATACAGGCCATCACTCAGCAGAGGTTTGTTAGAGGCAACTATTCAACTGAAAGTCATTTGTTCCTTGCTTGGGAAAATGATGTGAACAAATTCTAGGATATAAATTCTTATTTGTGGCCCACCTGATAAGAAGGCTACCTACCCCAGCACTGCCACCCTGGTAACAAGCCTGTAGTTGTTGAGTGTTGTTGGGATCATCGAGTCAATGTTAATGATACTTTCCTTAGCTATGTGCTTCACCAGGGCTAGATACACTTTAGAATTCTAATTTTGCTTCTCCTAGACTGATTGCCATTCAAGGCTATAGATCTCAGCCTGCCTTACTTGCTGGAGGGAAAAGAGATAGATTCATACCTTGCACTAAGTTATTAGCATGTAACCGAATGTAATGATCTCGACTGGAATTTGAACTTGTTTAAAGTCATAAAAATTCTAAGTTATTGTAAAGTTATCTTTCTTTTATATGTCATGTCTCTTCAGGATGTAGGCAATCATGGTCTTCCACATCTTCCTGTCCCTTGTAGCTCTTAATAAGTTTTTCTTTTTGCTATTTCTCCCAAACCCTGTTCTAACATCCATTTACTCAAGCTCATCAAGTATGCTATGCTCTGCTTTCATCTCTCCCTCTTGCCCTGTGAGTATTACATTTTTCAAGCCCCCTTCCTCAAGACATGCCCCAGAAATTTCAACTGCCTCTTCCTGATGTTAAATATAAGTTTCCTTTTTGTTTCCATTTTCTCTAAAACCTCGCTGTTGCTCACATGTTTGGTCCATGGTATCCTCAGCATCTTACTGTAGAACCACATTTCTGTTGCTTCAAGTCTCTTCTTCATCTTTCAGGAGATTGTCTCATATTCACTGCCATACTCTTTTCTTTTTTTCTAATAAAATTTTTCTATCTCTTAATACTCTGTTTAGTTTTAGGAATGTGTTTTTGGCCATCCCAATACGTCCTCACATCTCACTTTTCGTCCTCTGTTAGAACACTTCCCAGATATTTAAATTTTTATACTTGTTTGATTTTAGTATCCCTGATTTTTAATTTGCATTTTGGGCTCATCCTTTTGCTGGTAACCATTGCATTCAGTCTTCTTGTAGTTTATAATTAGTCCTTTCTTCTTGCTTCTCTTCACTACATTCTGCAGGAGCTTTTGTAGTTTCCTTTCTGTGTCTGCTATCAATACTGTGTCATTTTGAGACCTGAATAATGATGGTGTATATTTATATAATACCATGTTAAAAATACTATATTTTGCATCAAGTCTTGTGCTTATTCTTGAGTAATATATTTAATCCACTTCTGTCCTGCTCACCTCATCAAAGCTTCACTAGAGTTCCATCAGCTGTATATGTTGTGTATTGACATGTCAATATCAGTTTGGTTAAAGGAAACACTTTAAGAGTTCTAGTCTTCTTTTCACTATCTTTCTCTTAAGCTGGTTGTCCACCAAGGCTAGAAGGGTCAGTCTGTTGTGCTATTTTGTTCTCTAGATTAATGGAGAAAAAATAGAGTCATTTCAACTGGAATATGAACTCAGCTCTTCTTCCATGTGCTGTGTTCCTTCAGGATTTGGGCAATCAAGGCTCTCCACAATTTCCTGTGCTTTTTAGTTCTTCATGAATTTTGTCTTTTGATTATCTCTCCTAAACCTAGATAGGTTATGCATTGTTTTCCTCTATCCCTCTTGCCTTCAATCTACCCTGTGAGTATCAAGTTTTCCAAGTACTCTTTCCTCACGATGTGCCATAGAAATTTCAACTGATGTGTGCAGACCAGCCTCTCCACAATTTTATGGCATTTTGAGTTTTTAATAAATTTTGTCTTTATTATCTCTACTAAACCTAGGTAGGTTATACATTGTTTTCTTCTGTCCTTCTTGCCTTCAATCTGCCCTGTGAGTATCAAATTTTCCAAGCACTGTTTCCTTAATATGTGCAATAGAAATTTCAACTATCTCATCCTTATGCTAAGTTTTAGTGTTCTTTTTGTTTTCATTTTCTTTCTCATATAGAAGGACAGATATTGCATAACAGTTCAGTACCCTTTTCCTTGTTTCTAATAAAGTTTTCTGTTTCTTAATACTCTGCTTAGCTTTTGGAATGCCTCTTTGGCTATCCCAATGAGCTTTTGAATTTCAGTGTCATACTTTCCATCCTCTGTTAGAACACTTCCCAGATATTTAAATTTTTGTCCATACCTTCAATCTACCCTGTGAGTATTAAATTTTCTAACCACTGTTTCCTCATTACATGTTATAAAAATTTTAACTATCTCTTCCTTTTAAGGTCCTTTTTGTTTGCATTGATCATTGTTCACATGTTCCATCCATGGTATTCCCAGCATCCTTCTGCAGAACCAAATTTCTGTTAATTCAAGTCACTTTCCTCTATGAGGAGATTCTCCAGCATTCACTGCCATCTAAGAGTACTAATATTACATAACATTTCAGTACTCTTTCCTTTGTTTCTGCAGACACTATTTTTGAAAATTAAACCTCCTGAACCTCCACATTCTCTTTCACTTGGAAACTACCTTTAATTAACAATAATCAGGCAAGAAGAAGGATAATGCCTACAGTCATGTCCAACAATTAATTGTGAGAAAAGCAGTTCTATAAACGATGCAACAGATGACAAAAATAATGTCTGCATCATGCTGTGACTTACTTATTTCAGAAATCGACATTGCATGGTGCTTAATTATGTGCAAGCAGACGTTTTGTTTCCTGGTGAAGAGAAATCAATCATTCACACTGTAGAAGACTCGAATTTATGACCAAAAATGGTTCTTTGTACTTCTCTAATTTTATAAATCAATATTTAATAAAGAGTTCATTTGTTTTCTAAAGATTTGCTTATGGCTTCAAATATTTTATTATCTTTTTTTATTCAAATGAGGAATATAGCTATTTCTCAGTTGAATAAAAAGAAATAATAAAAACTTCATATATATATATATATATACGCACACAGAAAAAGTGGGAGAGAGAAAGAGAGAGATATGATCCATATATAGTAAGAGAGAATTAGTCTAAAGTTGTAATGAGTTATGAAACTTGCACTCTTGCCATGTTGGGTTGATTCCTGTATCCACACTGTTTACAATAAATTCTATCTCTGGAATTGAGCACTCTTCTCAAAAGAAATAGGACAAACTTTAAACAATATATATATATAACATATATGATAAAAATATGGTTTGAAGGTATGCTATATTTATGAGTAAAAGTGCTCAATATCAGAGATAGAGTGCATGTAAATGTAAAAGTGAGCACTAAGGTCAACACCCAGTGGCGCAAGTCAGTTTCAGGCTTCAACACAATCTCCAAGTCATCTGACTGCCTGAAGATTGTGTTGAAGCATGAAACATACCGTTGTGTACACTTTTTTAATATAAATATATATAGTAGTGGCCATAATATAAGGAACGGAAACAAAGACATAAATATGTGTATTACTTAAAAATTAATGCATGATTGGCAATGAAAATTTTACTGAATAAAGATTAAGGTGCAATGCATAAATATTATACAAAGTTACAAAAATTTACATAATAGTTTTTTTTGTTTTTTTTTTAAATAATGATTAAATGGAACAAAAGAAATAAGCTACTGGACAAAAGTTAAAGAACGATCTTGCTAATACTTGATTGTCAACAAAATATCAACAAAATTTAATATTTGGTAAACATCTCCTTATTTTCAATGACTTCTCTGCATCGTCGACCACATGATCTAATTAATTTCTTGCAAAAATCAGCAGTAATTCCCTCCCATTCGTCTTTCAATAACTCCCATAGGTGATCCTGGTTTTTCGGGTTTATTTTCTGAGCCCTTTCTCCAATTATCTTCCAAACATTTTCTATTGGATTCAGGTCGGAGCTCTGGGCTGGCCACTTCATTAGGGCGATTCCTTGTTCTTCAAATAAAGCCATAACCTTCCGAGCCTTGTGGAAAGGTGCATTGTCCTGCATGAAAATAGAAGATTCATAAAGATTATGGTGTAATCTTGGTACCACATGCTGCTGAAGAAGCCTTTTGTAAATCTCAGCATTGATATTGCCATGTACGCGAATGATAGGGCCAACTCCTGCAGATGAAATCATACCCCACACCATCACACTGCCGCCACCAAACTTAACGGTTTTCTTGACACATTGAGAAGACAGTCTTTTACCTGTTCTATGGCGTACGTAAGTTTTGCCCTCAGAACCAAATATAGTAAACTTGGACTCGTCACTGAAATGAACTGTATCCCATTGTGCGTCAGTCCAAACAACATGTTCTCTCGCATACTCCAGGCATGCCCTTTGGTTTCACTTTGAAATAAGAGGCTTCGAAGCTAGAATACAGGCATGCAATCCTGCATTTTTTAACCTGCGAGCAACCGTTTTCCTTGAGATCTTATTATCTGTCTCTTCATTAAATTTACAGGCAATTGATGTAGCAGTTTCAAAACGTATTTTGTAGATATTCTAACAATTCTTTGATCTTCTCTTTGTGATGTTTTTGGAGGTTTGCTGGTTTTTGGTTTTGCATCTAACGTTTTATCGGTTTTATACCTGCTAATTACACGAACAACACTTTTAGACATATGAACAATATCAGAAATTTCTGAAATTGACTTTTTTTCTTGATAGTTAGCGATAATGAGTTTTTTTCTTTAAAAGAGAGCGTTTTGCATGTAGAATTTGCCATATTGCTTAAAAAAAATAAAGTGCTAATGATAAATGAACTTTTACTTATTGTTGAAAAGCTCCATTGAGTTTTTTAACAATGTAAATTAAAAGTTTATGCAAATTATTAACATCCAGTAGCTTATTTCCTTTGTTCCATTTAATCTTGATTTAAAAAAAAAAACTATTATGTAAATTTTTGTAACTTTGTATAATATTTATGAATTACACCCTAATTTTTATTCAGTAAAAATTTCATTGCTAATCATGCATTACTTTTTAAGTAATACACATGTCTGTTGTTTCCGTTCCTTATATTATGGCCGCTACTGTGTATATATATATATATATATAGGAAGCCTATCTTCATTCAAACATGTTTCCTGGAGTAATATAGATATAATGTGTATTTTTATAGTGATCCTTTCAAATTCTCTAATCAGTTTCTTCATGTTAAGATGAAATTCATCAAGGAAGGCACGGTAGTTTTTTCTAACCCAAGTACTTTCAATCTTTTTGGAAAGGATTAGTATAAAAATAAACACATTATGTCCATATAATTCAATGAAATATATATATATATATATATATATATATATATATATATATATATATATATATATATATATATCTCATTTATTATTACTATTGTTATTATGCATGTTACATATAGTGTAAAAAAATTTGTTTGCGTCAATATCTTTGTATCTTTTTTGTTATTTTTTTTTAAGTTAGATTTACACCTGTCAAAAGTTTTATTAAAAATCTACCTCTTATCACATGACTTACTTTAAAAAATTATATATACATATATATATATATATATTACACACACATTTATATATATATATATATATATATATATATATATACATACACACAAGTGTGTCTGTAAATTATTGTCAGATAGGGTGTATCTGTAAGGGAACAAAATCAATAAAAAGACAAGAGGAAAACTATTCTTAGGCAACATGTTTCATACTCTAAGTTACTTTATCAAAGCAAATGTAAGGATTTATTTTGTATTCAAGAGCAAGTATGCCATGGGTTTATCTTATCACAGTTCAAACAATATTTATTTATTAAAAAATAATATTTCTTGAATATTACTTGCTTTTGTCTTACAAGATTTTGAATTATGTCAGTTTCCTCGATATGTTTTGACTGAGCTTTCAACCACCTGATGAATACTCATGAACGTTCTCAAATTTAAAATCATTAATAAACCAATGACATCTTTGTTCTTGTATATAAACACGTGCAACAAAATAAATCCTTAGATTTGCCTCGATAAAGTTCCTCAGAGGATAAAACATATTGGCTAAGAATAGTTTTCCTCGTCTTTTTTTTGTATATATAATAATAATAGCTGGCCATTCGTATTTGTGGATACCATCTACTAGGATGGCTAGGGAATACAGCCTATGTTTTCACTTTTCTCCATATATAGAATAAGCTATAGAATAGTTCCAAATTCAGAAAAAAAAAAATTGTTCTTTTCCAGTGCCTGAAGATTGTGCTACCATCCAAAATATCCCAGGCACAGATTCAGAAAAAAATTACCTTTTTTTATAATAAAAATATAGTTTTAAATAAATATTTAGTATGCTATATTTATGAGTTAAAGTGCTCAATATCAGGGATAGAGTATATGCAAATTTAACAGTAGACATTGAAGACAATACCCAGCGGCGACAGTTTCATGCTTGAATACAATCTTCAGGGCAGATGCTTTTTAATATATATATATATATATATATATATATATATATATATATATATGATAAGATAAAGAACAAATAGGAGATGTTTATCAATCTAACACGTTTCACTTTAAGTAAAGCTTCAGTATACAATATGAAGCTTTAATAAAAATGAAACATGTTAGATTGCTAAACATTTTTTTTTTTCTATTTTATCTTATTGTGTGTATGTGTTTCTACCAGATTGGGTATATATATATATATATTTACTAAACCCAGGGAAAGGTTGTAACTTAAAAAATTGATCCTTGTGTAGAAATTTCAGTGCTCCATGTCTTTTATATTATTTGAAAATATCTTTGATGAGGATAATTGCCACTTGCAATTATTTAGTGTAAGGCTATGATGTCTTTTATTATTAATACCTGGATAACATTAGACTGCTTTGGAAAAGCAATGTTGTAGAATAGTTCTCTCTCTTAAATATATTTTCTACTTTTCACATTTCTTAATTGGTGGAAAAATTACTAGGAACATGGAAATATATTCTCATTTTTTAGGCTACTAATTTTGATGTAGATCTTTTTTTATTACTGTAAACAAAAATATACTCAATACACATGATGGTGTCTCTAAAAATGAACCTGTGTGTGAATAATGATGATAATGATTTTTTTATTAGCAAAAAAGGTTATAAAATATTCATATATTTTCTGGTAATACTACTTAATTTTACTGTCATTATAACTCATTGGTATTGAAAGTTTGACATCTTATATCCTACATATATATGTTATTAAAGAAAAAACAAAACCAATGATAAAACCAATAGACAACATGTCAAAAGACAAATAACCTATATATATATATATATATATATATATATATATTTATTTATTTATTTAAAGAAAAACAGACCACTTTAAGTCCCCATTGTAATAGTTTATTTCACCAAGGACTTTTAACTGTCCATGGATCTTCAGACATCACTTTCAAAAGGTGAAACAAAAAATGAAATTAAAATTTACACTTTTGACGGGCAGTATTAAGCTTATATAAATTAATATAGAAGGTATCGAGGAATGTGAGATACATGGTCGAGTTTAGAGAGGGAAGGGAGAATTTTAAAATTTATTTTTATATTTCTTTATAATACTTAATATTGAGGAAGGAAGTGGGGTAAGGATTAGACATTGACCTATTTAATCGGTCAACTCAAAGGAAATGATATGTGGAAGAGATGGAGGAAAATGAAAAAGAAAGAAAGGGGAAGTAAAGAGAAAAGAGGTTTACGGAGGAAAAGGGGTGGTATAGCTTTAGCAAATTAGATAAAAACAGATTTTAACGTTTGATAGTAATTTAAATGTTTAAAAACTCCATGAAGAAATTAATTTAATGCTTGTTAGCAATTTAAATATTCAACTTCTCTACAAATAAATTAGGGATCTATTATGAGTTGAATACTATATTAATAAACGACAATAATAAAAAAAAAATATAAAGGTTTACAAAAAGTAATATTTTAATATTGTGAAAGACTGTTAAGGTAACATCTTTATCAGTTTGAGTCTAATTCATGAATGTAATTTGTAGCTATTTTTAGATGGGTAATATTTCTTACTCAAAGTTTAGGTTTCAATTCAAGATGGAGTAAGATTTGAAGGTAATAGTAAAAAAATTTTGTTTCTTCATATATATATATATATATATATATATATATATATATATATATACCACATACATATTTATGCAAGAATCACATATACATAAGCGCGCGCGCGCACACACACACACATATACATAAGCACACACTCTTACATGTATCGATATACATTGGCATATATGCATATTCATATACAAATACTTACACATACATTTACAAATTTCCACACACATTCATATTTATACCTATTTAAATTTTTTCCTTAAATTTTACATTTAACGTTAGGTGGTGAATTAAGTGTTTAAATTTAAAAAATATATTTAATTTTAATATTTTTAACATCAAGCCTAATAGTTAAGGAGTAACATATTTTAATTTAAATCTAAATGATCAATTTAAAATGAGATTATCTCCAGATAAGTAAAATTTCCAATCTTACAATTCTAATTAGAAATTATCTACGGAGAAAGGAAGAATAAACGTTAAGAGAATTTAATATCCTTCTATTAGAATTCTCTCTCTCTCTCTCTATATATATATATATATATATATATATATATATATATATATATATATATATAAGAAAAACCTACACCCATTTATACCTATATCTGCATGCCACTATTTCATCCTCCTTGGGATTATCCATATGGATTACCAAGATTTTCGTTACTTAACTATTAGCTCCTTATAAAAATAAATTGAGCTCTCATTGGATCACCTCCCATCAGATTACCATAAGGATCCACACTTTCATCATAAAAATGGATAAATTTACACCGGATTACTCCCTCAAAAACATCCCTTACCCTTCTGTTGAATCTTTCACCATTTCATTAACGGAAAAAATTATTGACCTCATTAAAAGAATGAGGTGGAAAATCTACTTCCATTTTAATCTCCAAAACAAACCTAAAAATCTTAATGACATTTTACTTGAAATCCCAAAACACTCCACCCAGTAATAAATTATTAGAACCCTTTGAACACGACTTAATTTAATCAAAAAGATATCTCAAAAAGGACATTACAAATATAAAAAATTCAAAATGGATCAGAGCTGATAAATCCCAAAATATCTACAAAATGTGTTGACTATTATTGTATCAATTTTAAGTTACGTTCGAAAAAGAGGTTAGGGATGGTAGGGATGCATTTTTCAATAAATTTTGACATCCGTTCAACATGTCTGTTTTTTTTCTTATCAACGACAAAGAGCTTTTTGGCATTTTTTTCCATTAAATTCATACTTGTATATTTAAAGATTCTTTCTAAAAGGGGTGTTTGGGTTTGAATACGTTATATTGAACTACAATTATAAAATATTTTTACTCTTAATTTCTAATAGACTATATTTCTTTTTAAATCGACTAAATGTAATAGAATTACTTAAATTATTTAAAAATTATTACATATCAAATATAAGTATGTATATTACCAGCTCCCATTTTTTTTATTTTTTAAGTTTGTTTTATTTTTAAATATTTAACGGAAATTTTTGACAATGTCGGCAAAGAATAGCTATTTCATTTCTTTGATTCAGTAAATTTTTATTTTTTATAAACTTAGTAATATATAATTTCTCATGTATGCACAAAGGACATGGGTCATTTAATAACCTACATATTCTAGCTTTTCTTATTAATTTCCATTTTATTGTAGGTGTTTTATTGGTTTCTTTTAAGTGCCAGAAAAAAGTTAATTTAATTATATAATTAAATTTGAAGTTTTTAGTGTCAGTTTTTGAAACAGTAATTCCTGTGTAGCAAAGAAACCATATTTTAAATCAGTTAATTTATAAGATTATATATATATATATATAAAAGACATATCTCATTAAATAATTTAAACAAGTTCTGTCTATTTTCATTAGGATCCTCTACTCAGCTTCTTAGTATCCTTATTAAAGGCAGATAGAAAATTACTATGTTGATACATATTCATTTATTCCAAGTACTTTCAATACTAATGCAATGTCAAAATCAGGGTCTTGTTTTTTTTTTAAGACAAAAATTGTTGCATTCATCATTTTTCTAAGACAAAATTGTTGTGTTCATCTGAAAGTTAAATTTTTTACTTGTGAAGTGAGAAACACTACTGTACAATTTAAATCTTATGATGTAAATGTCAGTGGAAGTAATTAAATTATGAAATGTCTAAATGTTTTATATATATATATATATATATATATAGATATATAGATAGATAGATAGATAGATAAGAGAAAGAAAAGGAAGAGAAACACAGTTGTGCTTATTACATGACAGTGCTTTAATATTTGGAATATCCTTCTTTTTACTTTTATTCACCCAACACAAGGTCCATGAGCCACTCAAGGTAGAGAGTTACTGACGAAGCTTGTTTAAAGTAAATATTAGCTGACTGTAGATTTGATGAGGTTAAGATTATAGTTATCAGAAAAGCATCCCCTAGTGGTTCTTGGGAAAATGCTGTTTGAATGGTGCATCATTCTTATCAATGAAATATGAAAGGAATAAGGATTATTCAACCATGTATACATTGTAAGGTGGGTCTTCACTGTAAAGGTATGAACAGGTGGAACTAAGGATTTTAGTTTGTCAGAATATTTACCATAGAAATAGCATCTGAATAGTGAGAGGATTTTGATGTTTAATCTGTGGGAAAGTGGTTGTAATGTGGTAAATAATTCATTGCCTTAAAGGTCACATAGACACTTTCAACTTCTGTCAAGGTTGGACAGTGAGGATTGGGAAGTATCAGCAGCAATACTCCATTCTTGACTTGATCTGGTTTGTGTAAAAATAAGGCATGAAAGGAGGAGTCATATAATTTCTGGTACAGTAAAAAATCTATTTTTCCTGCCTTTTTATCAATGGATTGTATAATAAGTCCCGATAGACATTCCTGACAAAGAGCCTCATTGTAAGTACAATTGTTCATCATCAAAGATTAAAATTCAGGGTTTGCTCACTTTGATGGCTGTAGTTTTGTATCTTGGTGCCACAAATACATACTAACATCAAGCTGTCTCTGACAATCTTCTGCTTTTTGCATAATATTAGATTTTAATAATTTTGATCAACCATATTTCAGCTGTCTTCAGAGATGCTCATAAATTTAAGCGAGCTTTCATTCCATATTGGCTTTGCATTAGTGATGTGCAGAGGTTTGGTGATGCCTGGGGCCAACTCCTTGATTGTATAACGCTAACACTCAAATAGGGCCTAGAATTGTGAGAAAAGGAAACATTTTAAATAATTAAGAGGATGAAACATGAAATAAACACTTTATTCAATTTAAATATGGACTAATATATGTTTCCCATTTGTTCTTTTATTTTATCATCCTATCAAGTGCCAATCTATATTTGACCTGCATTTGATCTTTAACTCATTTCACTCTTTTATTGGATGCCCTCCTGATATGGATAGCCAGGGCTGTCACACCCACTGCCATACTTCTGCATTAAATATTTCTAAGGCCTTTGACAAGGTGCGGCATAGAGGATTACTGCACAAGCTCTCTAGATATGGAATCCCTGTAAGTCTTCTCAGTTATCTTAATGAGTAGGTCCCTAAAGGCAGTTGTTAGCAACCATTTCCCAAGCGATCA
The DNA here is from genome assembly GCA_964036315.1 of Acanthosepion esculentum. NCBI lineage: Eukaryota > Metazoa > Mollusca > Cephalopoda > Sepiida > Sepiidae > Acanthosepion > Acanthosepion esculentum. The sequence goes on along the minus strand of OZ038478.1, from coordinate 35,467,591 downwards.
ATGCAATTTTCCCCCAAGGTTTGTTTCCTGGTCCAAACATCTTTCTACTTGACATGTATGATCTGCCTAAGAGTATACTCTAACCATTTGTAGATAGCTATGCTGATGATACGAAACTATATACACTCCCAAAATGACCAGAGCTTGGCAGATGATCTCTTCTCTGACCTAGCCATGACAGTTGGTCATATTCAATCCCTCAAAAACCAAACTAATGACATTTCATCAGAATGGACCCTGAAGTGTTTTCTAAGGGAGACCCATTTCTCGAGTGCCTATTGGGGTATAAGCTCAACCCAGACTTCAAGTGGAACTTATGCATATGATCCATTGCTAAAAGTACTGGAAAAGTAGTTGGTTCTCTATACTGCTCCAGTAAGTACCTGGATCCTGCTATCCCCTATCCTTACAAAAGCTAGATCAAGCCAAAAAGGATTACTACTGCTACATATGGGCAGGAGCTGCCCAATCTTCCCTTTCCAGATGTGTCCTTGTGGGTGATGAATTATTTTCCATTCTGCAAGCCCTTTCTCACAGATGAAATGTTGTAAGCCTCTCACTGCTCTGCCGTTATTTCCATGGAAAGTGCTTAGATGAATTACACTGCTTAGTTCCACAAGTTCTAACCTTCATGACGAAGACATGCCATACCATACACATTGTAACACACCACTTTCATTCCCCTTGCATTTCACTGGTGAGATGTAAGTTGCCCTCTAACAGGTTCTTCCTATGACCCACTGCTTTGTAGAACCAACTCCTAAGAGGATACTTCCCCAAATTACTACACTTGTAACCTGTTCAATTCTAGAGTTAACTGTTATCTTCTTCACATATCCCCATAAACTGTGCATCTACCTTGAGTTATTTTGAGGCCTGAAACAGGGTGAACATCATTATAAAAAAAAAACCTAGAGAAAATGAAAAATATAGCATTCATGTTTTGTGCACTATAAAGCAGCAAATACTGGTTTTTGCATTAATTTGATATATTTTACAATCATCACCTTAATTAGATAAGACCCTGGTTTATCTAAAATAGCGATGCATAGGAGTAGAGAGGCTTGCCTATCATTCTGTTCACACTCCTCCCTGGTCTTTTGAATGGAAGTAGAAGTTTATCCTTTGTTCAATGTTTAGAATTGGGTTTCCAGTTCCTTATAAAGTCTGCTTCAATTTTATACTTATATGTCTGCCTAAACTCTGAAATTTTATTTACTATATATTTTTTCCTCGATAGGTATAGATAGGTTGGTCTATCATCTAGTTCACACTCCTCTCTGGTATTTTGAACAGGAGTAGAGATTTATCCCTTCTTTCCTGTTTCAGATTGGGTTTCTGGTTCCTTCTAATGTCTACCTGAAATTAGTGAAATTTTATTCACTAATTAAATCTTGACCACATTAAGTCTAAAGATGGATGTTATATTTCTTGCATAGCCCCAAGAACTTCAATTCTTGCCCTTTCTTATGCTAATACAACTCCACACTGTAATCCTCTACCTTCAGTGGCTCTCGAGGCTTGTATTGGATGAACATTTGTAAAAAAAAAAAAAAAAAAAAACTGACAAGTCTCAGTAATTTGTAATTAAGCAAGGGAATCCATTTGTCTTTATCTGTTTAACCAATAATCTATATGTAAGTGTCATTTACAAACAGGCTTCATGTTTTTGAAGGAATTTTCATCCACTCTGAACATTATGGACTAGTGCTAAGGACTGTACCAAATAACAAAAACCAGATCACTTGAGGACATTCAACAGCAGCAGCTAAAATGGATAGCACTTGTAATACAAAGAAAAAAAAATAATGACATAATCACAATGTTGACATTCTACATGAGTTCAAATAAAAGGTTAGGAAGGAAACCCCCATCAATACAGGAAAAATACTTTAAGATCTACTGGATTTGAAAAACCTATTTTCCTGAAAATTGTTCTAAAGGAAAGATTTTATAAATTTCATTTGAAAACAACAGTATGGCTGTTCAGTTAATGAATGTTTGCTTATAAGGAAACAATTAATATTAGAATTACCTTTACCATACTCAAGCAATCTCTATGGAAAGATATGGTCAGCTATATCCTCAGAGAATATGAAATTAAGAAAAACTTTCCATTAGAAAAGAATGAAAAAGCTGAATTAGTAGAGAAAATGAAACTAGACACATTTTATGTGCAACTCTTTAAGGCAGAAACAATTTCAGTATTTCTTCATTGAATTTTATCTGATCTATTTTACTAAATTTTATTTTGATTTAATTATTCTTCTACTTTTACTTTGCCTCTTCAGGACGTGGGTGATCATGGCTCTCCACAACTTCCTGTCCTTTGTAGCTCTTAGTAACTTTTTCCTCTTGCTATCTCTTCTGAACCGTTCTGCAAACCATTTACAGAAGCTCGTTAGGCAGATTACTCACTGTTTTTACCTGCCTTTCCTTCAGTATGTCCTACAAGTGTCAAATTCACCAATTCCACCTTCCTTATTATGTCTCTGAGAAATTTCAATTGTCTTTTTCTGATTCTAAGTATTAGTGTTCTTCTGGAGTTTATTTTCCTTAAAACTTTGCTGTTGCTTACATGTTCAGTCCATTTCTCTTGTCTCAAGTCTCTTCTTCATCTTTCAGATTGTCCAGCATTCACTATCATATAGGAGGACTGATATCACATAACAGTTCAGCACTCTTTTCTTTGTTTCTAATGAAATTTTCCTATTTTTCAACATTTCTTATGATGACTGAGAAAATGACAAATTTATAGCAATTCATATAATACATTAGCCATTGAAAATTGCAATGTCAGAAAGTTGGTTCACTGTGATGCACCAGATAGTTTTCTTCCATTTTCTCATGCACTGAATACTGCTGCCATATCTGGTCTGGTGCCCCTGCTCAATATCTTGAGATTCTTCACAATATTCAAAGAAGGGTCTGTAATGTAATTGATCCTGACCTGACATCTCAGCTTCAGTCACTTTCTCACCAATGTTGCGTGGCTCCCCTCTGTCTTTTCTACAAATATTTTCATGGCAATTACTCGGATGAGCTTTCTTCCTTGGTGCCTGGATTGAATGAATTTACTGTAAGGGTGTTACTAGATTGGCAACTAGGTCTTGATTTTACTGTTAAACTAGCTAGATGCAAACATCAATTCTACTCTAATAGTTTCTTTTTTTGTACTTCTCACCTGTGTAACTCCCTTCCGATTTCTTGCTTCCCTGCCATCTACAATCATCAAAAATTTAAATGCAATGTCAATCACTATCTTCTGTCTTTTCTCCTCACTTCTCATCAGTCCCTGTAACACCTTGTGCCTTGTGACAGTATTGCCTTCCTTGGGATGAAATGATTAAAAGTGATGTCCTGATGCAATATGGCACATAAAATAAGACTCTCTCTGGCATTTGGCTGCAACAACATCATGGAGAGTGATGCTGCTGAAGTTAGGTTTTACAGGATAAAGTTGTTAGCCTCCTCCGCATCATCATCCCCAACCAATGACTGAATATGTTTGTAGAGTCACTGTGCAATTGAGCACCTGACCAGCTCCCTCCATATGCCTTATTTGCATGCCAATATCTGTGAATGAACTTCCAGTCCACTCACTGATATTGTCAAATCATTTTTTCCTCTACCTGCATCTTCTTTTGCCTAAAATGGTACCTTGGAGGATGGCAGTAGAAAGACTGTTTGCTCTTATGACATGACCATACCATACCATTTCAACTTCCTATTCTTGATGGTGATTATGAAGACTTCCAAAAGGCCTTGTTTCTCATTTGCTGGTGTCTTGCACTGTGTCATTTGCGATGTGGTCTACATAAGAGATCCCATGGTGGTTCTGTAACTTCTAACTTCTTATGCTTGAATTATTTTGATAGTGGTTATGTAGCGTGCCCAGAGAAGAAGAAGAAGAAATTAAAGTTAAAATAAGACATTTTCTCTCTCCCTCCCTACCCTTCCAACTAATGAGAAGCCAGTCAGTCAGGTGCCATGTATGATGCATGCTTAGGCAATCATATATCTGTCGATACATGAGTGATGAGACAGATTTGTTCCCGCAGTTCTTTCTGTAGTAGACCAGTTGCCATCCAAGGCTACAGAACTTGATCTGTTCTGCTATTTACCTATAGCTGGGGGAGAAGAAGAAGATTCATACCTTTCGCAAGGGTATTAGCACGTAAGTGAAAGTAATGGATTAGACTGGAATTTGAACTTGGCTTTCTGATTCCTCAATCCAAGCTACTATCCATTACTCCACTGTACGCCAATGGCTTAGGGATAGAATCTTCGACTGATACCAAATCAGTTGGATTTCAGTCCCGACTTTAGGCAATCAGATGTCTATCTACACTGATAAGCTGTGAAACAGTCTGTCAGTGGATATATATATATATATATATATATATATATATATATATATATATAAACCTGTTCTGCCATTCATTTACACAAGCTCATTAGGTAGATTATGCACTATTTTCCTCTGTCACTCTTGTCTTCATTATATCCTGTAAGTATAAAATTTTCCAAGCTCTTTCCTCATTATGTGCTCTAGAAATTTCAGTTCACTTTTTCTGACTAAGTATAAATGAAATTTTCCTTTTCTGTAAAACTTTGTCGTTGCCTACATGTTCGATCTGTGGTATTATCAGCATTTCTATTAGTTCAAGTCTATTCTTCATCTGTGCAGAGAGTGTCCAGCATTCATTACCATATAAGAGGACTGATATTACATAACAGTTCAGTACACTTTTCTGTTTCTACTGAAATTTTTCTAGTTCTTAATTCTTTCCTTCGCTTTTGGAAAGCATCTTTCACTATATCAATGTGCCTTTCACATTCCGGTGTCACACTTTCCATCCTCTTTTGAAACACTTCTCAGATATTTTACAATTGTACTTGTTTGATGTTGGTTGTCTCCAATTTGTAATTTGCATCTTCATATCTTATGTTGTCAAGATTGTGGTCACTGATAATGAATCCTGGTAGGACTTCTAATTCTCTCTGAATCACCTCACTGTAAAGGTTGAATAAATCTGGTGAGAAGACACATCCTTGTCTTACTCCCCTTTCTATTTTTGTATATCTACTGAATTCATTTTCTAACCATATGCATGTAGTTTGTTCCCAGTATAGATTCTGGATTATTCTAATATCTTTCCCAAACTGGTTCAAAAACCTTCACTTGTTAATCCATATTAGCCTTACTCAGCATTGAAACCATTTTCTGGCTATAACACTGAGTGCACAGATTGTTTTTAATCAAATGTTCATTAACTGAACCTAATGTAACAGACTTGGCCAGAATTTGAACTCAGTTCGATGATACCGATTTTCACAACACTAACCACATCACAAACAGCACAGCCTTTTATACATTTCTTGAGGCTTTATTATTCAAAACCTTTTTATTCTTTCAGAGCTTCTAAAAAACTTTTTATTCAAAACTTTTAATGAAAATACACTATTTTCACTCTAAGTATATTTTTTAATTCTTTCTTTTTTTTCTAAATCATCCTGTGGCCCTCAGGATCCTGCTTATGACTTTAATTTGATTCATGATCACTGATTTGGGAACCTCTTGTATAGTCAATGAGTTTATTTAGAATTTTCAATGACTGATGAAAGATTCATTCCCTTCACTGAGATTTGTTCAATGTATTTTTTACCATAGCATTTGTAGTTTTTGGCTGTAACTTTGATGAGACAAGCTGTGTCTGATTCTATTATGGTACTAACTCTGCTTCGACAGTTATTAAATTTAGTGCATGAAATATATATGCAGTGTGCCAGCTGTCATGAGACAAAGAAAGTATTTTTAATGTCAAAAATGAGAGAACATAAATGCTTTTCTAATTCTGGGTAATTTACTAAAGAGTTCTTTTCTCTTCAGTTTTTTTTTTCAGAAGATCATTTGTAAAACTTATTGATTAGTGTTTTTCTACAAATAAAACATTCTGAATTACAGAATATTCCTTAGAGTTTAGGAACTTCATTTTTTTCTTACTCATCCTTCTTCAAACATTGTGGTTTGTGGTGTGAAGATGAAAATAAACAGCAAGACAGTCAAACATGAAATGACAAAAATGGTTTCTGAGTTGGAGGATTCATGCATCTTCTGTTTAATAAATTAATGCTTTGAAAATAAATATTTAATATTTTTCAACCAATATGTTGTGTTCTGGCCAACAATAAAAAACATGCTTCATGATCCCTTTGAAGGGTATTTAAGCAAAGTTTCTAGACAGACAAACTAGTAAGGAGAGACAGACAGCAACAGTTCATGATATTCATCTTAAAAGAAATTCCCTTACTCATTCACCCATCTTCCTCATCATGCTACATGACACACTTTCCACCTCACTTTCTCCTTTGCCTCTTTTTTTTCATACATACAAGTGAAGAAATTTCTTTTCATCTTAACATGAACAAGGAAGGTAAGAACTTTAACACTTATACACGCTAAGAAAAGCTTAGTTTTAAAAAACATGAAAATAAAAATATCTTATACTTTTATATTTAAACAGTTTTTTTAGGGTTGATTCAAATTCACAACACATGTTTATGTACATTAACAGAGAAAAGTTATTTCCAATCTGTATGGAATGGTTGCAAAAGTTTCCCCCTCTCCCTTCATAGACAAAAATCCACAAAATGCATGATGGGATACTTTTCTTAGTCAATAAAAGGTCGATTTACAACTTGATTCAGTCCAGATCTGCCTTACCTATATGGAAGATCATTGGGTTCACTTGTTTGACCTAGCTTTTCTGTGAAAATGCTAATTCGTGTTTCATAAGCCTTTTTGCTTTCTTCCCTGTGAATTTACTTTACTTATATTGTTTGCTTGCTTGCCTGATATCATTTAATTTTTGCCCTTCTTTCTGTTGCAAATATTATTAATTCTATTCGCTGGACAGTTGTATTATTTATTTTGAATTTGGACCATGACATCTATTCACCACTTTTGCAGACAATAGCTGCATAACATTCACTGGGTTTTTTATACTTATGGTTTATTTGTCGATTCATGATCCTTCCACTTATAAATAAACTAAAATACGAATATAGAAAAATAACAAAATGTGGGATGACTTCTGTTCATGAACAAGATGTCTTTCTGACATTGGTTCACCGTTTTTCAGATCCAGTTTTGTCTTTAGTGTTGATGTTTTTTTGTATTTTTTGAGAAGCTATTGTGCAAATATAAAACAAAATTAAGAATGGACTACCAGAATATACATTCTTGAAGATTGTAGATGTATATAACTTTTATTGTCTGTTTTTGTAACCACCTGAAATAACCTAAAAACTGAATATAATGGAGAATTTGTTATTTAAATATCATATTTTAGAGATTTACTTGGATTTTTCTTTTTACATATATAATTTTATAAGAGAAAAGGCAAGAACTTATACGGAATGCATTTCATGTCAAGCACATATGCATCAAGACTTAAAAATCCAACTCTTTGCTTTTGATATATCTTATAGCTGACATAATCTATTCCTTTCTCAAAAGATCAATGTTTGAATCTCTGCAAAAGTCATAATGTATGGTTGTTGATTTTCAAGGAAAGTAGGCTCTATCCAGCTGGAAAAAGTTTCTTCTAGCTGACTTATATGCTTATCTGTAACTATAAGAACATCTAAAGATGGATGAATTCAAGTCAGCCTCATGCTGAGTAGGGCTGCTGAAAACAAGTTCAAATAATTATGTTGGAAAGTGGAAAGGGAAAGATTATGTCCTTTCCAGAATTGGGGTCAAAAAATACATGTGACCAGAAAACATTTCCCGTTTGTAAGTTGCATCATGAGAAAATTTACTTATTTATTTTTTTATTCTTTATCATTATTTTATTTATTGTTTTTATTTCATTTTCCCACAATGATTTAGACAAAATATAAAGATTAAGCAAATCTGCAAGAAAAATACTGAAGAAGTAGGGCACAACAATTGAAGAGTGTATGAATTTGTTTTACAAATTAAATATTCAGTCATTTTTGAAAGCACAATGAAATTCAAATAGGACTCCAAGGAATTGATAGTCTTATGAAATTAAAGGTTACAAACAATTTCTCATGAATAGTGAAAAAAGGCTTTGAATGAGGATCTTGTCAAAGATCATCCTTCACTGAATTATGTGAACCCTGTGCTACAGATACACAAAAAAAAAAAAAGGACTTGTACCAATTAACCACATCACTTTTGAGAACTGCCAACAGCAGCAACAACTAAAATGGATAGCACATGAAACTCAAAGAGAAAATAATAAAAAGAAGATGTTGACATTAAACACCACGTCAAACAGAAGATCAGTAAGGAACCCCCATCAATGCTGGAAAGAGCAATAAAAGCTATTGGACTTGAGAAACCTGTTTTCCTAAAAAATGTTTTAAGAGAAATATTTTATAAATTTAATTCTGAAAACAGTATTGATTGTTTAGTCAATGAATGCCAAATGTTTCCTTGTAGGGAAACAACTATTATTATTATTACTATTATCAAATATCTAATATTATCATTACCATGCCTTACCAATTGTTGAGCTGAAAGACAAACCAATCAACAGGGATTACAAATCTACAAAAAAATCTTTTGAAAAAGTCAAGATTAGAACTACTGACAAATAGTTAGCAGGTACGAGGGGAAAGAGCAAACTTAACCATATCAGGAAATAAAGATGATGATGAAGATTATTATTATTTCCTTTGATTTTTGCATATTCCTTTTCTTCTGGTTTCCCACAATAGAATTAAGGTCAGAAATAGCATCATGACATTTTCACTGAACATTTATCTAAACCGAAGATCACACACATTCTACATTGATAAAGCTCTTTGTAAGGTATAAGCAGGACTTGAGAGAAGAATCTTTTGTATTTCTTTAAGGCATGGGCTACCAGGGATCCCTTCATTAAGTCTATCAGAACCTTTTCCAATCAAACTGAAGGCTTCATGTGCCACATTTTTGAGATTTCCAATCCAAGATCCTTGAATGTTGATAGCTTTTAGAAGATCTTTGAAGCTACATTAATGTCTGCAGGGACTGCCATGTCAATAAGAAAGAACATTCTGTTTTTGTGGTCTTTGACTAATATGTCTGGGTGATTAGCATCGATTATTTTGTGTTTATTGTAAAGTCCCATAATACTGTTACGGGTCCTATATCTGTAAATGAGTCTGGGTGGTGTTCATACCAATTCCATGCAGTTTTCTTACTGTAAAAGGTGAGATTTTGCAGATATTAGCCTACACTGTCATGCCTAATTTTATATAGATAAAGCCCTTCTTAAAGTGTGGGCTGTACTTGTGAGAACAATCTTTTGTATTTCTATGACGCATGGACCTCCAGGAATCTCTTCAATGAGTCTACTGGAATCTTTTCTAACCAATCCTAGGACTCCAACTACAACAGGGATTGTTGATGTTCCCATGTGCCACATTTTTGAGATTTCTATTTCAAGGATTTGTATTTTGACAGCTTTTTGAATATCTTCAAAGATACATAGCAGTCTGCAGGAACTGCTATATCAATAAGGAGGCACTTTTTTTTGTTTGTGGACTTTTTTTTGTCTGGGTGGTTGGCTTTGATTGTTCTGTCAGTGTGTATTGTGTAGTCCCATAGAATTGTAACAGGTCCTATCTCCATAACCAAGTCTGGGTGGTGTTTATACCAGTTTCTTTCAGTTTCCTTCCCGTAGAAGTTGCAAATTTTCCAGTGCAGATATTGGCCCAATCTGTCATGCCGGGTTTTATACTCAGTGAGTGCAAATATCGTGCAACTTGATACAAGATGATCAATTGTTTCTGGATATTTATCACAGAATCTGCATTTTGGGCTAACACAATATTTTAGTATATGATGTGCTTGATAATTTCTAGTTAACAAGCATTGGTCCTGTGCAGCAAGGATAAAATTTTCAGTTTCAGCTTTCAACCCTGCACTACATAGCCACTGATGTGTATGGATTTTGTCTACGTCAGCTTGTTTGGTATGGGCAGAGTATTGGCCATGAAGTGGTTTATCTTGCCATTGCTTCTGTATCTGGTCAGTTGCATTTGTCTTTGCTCTCTTTTTTAAGTATTTTGCAGCTTCAGTCGGTGTATTGTGCTTTATTTGTATTTCTGCACCCATTTGAAACTCCATTTTGAATTTGTCGGCTTCCTTTATTACAGAGTAAAGACGCTTACTACTTTCATGTTTTTTTGCCACATACCATCATCCAGTCTTCTGTAGTTTCCAAGTATCTTTGGAGGCCAATTGTTGTAGTTTTGTAGGACAGTTCTAGTTGAACTAATCCTCTACCTCCTCCGGATCTGGGGACATACAGACAATCAACATCAGCTTTGGGATGATGCATGTGGTAGCAAGTGAGAAGCTTTTTCATTTTGGCATCCATTTGCTTAATTTCAGCTATGGCTCAGTTAAGGACATTATAGCTCTATTGCAACACAGGGACAGCCAAGGTGGTTATGGTTGATATGTTTTTTGAATTTAGCTCAGTATTTAGAACCAGATGTACATGGCTGTAGTATTCCTTTCTTACCTTCTTCATTAATGGTGTTGTATGCCATCTTCACTAATTCCTAGGTACTTATAGGCCTCATCATGTTCCAGTTCCCTAATCTTTGACAAAATCTAAATTTATTAAGGGTGTTTCTGTAAGTCTACCTTTCTTGAATGTTACTTTTGCACATTTATCTAATCCGAAGTCCATGCCTATGTCATCACTGAAGTATTTTACAATATTGAGGAAACCCTTCAATTCATTGTCATCTTTGGCAAAAAAGTTTGAGATCATCCATGTAGAGTAGGTGATTGAATATTTTCTTATTTAGTTTGTAACCATAGCTACTGTTGTTTAGTTCATGTGTATGTGGGATTAAGGACAAATGCCTTGATTGATGGAATGTCAATTCGGGATTTAATTTTGTATTTCCGCTTGATCTTCTTGCACTTGCGTGTGGAAATATTAGGGTTTCTGGTGAGCTCATCTAATATAAGAAGCTCACATCTGATTTGTTTTATTTCTCGTATCAGTTTTGCTTTCCAAGCTGGCTCTCTATGTCTGTTAATTTTATTTATTGTCTTGACCCCAAGCTTCAAAATGGCTGCTAAAGCTGTTGCGTATATGATGTTCTTAACTTCTGTGATATTTCTCGGTGGTTTATTGGTTAACAGTGTTTCCAGAGCAGCGTTGTATATTTTCACAATGTGCTTGTTGGAATTCATCTTCGTCATATGGATTTTGGGGAGCTGGTCTCTGTCTGACAATTGCATGAAAGTTACTCTGCTGAGTACTTGGATGACATGGTTTTTCACTTTGGTGATTTCAGCTTTGTGGTTTTCAAAGAATTCTAACTTAATGTACTTGGAGTCATCTTCAGTGACATCGTCTGGAGAACTGCAGGTTGTGTTTAAGGTAGAATCTTAGATTTTATTTCCTGGGAGGTTATTTCATATTTCATTTGTTTTAGTTTTTACCTCATCTTCTGTCACATTACTTATTTCTACTTTCATCTCATTACAATTTGAGTGATGGGTCATAGTATTTTGTTGTATATCTAATTTTATCCTATCTATTTCTGCCTTTGAGAGAGTGTTTTGCATAATGTCCCTACAGACATTGGCAAGCATGTTTAGATGGAGGTTAGGTATTATATCATTTCCCACCATAGTTCTCCATATTTGGTATGTTTGATTGGTGGGGTTCTTTCCTGGGTTTTCAAGTGCAGTGAAGAATGAAGTCATGACTTGTCAATACTCTTTGCGAGACCATTTTATTCGCTTTCTTTTTATTAGTTGATTTGGTATTGAGTTACTTGGTCCAAGGTTGGCAATAGTCTGGGTTTGGTGACCTAGTGTCTCTTCGTTTGTGGAAAAGTTTGTTCCAGCGACAGATTTTTCGTCCTAAGACTAGTTCCTCTCTGAGGGACGTGGCTTTTGTTGACCCAGGTGGTGATTGATCTGGTATGAAATTTTATTCGTATTCACTGAAATTGGTAGAGATTTGCATTTTAACCTTGACTGCCAAGGGGTAATTATGTTTAAGTTACCAGCTTTAGAACGACTCGAAGAAGACCCAAGAGCACGCCCAACCAATGAGATTGGTACGAATGTGGCTTTTAATATATCGACGGTGGAATAGTTCATAATAGTATAGTCTACCCCACTGAACACAATGCACTAAGTTTTAACTTGGTATAAGTCAGAGTGACCACTCCCAGGGGTAATATCAGACTTTAGCATTCAGGGTTAAAAAAAAAAATGAAGAGAAAGGAAAGAGAAAGAAGAAATTAAAATGAAAGAATTAAAGTTAAATTGAGTCAAAGGGATTTAGAATCATGACAGTACAGGAAAAGTATAATTGAAAAATGGTACAACATTTACCGTTTTTTACATGTTCGGAGCATGGCACAAGTGACTTTCCACAAATGTTCAACTTTCCATTGCCAATGACAGATACTTATCAAATTTTATTGGGTAGGCTGGACCTTCACTACAGTTTGGCAGGGAAACATTATTATTATTATTATTATTATCAAATTCAAGATTTTCTAGATTTTTAGTAAGTTGCCAAAAAATATAAAATAAATTTTGAAATTCCTAGGGTGGTTCACTTTTAGTTTGGTGTCATGCAAATCTGTGTCTTATCTCAAGAGATAAAACACATCCACAAAAGAGCAGGTGGCATGTAAAAAAATGCCTGGTTGTTAAGATGAAATGAAAAAGTCATTTCTTCACAACATAAAATTTGCAGCTGAAACAGAAAAGAATTTATTGATGGGCAAGTAAGTGTGTAGTCTGGTTTAAATATATGATCTTTTATATTTTTAAGGCTTTATACAAGTTTTTATCTCTCCTAGAGGAATTATCCACACAAGATGAGAAATGAATATTCAGATTTCTATATACTTTTGACTTAAAATATTTGATGGCAAATAATACCCCCCACTACTAATTTGCATTTCATATTAAAATATGAACATAGTATTGATAAAACTAACAGAATTATTCATACCTGGATTGGAACTTCTACCTAGAATAAAAGGATCATTGAATTTTGATTAGGATCAGAGTACAGTCTTTCATTCTGTGAAAAGTCTTTTTATATGGATGATCATGGCTTTCCACCACTTCCTAACTCTTGTGATTCTTTTCACTCTTTGCTAAGGTTCCCACTCCCAGTTGCACCAGCCATTCCCACAAGCTTATAAGGCAAGTGGCTCACTGCCTTCCCATATTTCTTTTACCCTCAGTATGTCTCATGAGGTTTAAGTTTTCCCAGCCTTCCTTCCTCATGTGTCCAAGGAATTTCAGCTTTCTTTTTCTGAATAGAAGTGTTCTTTCTGTTTAAACTTTCTTTAATACTTCCTAGCAATTCACATTCTTTTGCTTCATCAGATCAAAAAACAAGAAATGTGTGTATACTTAAATAATAAATCATATATATAAATCTTACTTTCAACACACAATGAAAAATTAGATAAGGATTTGCCTTAAATTCATTTAAAAAAAAGGCTATATGAATCTTTTGCTTTCGAGCCATTTTGACATGAACTGAAAATTATAAAGAAAAGATACAAATAAATATTAACGGCTTTTTAAAAATTCACTCATTTTCACTCTTTTCTCTCATCTTAGTAGAAAAAGTACTAATGATTTATTATTTAAGCATACACACAGATACACACATTTCTTTTTGTTTTTGATATGATAAAGCCTAGAAATGTGAAATCAAATCTAGTTTCAATGAAACGGTTTTCCATTTGTCATATTTCTTCAATATACATACAAATATATATATATATATATATATATATATAATTTGGTACATTCACTTATGTGCAAATACCCTTGAGAAGGGTGTAAATCCTTCTCTTTGTCTCTGCTTAACCTTTGTCTCTTTAGCCTTCATTGCTAAACAGTCTGGGACTGATCTGGATTTAAAACATGAGGAGGGTCATTTGGAGACCTTGTAGCACACTATGTGCACCAGTTCTCTATATTTGGTTCTTTTGAAATATGTGGTTGGTTTTGCATAAGTCTTCCCCATTATAATTACCACTATAACCAAATCATATGTGTGACTACTCTGGCTGTTTGGTTCTAAGAAATGAGCTGCAGAGCCTTTATACATTGAAGACAACTGGAGAGTCCATCATATATATGCATATAGTCTCTGTGAGGGAAGAGATTTTTGCACCATGTTTTTAACTAGCCTTTACAGTTGAAAGGTATTTTAACATGTGTGCACTGAGATTGAAACAAATTGCTGGTGGTTTACCATATTTTGATATGAATATCCTACAAAATTTTTAATTGTTTTTTGCAGTTGGAGTGGCAGTAATGTAAAATGGTTCCATGTGCCATACTTTTCTGGATATCTCAGTTTCAGTTAATTCTCTTTAGTAACTCAATTCACAAAGTTTTCATTCACCTCTGCTGTGGGCAGGTATTGAACTCACCATTATTTGGGTCAAGCCATTAGATCACTTCAACCAACACTTTTATCCATGTGTCCTTGGGGACATCAGTGTATGAATTTCTCTGACTTATAAACCTAATGTCTCAGTAACAATTTTTTACCAGAGCTCATATTACAATTTGTTGTTATTGTTGTTTTTTCTAGCACTCTGTAATATCACCTGAAGAAGGCTAGAGTGTACAACAGCCAAAATGCTGTGAATATGGCGATAAAGGTGAGGACAGCAGTTCAAACACTGTAAAGAGTGTAAATATTTGTTATGCGATAAAGTTTTTTTCATTATTAAGCTATGAAATTATTTGATTGCTAAATAGTAGTTTTTCCATCCTCTGTTTAACACTGAAATCCAAAGGTGCATTGGGATAAGAAAAAAGGCCTTCCAAAAGCTAAGCAAAGTATTAAAAAACAGGAAAATTTACTTGGAAACAAAGAATAGAGTACTGAACTATTACTTCTCATACATGCTGAATACAGTGAATGCTGGATAATCTTCTAACAGACAAAGAAGCAACATGAACCAAAAGAAATGTGGTTCTACAGAAGGATGTTCAGAATATCATGGCCCAAACATATGAGCAACAACAAAATTTTAGAGAAAATGAAGAAAAACTGTCACTTATACTTAACATTAGAAAGAGATAGTTGAAATTTCTAGTGCACATAATGAGGAAAGAGGGCTTGGAAAATTTAATACTCACAAGGCATATTGAAGGCAAGAGAGACAGGAAAACAATGCATGACCTACCTGGCAAGCTTGAGTAAATGGATTGTAGAACAGGGTTTAGGAGAGATAACAAAAAGAAAAAATTATTAAGAGCTACAAAGGACTAGAAATTGTAGAGAGCCATGAATGCCAATGTCCTGACGTGACATGGCATATAGATGTAGTAGTTGTTTGATGTAATCTATTAAATACTGTCCACTGATTTTATGGCTACTTACTGAAATTTAGGCATTTTTTATACTAACAAACTAAATATTTTTGAAGGCATGGGAAAAAATGAGTAAGAAAAGAATTTTATAATTTTTTACACTAACCTTGTTTTAGTAAATCCTAGCAATCTCTATAAGTGCTGTAAATTGAGAATCAGGAAGAAGAGGAACTAAGGCAAGTGTTACTGATAGGATAAGGCAGTGTTTGAAAATCTGTTAATTTTAAATGATTTATTTTAAGTATTCAGAGGAATTCGTTTTGTGATAAAATGTTTCTCTTTAATTGGACTTGACAATTATTTATATAAGTTAATTAAATAATTAATAAGTTAATATAAGTTATTAAATAGTTATTTAATATGAGTAGTTAATTATGTATATAAATAGATAATTACCACATTGTTTCTACATATGATTTACTTGTATAGATTTGGATTCAATGCCATGTCATCAGTTACAAATTAATACATTAATGTCCCTTGCCTTATTAGGGAGATGGTAACAATTAATGGGTTGTAGGAACAAATCTATAATTAATATTGGATTTTTTTATAAAGAGTATTGGATTTTTTATTATAAACCAATAAAGAGTATTGGATTTTTCTTATAAACCAATAAAGAGTATTGGATTCTTATAAACCATTAAAGAGTATTCAATTTTTATAAGCCCCCTAAAGAGAACTGGAATTTTATAAACCAATAAACAGTATTTGATTTTTATAAATCAACAAAGGGTATGGGATTTTTATAAACCCAAATTTATTACTGTATCTTTATTTTTACATTTAATACTAAATTTATGGTAAGCATTAATGGTTTAAATAAAACCCCTTTCACTCTACATCAATGCTTTCCTCAAATCCAAACTATCAGAAACAAAGTCATTAACTTTTTCTGCAATTATTATAGTAAAATGGCTGAATTATCCATCTATATCGAGCAAGAGTTTAAACTTGAAAGAGAGCCGTTATAATGATAGTAAAAGGGTTATGTAGATTTGTTGAAGAGGAGTCTGGCAACATTTTTATACCAATTTGAAACAAATAAAATGTATCATTAAGGAACATCTATTTGACAACCTTTGTGTTGCCAATTAAAAATGTCTTATTTTCATCATGTGTCAAGTTTCATTTTCATTGATCATGAGCATGGACACATTTTGTTTGCATTCCACTTGTTCCAGTAAGTTTCTAATAAAAATTCTGGTTGCAACATAAATGCTTCCCACATATTCATCCCAGAAATACCAACCACATAATGGTAAAACATTAATGTGTATTGTATCTAGAACCAATGTCTTACAACTGTGTAGGAGATATTTCTGCCACACCCTGTATAATATGAAAAGTAGAAACTCATTGTACAAAATTAAATTTTGAAGCATAAAAATATTTTTGTTATCTAGATATGAATAATAAAAGAGAAGTTAGCATCTTATACTAAACAGTGACAAACGGTAATATTTTAGGTATTTGTTGATAACAAAAAACAATGTTTTCCCATAATTTAAATATAAATTGTTTTATACTAATACCACTGTCAATTTATCTGATACTGACTGGAAACCTAAAAGGTCATTGGTACTATATCTAATCTGCACTGGATGTCTTAAAATGCCATTTCTACTACGTTCAATTCTTACTGCTCGTTCTAAAGAGGCATTGCTACCATCTAAAATTCTTACTAGATGTCTTAAAATGCTATTGACACTATGTCCAGTTATTGGTTGTCCTAAAGAGTGACTGCCACAATGTCCAATCTTTACTGGATATCTTAAAAAAAGACCATTGTCATGATGGTCCATTCCTACCAGATGCTGTAAAAATCCACTGCCATGTTTTCCAGTCTTTATAATCCTGAAAGACGATTCCTTGTATATTCTATCCTCAATGATTGTTTTTTGAATTCAATAAAATATGCCAACATGTAAAAGAAAGAAAAAGATGCATGCATAATAGAGAAAGAAATCTACACTGCCTGGGCATGGCATCTCATAATGCAATGCAGTTCATGCACCAACAACTCTATTTTAAAAGGGTTGGAGAAAGAACCAAGATAAAACATGAAATAAACAATCCTAAATTCTAAAATTTGACTAATTATAAATCATGGTCTTTCTCATAATCCAAATAGAAACACCTTTGAAATATGTACCATGTAACATATAATTCTGTTTTACAAGCTGTAATTGATTATTATTGATATTTTCTGACTATTGTCCCAAACACTGTTTTTATTACCACTGGGTGTTTATTTGAGATGAGGAATTATTGATGCACATTGACCTGTTTGTAATACGATTCAGATTTCAATTTATTTTCTGCAAGACTTCAACTAATATCATTCATCTTCCAGGTTTTGCACATATGCTAAATGTTGCTTCTTAGTTGGAGCCCAATTGTTAGAGTATGAGGCTAGAAACCTAAAGGTCCAAAATTTAGTCTCTAGTTTTAAAATGGTGGCAAGTAAATTTCAAGAATAACAGAGAAAATCTAATATTGTCTACTGGGCATAACTCAGAAATATTGGACTGGATGATATCTGTCTATATTTCTGAGATGAGGTATTATGTACACTATTTACATTGCTCGGACTATCATCCTCATCTTTGTTGCCATATTTATCACAACGTTTTGGCCATTGTATACTC
Source organism: Acanthosepion esculentum (assembly GCA_964036315.1). Taxonomy (NCBI): domain Eukaryota; kingdom Metazoa; phylum Mollusca; class Cephalopoda; order Sepiida; family Sepiidae; genus Acanthosepion; species Acanthosepion esculentum. The sequence continues at coordinate 35,449,516 of OZ038478.1, read as the reverse complement.
CGGCCTTCTTCAGTACCTTAAAAAAAAAAATTAAAAAAACATGCAATGACAACAGCAAAAATTGTAATATGAGCTATGGTAAAAAACAGTTGCTGAAGACATTAGGTTTATAATACCTAGAAATTCATACACAGATGTCCTCAAGAACACATGGCACAGTGGATAAAGGCATTAGTTAGATCCAGTGTCAGGACCCAAAGAGTGTGAGTTGAATACCTGGTTAAGGCGGTGGAGAACTTGGAGAGGGGAAAAACAGGAGATAACTGATAACTGACATCTATTAGACATGGAACTAGAACACTACCCCAGCAAGCGAAATAAAGGGTTCAGTTCGACATTCCAACCACCTGTGAAGGCTGAGTGTACAACAGCCGAAATGTTGTGGTAAATATGGCAACAAAAATGAGGATGATAGTCCGAGCAGTGTAAATAGTAGATGATGTTAGTTTATAAAAGTAAATTAAATTTCATTTAACTTGGTAGCTCGATAGAATATTGGACTGGAAGTTAAAGACTCTTGTTAAGTAGTGCAATTTAGTTTAGTGCTTTTATTTTGTGCTTTTATTTTTATTTGATCACCACAACACATCCCTACCCGATGTAGCAGAGCTACAGTAAGGATGTATGTGTGTATCTTACTCTTTTCAATGAACATATCATTTTGTTTATGTGTGTATTTTATGTGTAGTAAAAATGGTCATTGTTTCTTGCAAACCGCACACGTCTACCCGAGCGGGTGACGATTGGTTCCTGTGGTGAGTTTTGCTGCGTTTCAGGTGTTGGTAAGGATGTGTTGTCCATTAGGCTGTGTTTTTTGTTTTCATTCTTTTTTTGGGCATGGACAAATATTGCTGGCTTCAATCGCTCAATTGAAACTGTTTGCTCATCACCAGCCAATGTCTCTATTGTTGCTTGTCCGATTTCATCGGTGTCTTCTTTCTGAACGCCAGGGAAAGTGGTTTGTGGTCTGAAAACAAAGTGACATTTCTGCCTTCAATTTGCGGTTTGAAGTGCAAGACTAATATTTCCTCTGGTTTTCAGACAGTTTTTTTGAATAAAACCCAATGGGAACTGGATCACCATTTATTATCTGATGTAACGCTGTACCCACTGCATGGTTGGAGCTATCCGTGACTAGATGGTATTGTGTGGCATCCGGATCAGGGTGCGTCATAGCAGATAACTTGGCAAGAAGGTCTTTTATAGCAACAAATGACTCACTTTCAGTCGGGCTTAGTTTTAATACTTTTTCCGCTGGATTATGTTTGATGGCTTCAGTTAGTGGCAGTAACACATTTTAGGCTTGAGGGATTAATTTCCTGTAAAAGTTTACCATTCCCAGGAATTGACACAGATTTGGAGTCTGTGGGTTCTCGAAAAAGTTTTGATGTCTTCGACTTTCTGTGTTGTTGGCTTTAATCCTTTCATGCTTACATTATAGCCCAAGAGGTCAATGGAGTCTTTGTAGAACTGACATTTTTCCACAGAGATTTGAAGATTGAGAATCGAAAGGACTGAGATCTGTGGTGTTGTTCCTTAGATTCGGAGAAGACAAGTATCGTCGATATATGTGAAAACACAGTCTACATCCATAAATATGTTGTCCATAAATCTCTGGAATGTAGAGCTGCTGTTTTGTAGACCAAATGGCATGAATAGGTACTCAAAGAGACCAAATGGTGTTATCACAGCAGATTTTTCTATGTCTGCCTTATTCATGAGAATCTGGTGATATGCCTGTAGGAGATCAATTTTCGAAAATACAGTCTTCTTGAAGAGTTTAGATCCGAGGCTGTTAATATTTGGTATTGGGTATCTGTCTGGTTTTGTCAACTGGTTCAACTGTCTAAAATCGCCACATACTCGCCATTTTCCTGGGGTTGACTTGGGAACAAGATGTATTGGAAAAGACTAGGGGGACTTTGACTGTTTAATAATTCCAGCTTGTAAGAGTGCCGCAAACTCCTGTTTAGCCGATTTATATTTTTCTTCCGACAGTTGTCGGACCTTGGCCTAAGTAGGGGCGCTATCTCCAGTGTCTATGACGAGTGTTACTTTCATGTTAGACACTAAAGGCTGTCCTGTACATGGATTGGTTAGTTTCGGAAATTCTTGGAGGAGAGACTAAACTTCTGGTAGGTTGTTGTGGTTATTCAGTTATACACTGAATCTGTGCATTGACTCGTCCTCCTTGTGTATATCGATGTGTTTCCTCATCAATGAGCCTGCCCTTTTTGCAGTCTAAGATTAATCAGTGGTGCAGAAAATCTGCTAAGAGGGGGTTGACGGTATCCGCTACTACTACGGTCCATGTGTATGAACGGCATAGGCCCGGAATCCCAATATCCACTACTGCTTTGCCAAAGCATTTAATGTTATTCCCATTTGCTGCTGATCATGTTACAGGTGTAGGGTTTAAGTTCAGACCGAGTGCCATTCTCTGTGGTAAGATTGTTAGAGGCACCTGTGTCTATCACAAAATTGATCTTATTTGTGTCAATTTTGGTAGCAACCTCAAATAGTTGCGAGTTGCTGATGCAGTTCGCATTATCAGTTTTCTGAGGCTTGGGTGGTAGGGTTTCTGGCAGGTGAAGATGGCCTTGAAGTGGGCATTATATGACAGCCGAATTTGTTTTGCCACCTGCACCATGGTTTGCACGTCCTCGACTTTTCTGCATAATATAAATGTACACAACATACTCAAGGCCTCTGGTCCTCATAGAATGGTCCAGAGCTATAGGTCGTTCTAGGGGTGGCACCGGTGGAGGTAGTAGATCTGGAGTACCTGCTTGTATGCGGTATAGTGGTGGCTTGTATCATCCTGGGTTTTAAAAATGGTGTTATTTCATCAGCCAATGTACCCAGTTCCATAAAGGAGGCATTTTTTATTGCTGCTATTACAGGTGTTATTTCCGGGGGTAGTGCCTGAATGAACTTATGTCGGACAAGTTCATCTCCGACACCAATCCTGCTGGCTGTCGACATCAGCTCATGGAGATAAGCTGAAGGACTCCCTGTCATTTGAGTGTTAGCCATTAATTTAGTGAACATCTCTGGTTTTGTCCTTTCGTGTCTAGCCATTACTGCGTCTTTCAATTCTGAATATTTTTTAGAAGCTATAATAGCAGACGGTAAGCTGGATATCAATTCGGGAGGTAGAACAGACAATACATGATAAAACTTGATTTCTTCACTTGTTATGTGTCGCAATTCAAATTGTGCCCAACAAATTGCAAACCAGCCATCTGCTGCTGTGTGCATGAAGACTGGGATTTTGACTGATATAGCTGCTGCGCTTTCTTCCATTTTAGTGACTTACGATAAGGCAAAGATAAAAGACAAAGCAAGACGATAAAACAAATCTCTGCTGGACGGAACATATTTGTGTTTTTAAAAATGTTTTTTTATGGGTGTGTGAGTGCGATAAAGGAGGAAAGTAATGAAAGCAGTTACTTTTTTTTTTTTTTTTTTACACAGCACGTATAGGGCTACAGTAGCCAACTTGACCTGTTGTGGTGATTGAAGGATGGTAAGCCAAGGATTGGTAGTGGGGGAAGCAAGCAAAGTCACACGGGGTTAAAAGATTGCGGCAGTTAATGCATTCTCATTGTAGGAAAGTTGTAATTTTTTTTTTTTAGGTCCCAGGAAAATTGAGTGTAGATATCACGTCGGGGGTCACCATTATATAGCGGACAGTGTGGATGAAGATGTGAAGAGATATCAGAAGGTTAAAATTTCCTGCTAGTCGGTCCAGCTACATGGGAATGTTGGACTTTAATTATGTCCAAAGAAGACTAAGAAAACAAACAAGACCAATATACATGGGTAAACAAATTTATATTAAAAACAAGTTATACAAAGACATGAACAGTTACATAGTTTGTATGAAGAAAAAATGTCTGTGTTGTGAGCGTTCGTATGTACGTGTATTGTTCTTAGCGCATTCCCAAAATTTGGGAAACGCTGTATCTGTGAGAGGTCACATATTGGAGTGCGTTGAAAAGAGATTTTATGTTTATTTTATTTTTGTATTTTTATTTGATCCCCACATGTATATATGCATATTGATATTGACTCTCTCTCTCTCTCTCTAAATATTGTTAAGAAAAGAGGAAGAGAGAGGGGGGGTACTTACGCTTACGGACGGGTTGCCTCAGTCTCGGGGGAATTGTGCCGGCTAAACAAGAAGCAAGTGACCTATTAATATTTATGGTCTTGGTAAGGACGATTGTGGGAAGCGTTAGCCTCCTTATAAAAATCATCCTCTGTACTCTTGTTCTTACATCCCCCCCCCCCCCGGTTGACGCGTGACTGGTTAATTGTCATGCTAAAAAAAATATTACTTTTTTTTCTTTACACTGTTACTAGACCTAGTTGGAGTGGGTCGCAATAGGTTGCAACCCTTATCAGGCTGTTGCTGCTCTCTTCTGGGTTTCCACCCATTTTTTTTCTGTGTCGAAGGTTATATTTTTTTTTTAGATATATTGCAAAAGGAACTCCTACAGGAAATTGCCTTTTTTTTGTTACCGACATTTTTTTTTCTTCTCAAGATGGATGTTACCAAAGAACAGCTCCATCACAGGTTAAAATCAAAGTTGAGGAACGAATGAAGTTGTGTCACGGAGACAGTGCAATGTCTTATGTTTTCTCCGTCTTCCGAAAGGATATTTTGCAATACACCTTTGAAATGGAGACTTGTATCACAAAATTAGAGCTAGGCTCCTTCCCCGAGACAGACTTGCTTGAAACCGAAGCTGAGTGGGTGCCTCGACTAATGGAATACCACCGAGAACTGAGTGATCTGGACGGTTCATTTCTTTACCAACTCCCAGTTCCTACTTGGATCCTGTTTCGCAGTCCTTTGGGGTTCCGTCGACACTGGGAAGAGGTTCCTTTGTTGTCAAACCTCCGCAAATACAAATAATGGGGCCCACCTTTAGTGGACTTGAGATGGCTGACGACTACATGAGTTTTGGGAATTTTTTGATGCAATTCGAAAACTGTGTGGTTGGCATGGCCAATGACTCTGAAAAGTTAAACTTTCTGAAATGTTCCCCCTCCAACAGAGTTTTAAGACTGGTTAACCATTTGAGTTGCACGGATGCCAACTATTGTTGTGCTCTTTCAGTGTTAAAGAGGGAGTATTTGGACATTGATGAGATAATCGACCAAACATTTCAGGACATCCTAGACTATGTCCCTAAAAGGGACACCTGCTATTCCGATCTGGGTGAATTCATCTCCAGGACTGCCTCTCTCTTGGAGGAGCTGGGGAACTCCTTTTCGGCGGACGATTCTGGTGGAGCTCACCTAATGGCCAAGATTCTCTTCCAGAAATTTCCCAAAGAATTGAAGGGGGAAATGATAGGACCAACAGGTAAATGAATACCATCATTGTCGGCCATATTGGAACTTACAAGTGAGGCAGTCAAACGATTACGGGTTAAGGGAGGTGCATCTGCTGCTTCTACATTTACCACTGGCCAGGTTTCTCAAAAAGCCGCACAGAGGGCCACTGTTACTTCTTCCTTTCATGTGGATTCCAACAACCTGACTTCTGCTGGTTATTCCTGTAGCTTGCCCCCCATCTTATTGGTCACTTTCTTCAGTGGAGAAAAAGCGGTGGCAGTTAATTGCTTTTTAGACACTGGTAGTGGGCAGTCATACTTGTCTGCTGATGTGCTGAGGGATTTGGGTTCAGTTGAGACTGCTGGAGTCGGTTGTCGGCTTACACTTTTCACCCTCCTTGGCAAGTCTGACCGGAAATTCAGAGGTGGTTTTGGGAGTTGACCTTGGTTCTGGTGAGGCTTTGACTTCCTCTATTTTGGTCACTGATGCAATGGACTTGTCTGTACAACTGGCTCACTTGGAGACCCTGTTGGGTGCCTTTAGCTAACTATAGTTTGGCTGGCCAATTTGAGGCTGGATCAGACCTTGTGCTTATCAAGGGCATTATTGGATTGGACCATATTCATCAATTGAATACCTTAAAGTTGGTCCCCTGTTTGGAGGGTTGGGCCTTTTCTGTTCCGTCAGGTCTGGTTCCCTTTGGAGATGTGGACTCCTTTTTGTCAGGGGACAGGACCCCTTATGAAGTGGCCCACCTCTCCTTTAATACTGTAATGGAGAATACCCCTGAAGTGAATTCATCACATTTGTGCTTCGTTCTTGAAAGTCAACCAACCTACCTTGACCTCTTGGCGGAGTTTTTTCCTGACAGTGCAGTAGAAAGAGGATTGGAACAGATGTTTAGCATGGAGTCCCTGGGTATATCTGATGAGGATACCTTCTCTGATTACGATCAAGAACAGATGAGACATTTTAAGGATACGGTAGAGCTCAATGATGGAAAGTATTACGTGGAGCTCCCCTGGCGTTCTGATAAGTTAGCCCGGGTGCCATCCAATCACGCCGTTTCTTTGCGCATTTTGGACCGGGTGGCTTCAAACCTGACTAAAAAGAATATTTATCTTGAATACTTAGGTGTTCCGTCAGCAATAACAGGATGGAATAATTGAAGAGAATTTTGTCCCCCCCCCCCCCCACGAATTTGTTAAGTATGTGTGGATTCCACATCGACCGGTTTTCAGGTCTGACCCATCAGCCACTACCAAAATCAGACCTGTGTTCAATTGCAGTCTGAAGACTGGTGGTGGATTGTCCCTGAATGAGGCAGCTTACTCTGGGGTCAATCTAACTGGAGATATGTTGAAATTATTATTGTCTTTCAGAACTAACAATTACATCCTGCTAGCTGACAATCGGAAGACATTCTTGATGATTCATCTCAAGTTGGAGGCTGACAAAAACTGGTTCTATTTCTTCCTTAAGGATGGAGATAGTTTTCGATATACCACCTTGATATTCAGGTTCACCTCAATCCCTTTTGTACTGGGGTGTATTCTGAAACTACATCCAGCAAAATACCCACTAGATGCTTGCCGCAGGATGATTGAGGAAGGATGTTATGTGGACAACCTTGTAGCATCGGAAGCAGACCCGGTGAAGCTTGCAAGATTGTACTCCCTGGCACGGGAACGTTTGCAGGAGGGCAGCTTTGTTATTCAGTCCTGCAACTCCAACTATGAGGCTCTCCGAACTAGGATGAAAGAAGATGGTATACTGAGTGCAGATGATGAAGAATGGGAGAAGGTACTGGATTACCGATACAACACTCTTTCAGAAGAGATGCACGTGGGTCGCATCAAGTGCAATCCCGATGCACCAACAAAGAGGGGAGTGCTTTCTGAGGCAGCCAAAATTTTTGACCCCTTATCCCTGTCACGGTTCGCAGCCGAATACTTATTAGATCTGTGGAAGAATGGTTTGGGTTGGGATGATCCTCTCCCTTCTGCAGTTTTGAGTGATTGGAGGGAGCTTGCTGGGGACCTGCCTGGACTGAGTGACTTGCATTTTTTTTCGAAAGGCTCTTGTTGCAAGACAGCCTGGAGATATGTACCTCTTTTGCAACACTTCCACGGAGGCATATGGATTTGCCGCTTACATTGTGCAAAATCATTGATCGTCCTTGGTGTTTGCTAAGGCTAAGGTCGCTCCGATGAAAGACAAAACTCTGCCTGTTTTGGAGTCAATGGCTGCTTACCTCGCTTTCAAGTGCCTTCCAATAATCCTGGACAACTGTGAAGGGTTTGTTCCAAGTAACTTATGTGCGGCTACTGATGCCCAAGTAGTGTTATCTTGACTCTTGTCTCAAACCATGGCCAGCAAAAACATTTTTGCTAGAAACCGACTCAAAGACGTCTTGCAAATGAACCTTGGGTTATGGTCCCACTACGGCCTGAGGACTTCAAATATGTGGATTCAGCACATAATCCATCCGACCTGATCACAAGGGGAATGACGTTGAGGAAGTTTTGTTCAAACTTCCAATTTTGGTGTTCTGGTCCTTCCTGGTTGTGTGAAGGGATCATCCAGTGGCCGATACAGGATTTACCTTGTTTAAGCGAGACTTGCCAGCAGATGGCCCGTACTTCAGTGAACTGTTCTATGGTTCTTGACCAAGAATACTCCTCAGTCATATCCTTTCACAGGTTCTGGGTTACCGAGAGTTACCTCACTGGTGTTCAAGTTCATAGCCATTTGGCTAGGACGGGAATGGGACTACAGATCTAAGGCGGCCATTTACCTAATGAGAGTTCTCCAAGGACATGAATTCCCTTCAGAGGTTGAGTATCTAATGAAGCCAGCAGGAAAATCTGAACCCATTAGAGTTCGTGCCTTGAATCTTTTTTTGGACCCGGATGGGTTGATCAGATCAAGAGGAAGAATTGACTGATCTTCACATCTTACCTATGAAATCAAGAACCCTATCCTGATAGGGAAACACCACCCAGTGACTAGACTTATTATTTTGGATTGTCATGTAAAGTGTTGTCATCTTGGAACTGGATCTACTCTGGCTGAGTTGAGGCGGAGCAGCTACTGGGTCCCTCAATAAGGGTTCTGGGGTCATGTGCTAGATGCAAAAGATACAATTTGCGACCAGTACTGTGGCTAGCTTACCAACCCATCAAGTCGAATTTGAGGTCCCTTACCAGCATACAGGCGTCGACTTTACCGGCCATTTCTGGGTGAATGATGGTAAGCAGGACAAGAAGATGTACTTACTCTTGTTCGTGTCTAACCAAAATGGAGTTCCGGAAGTAATTTATAGTGACAATGCTAAGACCTTCCTGGGAGGCGGAAGACTTTTTAGCTGCCTCTCTCTCTTCCAAGAATATAAAAGCAAGTATGGTTCCTGCGGGTTAAAACTAAAAACCATCCCTCTGTTTTCACCTTGGTATGGGGGAACATGGGAGCGTTGCATTAAAACGGTGAAGAATTGCCTTTTTATGATTCTTGGCAGAGGTAAACTGGATTATTTTACCCTTCTGACAGTGGTTTCTGATATCCAGAGATCGGTCAACAACCGACCTCTGACCTATCAGGTGTATGCTCATAACAATGCTGTGGCTATCACACCCAACATGTTCCTTAGGCCCAACAAGAGTCCGGGGCTGTTGTTGCGATTGAACAGGAATGACATCGCTTCTGCAGTACCAGCCAGCAGAAAAAGGCTCGTGGAGGCAATGGACCCCAGGAACCGGTATTTATTAAGGTTCCATGAGTCCTGGTACAAGGAATACCTTCTGGAACTGGGGAGAAGGGTCCCAGAACGAACACGCTTGCAAACGGAGAACCGGCTGCAGAAAGATGATGTGGTCCTGATTAAGAGTCCTCTAAAACCACTGCCATTTTGGGTCTTGGGGACAATTATAGATCTTATCCCTGGTGATGATGGTGTGGTCAGGTCAGCTCGTGTCCAAAAGGGGGACGGTCTTGAAGAGGTACACTCTTTGAAATACCTCTACCCACTGGAACTTTCCCTGACAGCTAACCATTCTGCTGAGTTACCAACTAGTGGTCCTGTGTCACCCCCTGGGAGTGCTTCGATAGCAGAGGGGGACAAGGATCCATCATGTTCTGCTGCCATCAATGAGGAGCGTGTCTGGTTGTGTCCTGTGTGCAGCTCTCCTTAGGGAAATTTGAACATGATTGGATGTGATTCTTGTGATGAATGGTTCCATTTTCGATGTGTTGGCATTGAGCCGCCTAAAAGACAGAAATGGTACTGCCCCGAGTGTATGCCCCAAAGATGCCGCAGAGGTAGACCAAGTCTGCTTCCTGGCTGATTGACATATTGCAATCAGTTAGCCGAGGCAGGCCATGCAGAAATAAGAATTTGCCTGTCTGGAGAGGAACATTGTTGCCTCATTTTTTTTTTCTTTCGTTTTTTTTTTTTCTCTTTCTTTTTTCCACTTTTTTTTGTGTTTTGCTGTCGGGAATATGTTACGAAAAGAAAAGAGGAAGAGAGGGGGGTACTTATGGACGGGTTGCCTCAGTGTAGCGGAATTGAAAGGCAACAGTCCCTGGAAAAATGAAATACTGGACGAACGCGTAAAGAATCAAAATGGCGGCGCCCATGTTTTATGACAGGTAGTCTCGGACGACTAACGCGAAATCTCGTTGTCTAGTGATTCGTATGTAAATTATGGTCGGGCCTCGGCGGTGAAAAGCGAGCCGTTTGTTGGGAGAGACAGACGCGTTCTTGTTGACAAGAAGTGAAGGCTGGGTGTGTGACCCAATTTTGCCGTCTACGTTGCCTGTTGGATTGTTAAGCCGGACAGTCGTTTGAACTAGATTTTGGCTACAAGTGTTGCGATCGAGGGACAAATCTGTTGCAGACTTATTCCTACCGGAAGTTGACACTTATTATTTGTTTTTTTCTTTACCAACACACTCAGTCTCTTTGGAATTTTGCCGGCTAAACAAGAAGCAAGTGACCTATTGATATTTAATAAATATTATTTATGGTCTTGGTAAGGACGATTGTGGGAAGCGTTAGCCTCCTTATAAAAATCGTCCTCCGTACTCTTCTTACGGTTTTTTTTTCCGGCCGAAATTGTCGTGCTAAAAAAATATTACTTTTTTTTCTTTACACTGTTACTAGACCTAGTTGGAGCGGGTCGCAAGAGGACTCCTTTGGCAACCCTTATCAGGCTGTTGCTGCTCTCTTCTGGGTTCCCCCCATTTTTTTTCTGCGTCGAAGGTTATATTTTTTCTCGATATATATATTATTATTAGTAGTAGTAGTAGTAGAAGTCTTATAAGTATAAGACACTATACTCGATCGGAAAACCTTCGGTGTCTTGATTTGCAAATAATCAAACCAATACCAAAGGGGAAAACGGTATAAAAAAAGAAAGAACCAAGAACATATACGTTCGATTAGCTGAAAATAATCGTCCAGCATGCAAGCCCAAGGCCCAAAGAAAAAACCCTGATACCAGTGTGCAAAAAAAACTAAATAAAGTGCTTAATATAATGAGTAGAACAGACCTAGAGAGCCAGACAAACCTACCACGGTTTCACCTAAACGGATCGAGAGGGAAGGCCGGCTAACAAGGTAAGAAAGAACGGAAACTTATAGTCAATAAACAAAAAAAAAAAAATAACCACGTGACCAAAAAAAACCAATGGGGAGAACCGTTTATTCTAAAAATTGACGAAAGAGGGAGGGGGTAAAGAAAAACACGGACAAATAGGGGGTAGTAACTATTTATTCAATCGAAGTAAAAAAAAAAAATTGATTATATTTTATATTATTATTACCGGGGAGAGGAGACCTAGTCTAACAACTAACGTTTTCTATGTCTACATTTGTTTAGAATTTCCGTTTTAGAATTTAATAAATGATTGGGTTCCCTATATAGAGCTATAACTAATTTTTCGTCTAAGCATAATTTACAAAATTTATAACCTGCTCTATATTTATATCTTTCTTTTTTTTAGTATTTCCTATTTCAGGATGGGATTGTTGTGGAACGTCGGAGAAATGTTGGACAGATTAATTAATAAGCAGGGTTTTGTTGGTCATTAGACCTTGGCTGAATGCGTGTTCAAATTTTCCAACAACAATTTTTTTGAAGAGATTAAAACATCATGCAAACAAAGACAAGACGAAAATAACGACGTCGACGATATTTTGAACAAGAACAATTCCAAAATCATTTATATACAAACAACTTGTGTGAGGTACGTATGATTGATTGTTATTTAGGAAGATTAATGTTCAAGTGTTCGGATCCAGTTCGTTTGATCAGTTCTTCGATTGGAAGGAATAGTTTGATTTAGAATTAAATCAATGACAATAGAAAACGACAATTTATCTATTTTTTCTTAGAATATAAAGATATATGCTTGAGAGAGAAAAGTAAGTTGAACGGAGTTGCATACCTTGTATGTTGAGTTAAATTTCTTGGTAGTTGGTTAGTAACAACTTTAAATATATTAACTGAAGGAAGATGTTCGTTGAATTACCAAGCTACTGTTGTTGCTGATTTTGCTTTATCAGGATTGCGTTTTAGTTGGAGAATTCAAGTTCGGCTGGAATTCTTGAAGTGGATGAATAGGTTCGAATTTGTTTAGCGGAGCAACGAAAACATCGGTCCGTGTCGAAACGGTGAATTGTGCAAACTCACTGAAATCTCTAGAAGCGCGTCCCTTGCCTGTTCCAAAATTTGTATTTAGGCGGGAACATGCAACGAACGATATGATTGGTTTATTTACATTCTACGGATTTGATTCGTTAACGTCGATGATACGAGGATGGTTGATTACAAGATTGGGGGTGTCGTCGCGTGTAGACGATCCCAATAGGAACTTTGGTATTGTCACGTCTAAATTTCCATATATAGGTAGAAAGCGTAGTCCTATGTTTGGTTTTTTCATTATTAAAGCTACTCATATGATTGTAATATCAGTTTTGAAACACATTTTGAGTAGCCCTTACGTATACCTTAGGGTTTATATGGTTGTTGTAGTTATTTATGTCCTTATATTTTAACTTGGTACACCACTCACTCCTGTTGACATTTTCACTGGAGGGGGCAGGCTTTTTTGTTTCTACAATTACATCTAGAAGAAGTAGCACGTGGATTATCCCTAGTTTTTTTCTTATATCTGTTAATTAAATTCGCTACATTTGGCATAAACTGTAGCATAAACGTTGTTTTTATTAAATATTTTGTGTAGTTTGCTAGTCTTTGGGAAATATAGTTCCAATAGATTGAGAAATATTTTACCAATTTTAGTTTTTACAGATAGATTAAATGGGGGATTGAACCATAATATGTTTCTATGTTTATTCTGGGTTTCATTGTCATCATTTATGTTAATATATTCTAGCTTATCTTTGAGTCCACTTTTAGCTAGAGCTTGATCGTAAATTAATTTATTAACATCGAAGATGTTTTTATTCGATGAATTGGTAGAAAGTCTATGACTAATGCCTTTAGAAATATGTTTCAGGATATGCGCCGGGTGGTTAGATCTTCTATTTAAATATTGTGGGTCCTGGTTATCTTTCTTATACGGGGCAATAGTGTTTTTTTTTTTTTGGTCACGTGGTTATGGTTTTTTTGTTTATTGACTATAAGTTTCCGTTCTTTCGTACCTTGTTAGCTGGCCTTCCCTGACGATCCGTTTAGGTGAAACCGTGGTAGGTTTGTCTGGCTCTCTAGGTCTAACTATCTTTCTATATATATATATATTTATTTATTATGTTTGTTATTCAATCACTGAAGTTAAGTAACATTTAGTCTGGTCAGTACCTAGCTGAGAAACTACTTAGGAATACCAGGTACTGTAAGCCTCTACCAACAGGCATTGGGCCTGCATGGTAGTGTCATAGCCCATTCCTCTCCATGAACAGCAAAGATGGAAAGATCTGGGAAATGGTCAATGTTCAACAATGGATTTTCACAGGCTGATTAAGATATATATATATATATATATATATATATATATGTGTGTGTGTGTAGTAGGCCAATGAAAGCCACAATAATAATAAAGTATTAATATTTATTGTATATTATTATATTAATTATCAATATTTCTCAGATTTCTTTCATCAGCCTAGTATATCCATATATTATAAGAAGCATACATGAAAAATTTTCTTTGCTATTATATATATGTATATATATATATATATATATAATTATTTTTCAAAAATAAATTTACAGGCGCATGATGATCGAAAAACATGACATTGAGTGTAATAGAAAGGAAGTGGGTATGGAGAAAAAAGAAGGAAAAAGAAAAGGTTGAAGAAAAGAGAAGAAAGGAATGGGAATGCAAGTGTACTTTAAATGTATACAGTAAAGAAGAAAAAAGCAAATTTCACATTGAGTGTTGGTGTTAATAAACTCAATGTAATATAACAGACTTTTAAGTATATATTAATAAATATGTGTATTATTTCTCACTGGTAGCATGAATTGAAGTTCCATGCACAACACACTCTTCACAATGCAATGTATCCATATGAAATTTGTAGAAATATGCAGCATTGCGCAAAACTACCATATGAGCATTTCTTTTTCTCTGATACTAAATTTGTTATAACTGAGTAAATGGCTAATATTACCATTAATATATATATATATATTTGTGTATAAATATCAAATGTTCATTTACATATTTGGTGTGTTTTATTTTTGGTACAAAAGAGGACTGAATATAAACTTTGGGTTCTAAATAGATGATTTTTAACTACTGATCTTAAAAAGTGGTTGTATATACCTGATAGTTTAGATATTTCTGATACTTCAGTTTAGATGCTTCAAATAAAAGTTCAGGAAGGGAAACTCACTCCCATCAATACTTTTAAAAGTGATAAGAACCTATTTTCCTGAAAAGAGAATGATTTTATAAATTTCAACTGAGATCAGTAATGGCTGCTTATTCAATGAATGCCAAATAATTCCTTGTTACCTTCAAGAGCCTAAAAAATTATTTCCATAGAAATTTTCATGCAAGCATCTATCTGTTTCCCCATAGATACAAGTCAATGAATATTTTCATCAATGGCGTAAGCACATCGGCCAGACATGACACTCTAGAGCAATAAGAAGTCAATCTTCTTAAGGAGTATTTTTTGTTAAATAACATGTTGTCATGACTATGACTGATACCTACTTGTTAATTATACCCGTTCACAAAAATGCCATGAAGACAACCACAAATTCTCACCCATCTATCTCCACTGTTCAACCTCTCCAACAACATCTCAGAAATATTTTTTAAAAAAACAGTTTAAAAAAAAGCAGTGAAACTTTCTTCTTTTTCACAGAATATAAACATAAGAACGGTTCAAGAAATTCTTGCTGATGGCTAACCCACACAGGGAATGATTTTTGTAAACTTTATATGTAATTTAATAAAAATCTGTTGAACCACTAAAAAACAGTGAGCCCTTTTTGAACTTTGAGAGCTTTTCTCTTTTTACATTTATTTTATTTAATATGCAATTTGTGTGAAGAGTAAATACATTTGTCAGCTTTATAATGGTCTTTTTGATAATATCTTTACATTTGACAAATCCTAAATGTTTTCTAAATATTTTTTTAAATCACTGAAATACATTTGGATGAGAGTCCAGCATAATGGTAAATATATAAGACAATTTGGAAAATTTCTATTTTGTCATGTTTTACTTATCGCATCATCTGTTTCACTTAATATATATACCACGGGAGTGTGCTATAAAGGCACACTGAAGTAAAAATGGCGGAGTGTAATATATATTTCTGAAGAATTTTCTGATGAACATTCAACCACTACAAGTTGAATTTTTTTTCTCACAATCATCAGGTCGTCGTTAACTTTTTGTATGAAAATTAGCATTTTATACCTTCTCGGCTAGCTCAAGAAGTTACCGTGAGAGTAGCTGATGTGTACATAATATGCACACATCGACTAAACTCACTGAGGGAGGAAATATCCATATAGCCAAGATGGAAATGTGGAATAATCACCATTACTTGAGGGGAAAAAAAAACAAGCACTAAAGAAAAAAAGATCAAAAGCATGCCTAGGACGTGCATGGGGAAAAATAGGGCCTCAGCAAAGGAGGATAGATAGATAGATAGATAGATAGATAGATGAATCAACACCTCATAGAGACTGCTAGTTTCTGATGAAAATACTGAAGAATCACCATTACTTGAAAAAAAATCCAAAAACCAGAAAAAATATCAAAAGCATGTCTAGAAAGTGCTTCATAGCATGGGAAACAGTAGAAACCCTCAGAGTTCCCTATAGCAGAGCATATCATTAGATAGATAGATAGATATATAGATAGATAGAGGAAGCAACATTGCATGGTGGCTGTCAGTTCCTGAATATCACAATGAATCATGAAACTGCGTCAATACGCAGTGTTGATTCATATGTCCACACTTTCTGTGACTACAAAAAGTATATTTCTAGTAATGAGTATTTTACTTTCATAAATTTAGAAAGGTTTAACAAATAATATATATATATATATATATATGTTAGGTGGAATTTTATAAATTGTTATCTACATTACTCAAAAATGAAATTTTAACAGATATATTTACCAAAATTACACAAAAGTATCTTGAAATAGTAAAGTGTAGATTTATCCAATAAAATTGCCAATTACTTCAACCATGGCCTTCAGAGATACAAAGGACAGGAAATTGTGGAGAGCCACATCCTGAAAGAATATGTGACATAAAAGAAAAGGAAATAGATATAATGTGAGTTGCATGAAAAAATATAAAAACTAAAGAATTGTCACTCCTTAGCAAACTCTTTCTTTCTTTGACTCTTTTATATTGCTCTGACAATTGAGATGGTAGAGGAAATGCTAAAAGCAAAAACAGAAAAAAAGAATTATCTCAGACCAATAAAGAACATTCTCTTCTGGAAAATGTATAACGAAGAGTCGATAAGAAACCATATTGTTGAGAGAAAAGAAACCATGTTGTTGCAACAATGTTTCAAGCCATGATGTTTGTACCATTGAGTTTCAAATAGATGGGCTGGATATTTCTGGAGAAAAATCAACCCCAGATATTCTTATTTCAACCATCCCTATTATTTAGTATTCAGAAATTTTTCACCAATCCCTTAATTTAAATTGGATTAAGGAAGTCCCATGTGGATTTTTCTAAGAAAAAAAATCATCTATTTACAATGCAAAGGGTTTGCTTTGTGGGATGGATGATGATAAGCTTATATTCAGTCCTCTTTTGTACTAAAAATAACTAACAGTAAGTAATTAAATGAAAATTTAACATTTTACATATATATATATAATATGGAGAAAACAACTGAAAAGTTGCAAATTAAAAGAAAAAAAAAATTGAATGTTTTTTTGTGAAAGTATTTATTTATAATTTTTATATATATATATATATATATATATATATATATATATATATATTTCAGATCGCCCCGATCTTTCATCAGAAATTAATTAAATAACTGTATTCAGAAGTGTTTTCAAGTTGCGTTCGTCGCGAGACGCGGACATCACGTGATGTGGAATGCAACTGTGTTTGAATATTTCTAACGTAAATCTAACGATAATATTTTAGATGTTTAAAAAGTTTTTTTTTTAACTATATCTAAAGAAATTTTTTAACTATTGAAATATTTACACAGATTTAAAATTCCTAAGTCTTTGTTTAACCCTAGTTTATATGTATCTAATTTTAAAATCCAGTATTTCTCTTTTTTTCTGCGTGTGTATGTGGAACTAAAATCAGAATCTATCAATAAACATTTACAGTTGTCTAATGAGTGCCTTGATTGATTAAAGTGTTCAGCTATGGGGGAATAAGGATTATGGACGCTACTTGAAAACAAACTTCTGAATACAGTTATTTAATTAGTTTCTGATGAAAGATTGGGGCGATCTGAAATATCAAATATATATATATAAAAATTATAAATAAATACTTTCACAAAAAAAACATTCAATTTTTTTTCTTTTAATTTGCAACTTTTCAGTTGTTTTCTCCATATTATATACATATCAAGAAAGTATATGTGGCTTCTCATTATGCTATATATATATATATATATATATATATATATATATATATGTGTGTGTGTGTATATATGTATGTATATATATATATATATATATATATATATGTGTGTGTGTGTGTATATATGTATGTATATATATATATATATATATATATATATATATATATGTGTGTGTATGTATATATAAATAAAAAGAAAGAACAGTAAGATATAAAATCCGGTGTTCTTATAGATATTTTTATTTTTACACAATAGTGCTCAATGTAAATTTACAGAGCATTAATATTATAAATTAATTGATTTAAAATATGTTTTTTTTCGCTACACAGTGATAACCATGTTTCAAAAATGGAAACTAAAGCTTTCGAATTTAATTTTGTTATTAAATTAAAGACATTAGTTCCATTTACTCGTCAAGCGAATTTATTAACTGAGGAAATGGCTAATACTGCCATTACTCTATATATATATATATATATATATATATATATATATAGGAAATGGCTAATACTGCCATTTCTCTCTCTCTCTCTCTATATATATATATAGTAATGGCAGTATTAGCCATTTCCTCAGTTATAATAAATTTAGCATGGGAGAAAAGAAAATTGAACATAGGCTGCTCCCACAGTAGGTTTGCCCAATGCTTCAAATTTCTACAAAACCAAAACAGAACATGAAGAATCATGTCATATTCTTAAATAGTCTTGTCAGATTAAGACTTTCATATGGATGCCATGCATGGCATCAAACATATTCAGGAATATCTAAACTGTCAGCTGTATACTATCACTTACTAAGATCAATGGTTAAAAAACTTTGATTGAGTGAAATCTGAGGATCTTGGTAAAGATCATACTTCTTTGTGGTCTGGTGCTATAGATTCACAAAGAACTGTACCAAATAAAAGAAACCACATCACTTGTTGACTATTTACAGCAACTAAACAACTAAAATGGATACAACATGTAGCTCAAAGAGAAAATGGTGACACAATTAAGATGCTGATATGCTATACTACTTCAAATAAAAGGTTAGGAAGGAAACCCCCATTAATACTGGAAAAAAGCAATAACATCTACTGGACTTGAGAAACCTATTTTTCTGAAAAAAATTTTCAAGAGTAAGATTTTATCAAATTCAACAAGAATCAGTACTGACTACCTGGTCAATGAATGCCAAATATTTTCTTGTAGGTAAATGGCTAATATTCCCAGAAACATTACTTTCTCTTTGAATTACATGTGATATCCATTTTAGTTCTTACTACTGTTGAATGTCTACAAGTAATACAGTTACAGTTATTTAGTACAGTTTTTGTGGTTCTATAACAAAAGTCCACAAGATTGGACTAAGGTTGGTCATAACCAAGACCCACAGGCTACACTCGCTCAATGCCATTTTTAATCATTCATCTCAGAAAGTGAATGTATACAGCTGACTGTTTAAATATTTATGAATGGGTTTGACATCATCCATATGAATGTTTTCATCTGAAAAGACTATTCAAGACCATGACAGCCTATTCTATGTTCAATTTACTTATCTCCTACACTACATTTGTAACAACTGATCCATATGCCGAGGTATTTGAAGTGTTTAGTATTTACTAATTCCAATAAATTTTTATGACGGATTCAAGTAGGTGCCATCACCGCTTTCATGCCAATTCTAGATCATAGTTTCTGATTTGGAAAGGTTGATTTTGAGTTTTATTTCTTAGAATTCTTGGAAGAGAATGTTGATTTTCTGTTCAAGATCATTCTTATGGCAACTATGAATACATATGTCATCAGCATAGCCCCTTGCCATCTTCATCAATATATTGGCCTCAGGAGGGGAAAACAAGATCAGTGTTTTCTATTTGCAAATTTGTTTGGGATGTGGTATGGAATGTTTAAATTGATCAATATGTAAAAGCATATGCAGGAGAAACTATAGTAAGATCTGATGGTCTCCAAGCATCATGGCTGCAAAGAGCATCGTGAGCAAAGTGAGGTTCTATTTTGTCTTTTATCACAATGCTCTTCATAGCCCAGATGGTTAAAGCATGTCAGATGTAATGGCAATTTATTCTGCAAAGAAGAATGCAGGTTTGAATCCTGCTGGAAGAAAGATTTCTCAAATGTTCAGGCAGACATAATAAAAATTCATTTAAAAAAATAAATGGAGTGTCTACTCAAATATAGGTATCCACTAATAATAATGTTTAAAGTAATAAATATATGTCGGTTTAATAAATAAAAATGCATTACTTCTTTAGAAATATGGTGAACTCTCCCCCGTTGTATTCAATGCATGTGGGTCAAGCAACACAGCTCCTAGGAACCGACAGCTCAGATACCAGCACATATCATTTGAATAGAGTGGTGAAGGCTTTGTACAGAACCAACTGCACTTTTTGAAGGGTTGAATACAGAGACCTGGTGCACTATGTTCCACAAGATCCCCAAATGACCATCTGCAGGTTTTGAATTCAGAGTTGTCCTTCTCCTAGACCAGTTGCCATCCAAGGCTATAGAACCGACTCTGTTGTGCTATTTACCCATAGCTGGAGAGAGAAGAGGATTAATACTTTTCCCAAGGGTATTAGCACATCAATGAATGTAATGGATTCAACTGTAATTCGAACTTGGCTCTCCGATTCTACAAGCCAAGCCACTATCCACTATTCCACAGTGCCGCCTTTTTAAGATTATATATATAGCATAATGAGATCTGAAATATCAAATATATATAAAAATATAAATACTTTCACAAAAAAAATCCAATTTTTTTAAATTTGCGACTTTTCAGTTGTTTTCTCCATATATATATATATATATATATATATATATATATTGTACTAAATATAAGTGCAATCTGGAATAGTAATATAGGTGAGAAATTTTCAATTTACAAAATAAGTGTGTGTAATTTTAATAAAGTGCAGAAAAATAAACATGCTGCAGAGTAAATTATTTGAAAATAATACACATGCTATAACAAATAAGGGAGGCATAGTGGTGTAATGTATTTGTGCTCAGATTGAAGAATCAGAGAGCTGTGTTCGAATTCCAGTTGAGTTCATTATCTTCACTTACGTGCTAATGCCCTTGGGAAATGCATGAACTCAATTCTTCTCCTTCCTCGCTATGGGGAAATAGAAGGACACACTGAGTTCTATAGCCTTGGGTGGCAACTGGTCTAGGAGAAGGAAAACACTGAATTCAAAACTGTATGTAGCTCTGACAAGGTACATACTTTGCAGCTAAGGAGACTATCATTTACATTGACTTGATCTTAAATACAGTTGATTCCTTTTTTTTTTATACCAGATAAACACCATGTTAGCAGGTAGGAGGAAATGGACTGAAATAATTCCATATTGCTGATATTTGCATTTGGAACTGTTTTGGGATTCTATGATGTTCAGGTAAAAATAAGTCACCATTTTGTTGTGGGATTTGACACTATTGATACGAGTCTGTGGATGTTTTATAGTAAATATTTATGTTTCTCAAACATTTGTCCCACAAACAATATTGGTGAACTGATGTGAGTCCAGGTAAAAATAAGTGAATAAAACAAAACCATGAATTTAAAACAAACAATAATTAATACATGTATTAACTAAAGAATTTGCATGTGTACACAATTGTAATGAAAGGAAAAATACATTAAAACTAGCTATAAGAATGTGCTTGTTTTATGCATAAAATGAACATCTGTGATAGACACATGTCTGTATGTGCGTGTGTGAAAGTGTTCAAAACTCAACAGAGGACCAAGGAAGCAAACATGTCCTGTCAGCAGAGTTGAAAAGAGAAACAGAGAGAATATAATTGCATTTTTATAAACTTAAAGCATACCCCCTAACAGGCGTTTTGGCAAAGCCAAGTGGGGTAACTCACATTACACACAAATATCAAGAAGTAAGGTTTAGAGTTAAACTGAATTAAAGAATTTTGTAGATAAGTAAACAAATCTCTCCCATTTTATAAATAGCTGAAAAAAAGTTTTGCAAAACTCTGTAATCCATGCATTCATTTACTTGTAAAAGCTATGTTAACCACACGATTTAAAAGAGAGATCACCAAACTATGACCCTCTGGACAAATTCAACCTGACATGATATTTTATGCATTATGTTAATGAGATCAATAGCACCCACCCAAATTTCATACACTAAAAATGATCCTTATATGGACATTTCAGTTTAATTTATAAACATATATTCATCTTTGAAGATCCAAGAAAGAGACAAGGTTATGTCCATTGCTTTATTTAAATTAAAAAGAACATTCTTGCTGGCTGTATAATTTGCAATAAAGTGTAACACAGATCCAGCCAAGAGTATTGAACCTGACCTCATCTTATTTTTTTTATTATTATATTTCAAAATAAGACAATTCTTTCAAAGACTATTCATGTGTTTGATGATTTACCTTTTAAAGCGTGCTCACTAAATGGAAATGCTGAAATTGAATATGGCAGACTACAGGTATTTGAACATACCTTTAAAAGATATATCACAAAATGCGAATGCAACATTGCCTATGGCAGAATTTTGGTATTTGGCTTTGCTTTCAAACAAACTTTTAGTAAATGATGCATTGACATGAAATATGACAGACTATAGGTATTTGACAGCACCTCTAAAAGACCTGTCACTAAGTGAGAATGCCATATTGAATATGGCAAAATTCTGGTATTTGGCTTGGCTTTTGAAAAACCTTTCAGTAAATGGAGCATTGAAATGAAAGATGGTAGAATATATGTATTTGACTACACCTTTGAATGACCTGACATTAAATGAACGTGTAATATGGCAGACTAAAAACATTTGTTTTTGCCTTTGAATAGTAAATGGGTGTGAAAATTTGAATATGGCAGAATATAGGTATTTGAAATACATGCCAAAACTTGTCAGTTATTGACAGAATATAAATTGTGGTTGCAATATGAAGGAAAAGAAGCGGTATAAACATTGATGATCAAATAATAAATAGTTGCAAATCTCAAGTGCCAGAGACAGGAAATTAAATGTATCCTGTTTTAGCCTTTGTCTAAGGAATCAAAAAAGAATGGGTGCGAGGCGTGAGGTGGGATGGGGATAGAGAAAACAATTGAAGGAAAAAATTAAAAAAGGAAAAGGAAAATGAAGAGGTGCAACGAAAAGAAAGAAAAAAATATTGACAGGGGAAAAGGAAAAATTGATAAGAAAGAATAAGTGAATAGGATGGAAGGAAAATGAAGGACAGATGGAAGGAAGACAATGAGAAAGAAAAAAAATGAGTGAGACAGAAAAATAAACCAAATAAAAATTGCAAAGATAAAGATTAAATTGAAAAAAAAAGAGAAAAGCAAAAACTAAGAGATGGGAAAGAAGAAGAAAAAAAGAAAAGGAACATGTAAAAGAGAAAAGAAGAAAAAGTCTATGAGAAGGAAGAAGAAAAGCAAGAAAGAAATGAAATGTTAAGAATAAGTAACAAAGAAAAGCTGAATAGTTTTTCATCATCTTCATAAATGAATTTGGTTTCATTACATGAAAATTTCAGAGATTTTTACAAGTATGAACTTAAATATTTTCTATTGAAAAATTTGTATTTAGATAAAATTTTTCATGAAATTATCTACATATAGAAAATTATATACATTATTTACATTATTCGGACTATTGTCCTCATCTTTGTTGCCATATTTATGACGTTTCGGCTGTTGTATGCTCCGGCCTTCTTTAGGTGGTTGGAATGTCGAACTGAACCCTTTATTTCACTCACTGGTGTAGACTGTTCTAGTTCCACGAGCCATTATCTCAGAAATATATACAGATAGAAAATTATATATATATATATATATATATATATATATATATATATATATATATATATATATGAAAGGTGTGATGGATAAATTGTCATCTAAATTATGCAAAAATGAAACTAATACTTGTTATATACCATTCCTATGAACACTAATGGGCATATCCCAATCCTCATAAATACAATGGGAACTATTGTAAGTGGGGTAATATGCTAAGTACTCATGACTAGCAGTGGTTTACCTACTTCACACTATTCATGAGTATTGCATTTTGTTGATGTTATAAAGATTACAATTTCATTTTCAACCTCCATTTTGGGTATTCCTCATTCAGTAACCTTTTCTAGGTTACAACAATACTGACATTGCATTTTAACAGATATATTTACCAAAATTACACAAAAATTCTTGAAATACTAAAGAGTAAATTTATTCAATAAAATCACCATTGACTTCAACCATGATCTCCAGATGACATCAGAATCTCCTGCATCTCTTCTCGACGGTCTCCTTGTTAAATTTGTGAATGCTGCCATAATCTTTAGCTTCATTCACCTTTGGTTTCACAAGGAATTTTGTTGGTCTCTTGCTTAAATATGCCCCACACATAATCAAGAGAGTTGCTGTTGGGGAGTTAGGTGGCCAAATGTAAGGGGTGATGTGGTCACATAAATTGTCTGACAGATTGGGGTTCTCCTGCTTGTATTTTCCAGCAGCCACCTCTTGACCCAGGGCAGTACTACCTCTTCAAGGCACTTGATGTAGGTCTCTGTGTTGAGTCTGAGGCTCTCACCAACAAATTCAAGAGTTCTTTTCTTATCAGAATGATCCGAATGAGTTTTCTTGTTTACTGTACTGTCATAATCGCCATTAGACTTATTCTACTCTGTCCGAATCCTCTGCACTGTCCTCAGATTGACACCCAAACACTCTAAAATGTTTGTATTGGATCTTCTGGTGTGAATGCCAAGCAGTACAACATGCCATTTCCAAATTTCTCACTGAGTGGATTGTGTTATGGTGCTTTTTTTCTACCCAATTGACCCTACTATACTGTGCAGCCAACAAAATTAAAAACAAACACACATATGAGAAATTAAAAAGATAAAATAGTGACAATTTACCCATCACACCCTGTATATATAGTGCAGGATGTAATTGAGAATCAATTATAAAAAGAAATTTGAAATCTTCCGGAGACAACTCAATCTTACAAGGAGATATTAATTTTTTTACCATTTATAAATGCTGGATAAGAATGTAGAATGGGTGATATCAAACCATTTCAAAATTTTCTCATAACTTTCCATAACTATGTATATACTATATCTATAACGTCTTTTATACTTTATACATTCACATTAGGGTGTGTTAGGGTATAACTATATGAACATTGTGGATTGGCACTATGGATTCACAAACAAAAAACTGTACTGAAAAACATCCCTTGAGGACTACCAA
Organism: Acanthosepion esculentum; assembly: GCA_964036315.1. Classification (NCBI taxonomy): domain Eukaryota; kingdom Metazoa; phylum Mollusca; class Cephalopoda; order Sepiida; family Sepiidae; genus Acanthosepion; species Acanthosepion esculentum. The sequence continues at coordinate 35,424,820 of OZ038478.1, read as the reverse complement.
CAGTAGCAACAGGTAAAATAGATAGCACATATAACTTGAAGAGAAAATAATAACATAATCAAGAGGTTGATATTACACACTATTTCAAATAAAAGTTTAGGAAGGATACCTCCATCAATGCTGGAAAGAGCCATGACAGCTACTGGACTTGAGAAAACACTTTTCCTTAAAAATTTGTTTCAAGAGAAAGATTTTATAAAATTCATCTGAAAACACTAATGGCTGCTCAGTCAATGAATGCCAAATATTTCTTTATATAGAAATGTTTAATGGTAATGGTAATCATTAATCGATGACCAAACACTTGTTTAGTATTCTGCCTGGAAAATCTGGCCTGTGTGGAAAAACACTTCCCATTTCAGCCTCATGATTTGCTGCTGTGCTGCATTTTTTAACACGACGATGTAAGTTACCCATACAGAATCATCTGTCACTTTTTTCACTCAGAAAATGAGCAACAAATACCCCCACCAATGCAAAAAATAAAAATAACAGAAAACAGTACTGGTTACTCAGTCAATGAATACCAAATGTTTCTTTTTAAGGAAACAGCTAATACTACCATAGCATAAATATTGAGAGTAAAATTGCCAACCATACATTTTATAGCAAAATGATCAACAATTTTTTTCTCCATAGTTGACAGCATACACATCTGTTCAAAATATATATTTGGTTGAAGCCATCAAATTGTGTTCAAAATATTTAGATTTTAGCATTAAATAACCCATAGAGGTTGATATGCTGCTAAACAAAATCCACCACCACCACCTATAGATATACAGCCTAATGACAAAGTAAAAATTTGTAAAAGACAATAGATACGTCCTTAACTAGGTATGAAATTGCTTCTTCATAGAAAGAAACTGTCATGTTTGATAGGACTTCAGTCACTTTCTTACCATCATGATGTGTCTTCCCTCTGTCTTTTCTATGAATATTTTCATGGGAATTATTCTGATGAGCTATTTTCTTAGTACCTTGGCTGCATGTTACTAGATTGGCAACTAAGTCTCACCGTTTTACTGTTAAATTAGTTAGTTGCAACCATATGTTCCAATATTTTTATTTCTCACACTCCTCACCTGCCACCTACAATCTTCAAAAAATTTAAGTGCAATGACAGTTGCCATCTTCTGTCTTTCTGAAACCTGTTATTTTATTTTCCTTTTCTTCACTTCTTCTCACTAAAGTCTTCTCATTCTCTTTCCCTCCCTGTACCTACCTGTATCCTCCTAGTGGCATTATCACCTTGCTTGTGATGAAATTATTGAAAAAAAATTATATGAGAAAGTATTATTATTATTATCATAGACTGATTTATTTGGACTAATTCATTATGGTCACATTTTGTATTTTTTGACAATCTTTTGATGTCATAGTAGCATACTTCTGAGAATTTCAAAATGAACACTTTATTCCATCCACAGTGGTAGATTGTTCTCATTCCACTATCCATTTGAGTAAATTTCCAAAGTTTTGTTTATGCATGTGGTATCACTTGTCTCTTCCAGTAAACCAGCAGAGATGAATTCTTATTTAATTGACTTAAGGATTGAACTCATCACTGACAGATAGTTTCTGTGTCCCTTCAGTACATAGATGATCATGACTCTCCACAAGTCTTTCTGTAACCTCCCCTAATCCATGTTCTACCAACCATTTACACAAGCTTGTTAGGTAGGGATTTTTGCTGCTTGTACCTTCAATATGTCTTGTGTGTGTCAAATTCTCCTAGCCCTTTTTCTTAATTTTGAGCCTAAGAAATTTGAACTCCCTTAAACTCCCTTGAACTCCCGTATAAGTGTACTTTTTGTTTCCATTTTCTCTAAAACTTCATCATTGCTCACATGTTCATTCCATGGTATTCTCAGCATCTTTCTGTAGAACCACATTTCTGTTGTCTCAAATCTCTTCTTCATCTGCCATATGGGAATACCAATATTGCAGTACTCTTTTCTTTGTTTCTAACAAAATTTTCCTATTTCTTCATACATTGCTTAGCTTTTGGATGGCATCTTTCACTATCCCAGTACACCTTCAGATTTCTGTGTCACATTTTCTCTTTTCTGTTAAAATACTTTCTAAAAGTTTAAACTTTTGTATTTGCTTGATTTTGGTGTTTTCAGTTTGTATGCCGCATCTTGATCTTTTTCTTTTGCTAACAACGATACATTCTACCTTTTTACAATTGATGTTCAGTCCTTTCCTTCACTACCTTCTGTAGTTTCCTTTCTATGTCTGCTATCAACACAGAATCATCTGCATATCTTATGTTGTTAAGATTGTGGCTGCCAATAATGTAACCCGGTAGGACTTATAATTCTTTTAGGATTGTCTCTCTGTAATGATTGAATAAATCTGGTGAGAAAACACATTCTTTTTTTTACAAAGCTTTCTATATTTGTGTATTATATTTTCTATCCATTTGCTTAACCAATGTTCTTATTCTCATGGTGTAGATTCCTGTTCCTGAACCTGCCAGCACTTTGACTTGAAATCTTATTTTCATTCTTCTACTACTACTACTGTTACTATGACTACTACTATTTCTTGTCCTCCCTGACCTCTCCACATCCCAGTAGATTCGCAGGTAGTGTCCAGCCACAGAGTATGGTCAGCCTTCTACTTTCTCTAATAAGTTAATGAAGGAAAGTAAGAAGAGAGAATTAAACATCAACTGCAAGAAGACAGAAGGGTTGTGAGCAAAAAGAATGAGTGCATAATGCAAATTACAAATCAGAGATACCAAATTCAAACAAGCACAAAAATTTAAATATCTGGGAAGCATTTTAACAGAGGATGGAAAATGTGACAATGAAATCCAAAGGTGCATTTGTATAGCCAAAGATGCATACCAAAAACTAAGCAGAGTATTATGAAATATAAAAACTTTGTCAGAAACAAAGAATAGAGCACAGAACAGATATGCGATATCTGTCCTCCTGTATGGTATTGAATGCTGGACGATCTCCTCAAAGATATCAGGATGTGGCAAGCCTCTCACTGCTTTATTGATACTTACATGGAAAGTGCTCGGACAAACTATATTCCTTGGTTCTGCCAGGTTTAACCTTTATGGCTAGGACCCACCATGTCACTTAAATTATAGCAAACTACCCACAATCCGTCTGTATTTCATTGGTGAGAAGTAACTTCCACTCAAACAACTTCTTCCTGCAAACAACTGCTCTATGGAACAGACTCCCAAGAGGATGTTTCCCTGATCACTGCAATCTTAACCTGTTCATGTCTAGAGTTAACCATTATCATCCTGTCCTATCCATATAAACTGCTCCTTAATGAAACCCTATACATCTTTGGCTCCCACCGGGTCTTGTACAGAGTGAAGCAAACTGTAAAATTTTTTTTTAAAAAATGAAGAGACATGAAGCAACAAAAATGTGGTTCTACAGAAGGATGTTGAGGATACCATGGACCAAATATATGAGCAACAACAAAGTTTTAGAAAACCAGAAACAAAAAGGAAACTTATATTTAACATCAAGAAGAAATAGTTGAAATTTCTAGGGTACATATTGAGGAAAGAGGGCTTGGTGAGCCTGATACTCACAGGACAGATTGAAGACAAGAGGGACAGAGAAAAATAATGCATAACCTACTTAGTGAGCTTGAGTAAATGGATGGTGCAACAAGGTTAAGGAGAAATAACAAAAAGACAAAATTTATTAAGAGCGACAAAGGACAGGAAATTATGGAGAGCCATGATCGTTTATGTCCTGAGGGGACACAGCAAAATATCTATCTCCCCTTACATTATTTACAGTTATACTAACGTACCCATCTTTTTCAGAATTACCTGAAAGATACCTTGATCAATGTATTTTAATATTAAATGTAAATAGGAGAAAGCTTATAGGCTATCAAATATGTTGCTCTTAATGACCATTGTCTGCGTAATTAGCATCAGTGAGGAGGTTGGTGGAGTAATGGATAGAGGCTTGGATAGAGGAATTGCAGAGCCGAGTTCGAATTCCAGTCGAATCCATTACATTCACTTACATGCTAATACCCTTGGGAATGGTATGACTCCTCTTCTTCTCCCCCCAGCTATGGGTAAATAGCAGGACAGACTGGGTTTTATAGCCTTGGATGGCAACTGGTCTACTGCAGAAAGAAATGGCAACCTACTGTAGGAAAAAATCTGCCTTGTCAGTCATATATTGAAAGATACATGACTGCCTAAGAGACAAGAGGGACAGAGGAAAATAATGCATAACCTACTTAGTGAGCTTGAGTAAATGGATGGTGCAACAAGGTTAAGGAGAAATAACAAAAAGACAAAATTTATTAAGAGCGACAAAGGACAGGAAATTGTGGAGAGCCACGCATGGCACATAACTGACTAACTGAAATATCCATTTATCAAAAAAATTTCTGTTTGAATTTCTAGCATGAGAAATAATAATTTTTTGCATTATTTACATTTGAACAAATGTCCTCATCTTTAATGTTATTATTACAAAGATTCAGCTGTTGTGCACTCCAGCCTACGTCAGAGAACAAGACAAGATATCCCTAAATATAGACAACGGAATGAGAACAGTTTACACCTGTAGATTAAATAAAGTGTTCAGTTCCAAATTTCCTGAAATTTTTACACCTCTTTCTATTTTTGTATATTCACCAAATTCATTTTCTATCGGAATGAAGGCAGTTTGATGCCAGTATATGTTCTGGTTTATTCTGATATCCTTTCCAAACAGTTAATTCCATCACTATCTTGATATCAGATATCATTAGCACTATTTAGCATACTCTAAAATTAGCATATGTACTGCTGGCTTTGTCTGTGCTGTTGGCCAAACTATATATTCATTTACTGTAGTCAAAAAGTACAACTGTATTTAAAATAAACATGCTTTTGATAAGACTGATGTTTTACTTAACTGTATCCAATAATAATACATGGAATATTTACATAGTAATATCAAATTATAAAACACAAACATAACGAATATGCATCGTTCCCATTGTTTACATTTATATGTTTAGCTGATCAAGACTACAGTCTATGCTTTCCAAATCAGCTGATTAAGGCAAATTACCGATACTTTTATCATTCTCTTGAACTTTCTTTTAACTCATTTAACTAGATGGAATAAAGAGATAGAGGAAAAGAGGTTAGTCTATTGGAATTTGGTCTCTCAAAAAGGAACTCGCATAATACACAAGATACATAATAAAATAATTTTTTACAAGTGAAAATTTGGGGGGGGGGCATTAACACAATACATGACATCACCCATTACTCAAGTATATACAATAATATTAATGTTTTATGGAGTTAGGGTATGGTACAAGTATTAAGAGTGTTAATTAATTAATGTTCTTTCCAAGATACGAATCAGTGTGAGTTATGTCTCCTTTGATGATTGGGTGTTTAGAATGAGTACATATGCTAATTTTAGATCTTGTGTATGATGAGACCCCCTTAAAATTAGCTTCAAAACTAAGTCTTCAAAAGTCATATTATACACAAATATATGAGGTAAATGTAAACAGAAGAAGGCTTCTATGCTATCATATATGTTGCTCTTATAGACGATTGTCTATGTAATGAGCTTGAATATCACTCATTACCTCACAATTTTAGTTCTGAGTTTAACTTAGTATCAATTCATACAAAAAAATTCTGTCTTGATTTCTAGCACGAGAAATAATCATATTTTACATTATTTACATTTGAATTGACGTCTTCATCTTTGTTGCTATTCTTATACAGTTTCAGCTGTTGTGCTCTCAAACCTTCTTCAGGGGACGAGACAAGATATCCTTAAACATAACAATGTGTTCTGTTTGAAATTTCCTGACGATTACTCGAATCAATAGACACCTGACACCCCTTTCTATTTCTGTATATTTAGCCAATTCATTTTCTATCTGTATGCAGGTGGTTTGCTGCCAGTATATTTTCTGGATTAACCTAATATTCTTTCCAAACAGTTCCAACAATTCACTATATTTCAAAAAAAGAAGGTTCTGGAAAATTTTTCACACTTTTCACACACACACACACACACATATATATATATATATATATATATATATATATATGTGTGTGTGTGTGTATATGTGTGCTTATCATATAGACAAACACATGAATCCTTTTACAATAATAAGAAAATTATTTATGTTTTATTGGTTAGGAGATTCTCCAGGGACAGACATTTTCCTGCTCTTGGAGCCAAAAGCTTTACAAGTGCCAACCTGTCTGCATTGATGTGACCCTTCTGACTATGTTTCAACTTCAATATCATGTGTCTAATACCCTGCGGTATTTATACCACTTAAGAGACCCACAATGGGGACAAAACTTATCCTCTGTCATGTTTAGGCTCAAAAATAGTTAATTTGCTTGTTTTAAAGTAAGAGAAAAGGAAGCAAAATTAAAAAAAAAAAATGTGGAAAATATGATTTTAAATATGTGAAAAATATTTTTCTAATATCCTCATCATTGTTGTATTTATGTTTTTTAAATATATATGTATATATGTTTTTAAATATGTGGAAAATATTTTTCTAATATCCTCATCATTGTTGTATTTATCACAATCTTTGACCATTATGACCTCTGGTCTTCTTCAGAAAATTTTTCAACTGAATCTTTTATTTTTATTTAATCTACATAGGAAGTTTGTTCTTGTTCCAGGACATCTTTTTTTTAAAAATCATTGTCACCCCATGCAAGGCAGTAAAGCCACTAAAACACAAGGGGTTACAGGGTGTGGAGAAATCAGGAACAGAAACATTAAGAATGAGTGGAAAGAGAACATGAAGATTAAAGTTGGCTAGAAAGCATGGAGCCAGAAGAGAGTTCCACAAGTGAGAATTGTGAGAAAAGAAAAATGTTAGCATAGAATTAATGGTTATATCTAGCCAGCTCACTAGTCAATTGGTGAGATCACAACACCAGTCTAGTATTGCACTTAAATTCATGAAGTCTAGGTATCATAGTGAAGAGCTCATCTGAACAATTACCATGGAAGTATTTATAGAAAAGATAAAGAAAGGCAACCTTACAGCAGTGGGTACATGACTGAAGCCAAGCTGCCAAATCAAGACCAATAATATTGCTGATTCTTCTTAACATGGTATTCTAGGTAAATAACAGGGGCACAAGACTATATATGGCAGCAATATTCTAAGCATGGTTAAGTGGTAGACTTATAGATATTGAAAAAAGATTCTAGAAAGAAAAATTGTCTAGTACAATACCATGAACTGACTTGTTTCTTATTTTTTAGTACTGCTCAGTCCTAGTTCATTGACTCTATACAGACCTCTAAAGAAGGCTGGATTTATTTTTATGGCTTATCATCCCTTTGCAGTTTATTTAAAGCTAGAAAATATTTTTAGATTGTAAGAAGTTTTTGGGGGAGGTGGATAGTACTGATTTGCTGATACAAATCCTACTACTTAACCCCTATCAGGGAGAAAAAGAAATGAATCCTTAACTTTTCCAAGGTTATTTGCATGTAAATGAATATAAGAGACACAATTGGAATTGGAACACAGCTCTCCGATTTACAATTCTGAGCCATTATCCATTATACCACCCACTTATCCAAGCTTAGAGCACCTGGTATTCCCAAGTGGTCACTCATCTAGGTACTGACTAGACTCAACATTGTTTAACATTGGTGATCATACAAGAACCAGTGTTTCAATGTGATATGGCCATAAGCCCTGAAGAAAGCTGGAAAGCCCAAAAGCCAAAACATTGTGATAATAGCCACAAAGATGAGAACATTATTCAAAATGTAAATTGTTGTTGTTTGTACCCGATCACATCCTAGCTTTGGGATAATCATCCAATCTCTATATACATTTTCTCTCTCCTGATGGTAGTGGAGGAGTTGGCTGTGAATCAAAAAGGGTTTGATGAGGCCATTCACCTGAATTGGATTTTGGTGGACACACATTTCGCCAGAAGCACCTCTCCCACGGCTCAAGTAGGATTGAAACAGACGAGATTTGTCAAACCTGGTTGGATCAGGCTGTTGGATGCTTTGGTTTGTCAAGGTTATTCCAGCCTGACTGGTGATGCTCTCTTCCACCAGTGTGGCCATTGAGATTGTGTAGATCTTTGCCTATTCTGTCATTGAGGTTGGTTGAATTCATTCTGGTCCTTCCTCTTCAATCTAACTGCTATGGGTGGCTCTACAGGATTTGGAACTCCAGATGGCTTTGCTCTTGGGAAATTCAGGTTCAAGTTTAAAACTATTGACTTTCAAAAAATATTTTGCGTCCTTCCAATTTGTGGAAAAATAGCAGCATGTGATTTATTTTGGCACCAATCAGAGGGCTTCGTTCCAAATCCTGAGACACAATTTGGAGCCAGTCTTGGTGCATAAAAGAATTCAATTGAATTGAAGGGTATAAGAGATGGCATATTCAGCTGCTGATTGAATTCAGGTGACTCCGAGCAAGAACAATGACATAGAAGAAATTTGATACCACCAGCTAAGGATTGAAACAAAATTAAGATTGCTTCCTGATCTAAGTAAAATTCAAGGACTGGTGTGATATTGTCTCTTCATTGTTTCCAAGAAAGGTCACTACAGACATTGTACCTACTACTTGAAAAGCATTCAGAGAAGTATTACCTTTCCCTTTTCTATATTTGTTATAATGTCATTTAACTTTATGGGACCTCATGTAGCATATTTTATATTTTTATTGTAAAACAGCATACTTTATTTGAAGTATATCTTTTATTGTAAAAGGTATAATTTTATATCCTTTATTGTAAAAAAGGAATATTTTTTCATTATATACTTGTATTTGCATTATATGTTTTCTATTTGTACATACATGTTACTGGCCATTATTGGCACACAAAGCACCTAATTTGTGTAATTCCTTTCATTCTGTGTGTTCAATAAATTTAACGTATTTCTCATTTAAACTCGGCTTGTGTCATCTGTCTTTGTCATGTGCTTTGGCTTTAAATGTTACCACAAACATTTGTTTGTACTATGATACACTTTTTTCCTAGGGTTTATTTACATTATAAAAAATCCGATAGTCTTACAAAAATCAAATATCAAATGAAATATTTTTGAAAAAGTCCTCTTGTTTTTTCTTTCTTGCTGTTCTGACATTTTTGTATGTTTTTGATTTAACAGCTATTTGGCATTGCAATCCAATTACAGCATTATATCCTCTGCACCTTTATATGTCAGAACAACTCCTCCATGTTTTTCTTCCTCGGATCAACATGTAACATCTGCTAAAGCTTCAGTTCTCTGAGCTGGATTCAACTATGCTTTTTGACTGAAAAACTTATGTAATAATATTAGACGAGGTAAGAATTTGGGGAAAAAAACAAGAGAGAGGAGGAGGAGGAGATCAAGGAAAGTCAAGAGGTAAGAAAGGTAGAGAGAAATTAAACGAGTAAAGAAAAATATACAGAGAGAGGAGAAGGAGATGAAGGAAGAGGAGTGAACACTGAAAGTCAGTTTGGAACAGAAATAAATAAAATAGTGATACATTAAATTTTCTATGGAAAGATAGAGTAAAAGAAAGACAAGAAAGAGGATGCAGAAAAAATATTTTTGATATCCTTATGACTTTTTATATAAACTAATCCATGATGGTATAAGATTAGACCCATGTTTCTTTTCTTATCTTGAAGACAGAGGTCTTATCCAAGAAATTGGTCACACTGGTTTTTTAAAAGTTTACATAATTTACAACATCAATTATTTTAAATGCCTTCACAATTTCCTCCTTTTATTAAATGCAATGTCTCTTCAGGACATGTCTCTCCACAGCTTTCTTTTCTTTATTATCTCTAAATTGCCATAACTTCCTGTGAAAATAGTGTGGTGGTTTCTTATTGCATTCTCCACAGTTAAGCATTCAGCATTTTATTTCTCTTAGGTTGTTTGCCACTCAAAGCTAGAGAGGTCAGTCTACACTATTATTTAATCTATAGCTGAGAAGAAATTAAATGGATTCATGTCTTATCCAAGAGCATTAATGTAAACATGAACACAACAGACTAGCCTGGAGTTTGAACTTGGTTTGCTGATTCCATTTTCTGCATCAAGGTTCATTATATGAGCTGCACATCCACTTTCACAATACCTAATCCAATAAAGACTAGACGTGCAAAAGCCTGAGTGAAAGTCCCATGTAAATATGAAGAAAAATCTGATGAAATTACTTATATGTGTCTTAATGCAGGTGCTGTCTGCATTTGTAAACAAAAAGTATGAGAGTGAACAATGCAATGAGAAAAAAATATTTTTACAGACTGTCATGTAGATATTCAATAACTCTTAGCAGCTGAGTGAAAAAAAAAACAAATTTAAAAATATTTGGTTTCATAAGTACAGCACTTTCCAAAATACATGTCCATAAGCATGCCTGTTCATGAACCTAATATCCAAAAAAGAAGTCATTTTTCATAAAATTTGACATGTACATTTCTCATTACTCTATGAATTGTCTTTACAAAACCTTTAAAAATGAACGTTATTAAATATTATTAAAAGCCTGGTAATAAATGTATTATCATTTTTATATTGAGAGTTTTCATTTGAGTGGGTTGATGGCCATATCTCTTTGAAAGTCTTGTTCTTGACTACTCCCCAAAGTTAAGCAACGTTGAGACTGGTCAATAGTCAGATGAGTGAATACTGGGGATTACCATACACTATAAGCTATGTGATAGATGGAGGTATTTTGGAACTGATGGGTTGCAAAGCCTACCTCAAGTTGGATGAGAATGGTGATTGGGTTGTTGGTTACAGTTTTGTTTCTAGTTTTTTTTTGTAATACTAAAGTTCACCCAATATAAGACTCGAGAGCCACTCAAGGTAAACAGTTACAGTCAATGAAATGATAATACAGAAGTGTGCCTTATGAATAGAAGAGACAGTGATTGGAAGTGGAGATGATGAGGAGGAAAGATCATGACTGACATTTTGACTTTAAGAGGTCACGATTGAAGTGAGCAAGGTAGCAAGCACAAGGGGATCTGTTTCACAAAATGGCAGTTCTTGGGAAAAAGCTGTCTAGCTGAAAATTTCTTCTTACATTTTGAACATAGAGACAATAAGTGTGATTTGACTGTGTGTGGTAGCGGTATAGTATCACCTGACTCTAAATGTCTGAACTGACGGAACTAAAGAATGGTGCTCATCTGCTCATTTGCCATAGAAATTGAAATAAATTTCTGACAGGCTAGCTACATTGCATCTGTGGCAAAGAGGTTGCAGAGTGGGGAACAAGTCATTATCTAGGACGGTGATTCTCAACCGCTGTGTCATGGCAGACTAGTGCGCTGCAAAATCCTCTTACGTGTGCTGTGAAATATTGAAGAAATCATGAAAAAAAAATACCAGGCATAGTTTTCACTCTAAATATGCAGCACAGATAGTTGCATAGAAACACTGAAATTTAAAAAAAAAAAGAAAATTCTATGGTTTTATTTAATAACATTTGAATGTATACCCATTAAAAATTCTGCTAAGTGTGCTGTGATATTTTCATTTGCTCCTAGGTGTGCCATTGCTTAACAAGGTTAAGAAACACTGATCTAGAACAACAAAAATAATTTTGAACTCTATCAAGGCTGAAAACTAAAGATTGAGTGTCTATATATCGTTAAAATATTCTGTAACACAATCTGGTGATTCTTATAGTGATAAAGCATGGTAGGAGGAGTCCAATACTTCCTGGAAGTATAGAATGAGCCAAACATTTTTCATGCCTCTTTAGCAATGGAATGAACTTGAGATCCAAATCATGGAGTCTAGAGATCTAATTGGTCATGATCAAATACTACGAGCTTGGTTTTTTGAGATACTGAAAGTTACAAGCCAGTTATTTTCCTATTGAACTGTAGGGCAAGATCTGCGGAGAGATTAGCTGTAAGCCTTTCAAGTGATTCAAATGAAATATAGAACTTTTCCAAAAATCAAAGCCAGTACCATAAACTAAACAAATAAGATAACCAACCCCTGAGAAAGAAATAAAATAAACAAAAGATCTGAATAAATAAATAAATGCATTAAGTAAATAATAAAAAAGTTAGCAAACTATGAATACAAAGATAAACACAAGTAAATGTAATAATAATAAACAACAAATAATTAACTAATAAAGTATGAATAAAAAGTTAACTCTAAAATAGCTACAAATAACTGCATTCAGAACCACAATTACTACCCATAATATACCATTAACCAGAATATATAAATAGTAGAGCCAAAGCACAACAAACATGGCCTGAAGATTGCATTCACACATGAAATCAACTGTCATTGCTTTGTGTTGGTCTCAGTTTCCATTGATATATATATATATATATATATATGCGCGCACACACACACACACACACACACACATATATATATATATACATATATATATTTTGTACATACCCACTACAAAACTGTACATCTTGTTTCAACGTTAAAAAAGTTTTTAATGTTTCATCTGGGGGAAAATCACAATGCTACCACAATTTTCCCACCTGATGAAATGTTAAAAAAATTTTTAACATTGAAACAAGATGTACAGTTTTGTAGTGGGTCTGTACATGTTCTAATGTAGCAGTATATAATAAATAAATATTTATTGCTCTACTTTTGTATTGAACCCTGTTTTAAATTAATGTTTTGAGCACTGAAATCTTATTCTTCATTCTTTTACATTTGTATGTGTATGTATATATATATATATATATATATATATATCCTTGAATTTACTGCTTATAAACTTCAATCTTTCATGAATCTCTCACGTCCATTCATAACTGCTCATGGCGTATCAATTGTAAACAAATGACGTCACACATTATGAAATGGACGGTTCCGTATAGGATACAGGTTCGAATATATGTGTATATATATATATATATATATATATATATATATATATATATATACATATTTGGTTTGATTATAACCATGGTTGATTTGTCATGGAGGGTGACTTCTACATTATATCAGCATGAGGAGGCAATCCCAGAATGTGGCACCTTTGAAACGTGCCTGAAAACCATACTATGGTTAACCTAAACCTTGTGAGTGAAATTGGGTAGATGGAACATTTAGAAGCCAATGAAAGTTGTTCTAGTATGAAATCACAAGTCATTATGACTGAGGTCTTGTCCAAGAAATTGGTCACACTGGATTATGCGCTCTCTCTCCCAGAAACTGTAATTAAGGTTCACTCAACATAGTTGCAGTATAAACCACAGGTGAACTGTTGAGCGGGCATCTGTAATAGGGACTTGCTAGCCACCCTGGAAAATGGGTGTGCTCAGAAATGAGTAGCCAGCCATTACATTATTACATGAACATAATATCTGAAAATGAAGTCACTTTTCATGAAATTTGAGAATTTATTTATATTGAAGTCATTAAACTTGTACAGCAGTTAAACCTTTAAAATAGAACATTGTTAAATATTATGAAAAAGTTTGTGATAAATTAACTGCTTTGTTATTGATTTTTGTTTTATGGTTCCAAGCTTATATTCTAAGTTGCATTGGCGTGTTCACTTTAAATATTTTAGTCTTAACATTGTCAGATCTAGACTCTCATATGGATGCCATGTATGCCATTGAACTCATTCATAAATATCTATACTATCATCTATATACAACTGTTTTTCTAAGTAATTTTTGAATGGATTCAAGTTGATGAATCTGTTATGTCTTACAGAAGAAAATCTTTTATCAGATTATGGAAACTGGCCCAACAAAATGAAAAAGGATTTTACTAAATAACAGAAACCAACTTCTTTGAACACTTCCAACCACAACAACAGCAAAACTGAATAAGTTATGTGCTATACGTGATACATGCTTAGGCAATCATGTGTCTTTCAATACATGACTGACGAGGCAGATTTTTTTCCCCTGCAGTAGGTTGCCATTTCTTTCTGCAGTAGACCAGTTGCCGTCCAAGACTATAGAACCCAGTCTGTCTTGCTATTTTTCCATAGCTGGGGGGAGAAGAAGATGATTCATACCTTTCTCAAGGGTATTAGCACATAAGTGAATGTAATGGATTCAATTAGAATTCAAATTCGGCTCTCCGATTCCTCAATTCGAGCTGCTATCCATTACTCCGCCATGTCTTCGTGAGTAGCACATATAGTTAGAAGGGAAAATAATGATATACTCAAGATGTTGACTTTCCAAGTTACCTTAAACAAAAGATATAAATGAATGAAACTCCCATTTGTACCGGAAAGAGTGATAACCATGGTCTTGATAACTCTAAATTCTTTAAAAAATTCTTTTAGTAAAAAAATTTTACAAATTTTAATAAACAGCAATAAAAACATCTTAACAATATAAGATATGCAGATGATATTGTTTTGATAGCAGATATGGAAAAGAAACTATAAAAGCTCCTACAGAATGTAGTGAGGGAAAGTGAGAAGAAAGGACTAATTATAAACTACAAGAAAGAGAATGCATGGTTATCAGCAACAGGGATGAGCCCGAAATGCAAATTACAAATTGGGGATACTAAAATCAAACAAGTACAAAAACTTAAATTTCTGGGAAGTGCTCTAACAGAGGACGGAAAGTGCAACACTGAGATCCAAAGACGTATTGAGATTGTCAAATATGCATTCCAAAATCTAAGCAGAGTATTAAAAGACAAAAATTTTGCTAGAAACAAAGAAAAGAGTATTGAACTGTTACATGATATCTGTCCTCCTGTATGGTAGTAAATGCTGGACAATTTCCTCAAAGATGAAGAAGAGACTTGAAGCAACAGAAATGTGGTTCTACAGAAAGATGCTGAGGATTCCATGCACCGAACATGTGAGCAACAACAAGATTTTGGAGAAAATTGAAATAAAGAGGAAACTTATACTTAACATCAGGAATAGGCAGTTGAAATTTATAGGGCATGTAGTGGGAAAGGAGGGCTTGGAAATCCTGATACTCACAAAACAGATTGCAGGAAAGGTGGACAAAGAAAAGCAGTGTGTAACATACATGAGTCTGAGTAAATGGATAGTAGAACAAGATTTGGTAGAAATAACAGAAAGACAAAATTTATTAAGCACTACAATGGACAGGAAGATGTGGAGGCCCATGATCGTCTATGTCTTGAAGGGACATGGCACATAAAAGAAGAAGAATAAAAAGAAAAAATAAGATGGTGGAAGAGGCTTAGTTCAAAGGGGAGGCTTATTTTCTAGATTTCAACTTTTTATAAGTAAACTTGCAGTGAAGCAAACATCTTTTGCAATGACAAACATATTTTTTACAATCTACAAAATGTACAGATTACAATATTGGCTGCGAATAAAATTTCACTTGTGCACCTCAAACTATCTAGCAGGTTAAAATTTTCTTCAAATTATAAATTTGTTTTCTCCTCAGTCTTTCTCACCAACTTGACATGGCTTTTCTATCTGATGAGCTTTTTTTCCCTGGTGCCTCAACCACATAAATTTAAGTGTGCTACTAAATTGGCAACTAGGTTTCACTGTTTTACTGTTGAACTAGCTTGATGCAACTGCCATTTCTATGCTAAAAGTTTTTTTTCTCGCACTTCTCACCTGTGGAACTCCGTTCAGATGTCTTGCTTCACTAATAACTGCAACCTTTAAAAATTTAAATGCAATGTCAATCACCATCTTCTGTCTTCTTGAAGCCTGTTTGTTTTTCGTCCTTTCCTAAATCGTCTGCTTTAAAGTTTTCTCATTCTCTCTCACTTTCACTCCCCGTTACCCCCTACATTCTAGAGGCATTGGGATGAAAGAAAAATGAAAACAACTATTCATGTAAAACAAATGTTTTCCTTAACAAAGGAATTTTCACAACTTTCTTTTAGAACAACACTTCATATAAAACAATTTCTTAACAACAAAAGAAATTACTTACTTCAAAAAGGTCACAATTCAAAATTTTCAATTAATTTTCAAAAGTTCAAAGTTCAAAGTCGGGTGAGAAAAGGATGACCTACATTTTAATTATTTTTTTTTTTATACCATGTTAATATTATTGTTTTTATTAAAAAATAATTTTCATAGGAACACTGTTTGGTCAATTAATGCTAGATATTACCTATAAGGAAATTGTTAATTTTACCATTACCATACCTATAATCTGCTACATCTAATTGCATAGATTTGGTTGATTTTCTTTAGCAGCATATCAACACCTCTATGGGTTATTTAATGCCTAAATCTACATATTTTAAACACAATGTTTTGGCTTCAACTAAATATATTTTGAATGCAATTGTATGCCTTCAACTACAGATAAAATGTATTGTTGGTCATTTTGCTTTAAATATGTATAATTGGTAATTTTACTATAAATAGATATTGTTGGTTGGTTGATTTTGTTTAGTGGCATATCAACCTCTATTTGTTATTTAATGCTAAAATGTAAATATTTTTTACATAATTTTACACTTTCAAGGTAAAGGTATGTTTTAGATATATAGTTTGTAGATCATATGATGTATTGTTGGTAATATCAGGTCATCCCATAAGTTCTGTCCGAATTTTGAATAAAGAAAACAAGTGATCAAATGTTACATTTAATTACAGATTCAATCAATAATGTATTTTCCCTGATTATCTATGACTTCCTTCCATCTAGTAACAAGCTTACTAATTCCATTACTGTAAAATTCTTTTGGCTTTGATTCGAAGAACTCACAAACATCAGTTTTAACATCTTCCTGTGTTACAAAAGCTGTTTCTTCCAAATGATTCTGTAAGCTACGAAACAAATGGTAGTCTGAAGGAGCAAGGTCGGGAGAATAAGATGGATGAGGAATTTTCTCCCAACCAAGTTCTTTGATCTTTTGTGACGTGATTCTTGCTGTGTGTGGTGGCACATTGTCCTGATGAAACATTACCCGTTTTCGATTCACTAGAGCAGGTCTTTTTTTCCTCAAAGCTTGGTTCAAACACTCTAATTGCTGACAGTATATTTGAGCATTAATTGTTGCATTACGTGGTAAGAATTCAAAGTGGATTATTCCTTGACAATCCCACCAGATTGAAAGAAGAAACATTTGCCCATGAAGTTCCCTTCTCAGCTGTGGCTGGGGTCCTTCCCCTTTACCAAGCCACTGTCTACGATGCTTAACATTTCGATAAAAGATCCATTTTTCATTGCCAGTCACAAGTCTATCCAAAAACGGTGAAAGAAGTTGGCGAGAATGGAAAGAAGAGCAGATGTCAACTCAGAATTTGAGGTTGTTTTCAGACAATTCATGAGGCACCCATTTTCCAAGTTTAGGAACTTTTCCAAGTTGTTGAAGATGATGATGAACAGTTGTATGGTTTGAACCGAGAACCACTGCCAATTCCTCAACTGATAAAGCAGGATTTTCTTCAAGGGCTGCTTCAAGAAGCTTTTCATCAAACTCAACTGGATGTCCATTTCGATCTTCATCTTCAAGGGTGAAATCTCCACTTCTGAATTTTGCAAACCATCTTCTGCAAGTTCTTTCATTCACACATTCCTCTCCATAAACTGAGTGAATGTTTCTAGCCACTTCAGCTGCTGAGTTTCCTTTCTTGAACTCATAAAGCATTATGTGCCTCAAATGATTCTTGGGTACTTTCATGTTAGCAGGGTTTTCAAAATCAAACAAAATTTAATTTTATTGTACTCTGAAATAAAATTTGATCAGTTTAAATGCATCTAAACATAAAAATAATGTTCAGCTCCATTAGACATAAAATACTCTTTAAATTTTGTTCATTTTAACAAAAAGTTAAAATTCGGACAGAACTTATGGGATGACCTAATAGTAATTATAAAAATGTATTTTTATACTTTTAAGTGTTGCATTGTTATTTTTCTATAAAATGTATTGTTGCTCATTTTATTATAAAAATGTACTGTTGATCTTTGTTTGAGTGTTAACAATTTGACCATAGGTGGGACTCTAACAGGTGCTATCACCCTATGTTAGGGTGGACCTGGGAACAACCGCAGTTAAGAGGTGGTGCCATGCTCATCAAAACCTTCACTCTCCTGATCAGAGGCCTTGCTGCCAGATGTAGTTTATCATCATACCCAGGACCAAATTGCATAGAGTACTGAGACATATTATTTACCATTATTACAAGCACCATTGAGAAGCCCATTTTTAAAGAACTGAGATATCTGTTTACTGTCTCAGTTCTTTGTGAGAACGGGAGAAAAAAATAACTCTCTTGATTTTACTAGCTCTGAAGTCTGCAAACTATCAGAATAAAATGAAGTTGCCACCTTTTTTTTTTCCTTGTTTACCTCTGGATGATACAAAAGAGGCACAGGTGGATAATGTGGTTAGCTGTCCGGAAAGTGCAGACAGCGTTTCTAAGGTATAATGCTATCACTGAGGCATTTAAACCTGTCACCTGTGACACAGTTTTCAACTTCCCCAGGAGAGGCAAATCAAATTTATTTGACACAAACTAGAACCTTTCTGGATATGGGGACAGGAGAAAAAGAAAGAATGAATTATTTGATTGTCAGTTGTGCACTTTTCATGCGTCACAGTGGAGGAATGCAAAGTTCAAAGAATATCAAAACAGAAAAAAAAATACAAGGGAGATAATGAAACGGGAAGAGCAACTTTAGATGTTGAATAGGAATAGATTACTTTCCTGCCATAATATAAAAGACTCTGGTAACAAATGCTTCAGGAAATGTTTTGAAAGATGCTTGCAGGAAAATAGAGAAAATACATTTAAAAACAAAAAAGAAATAGTCTTTCACTTTAGCAAAGAAGAATTTGGAACGTTTCAAATTGATAATAAAAGTGTAAGCATTATATAATTTCCTGAGTTTATGGAGAAAAATAAAAAAAGGAAGAAAATATATTTTCAATTTTAATTATGTTTACTTTTAAATATGGTGTGTGCTCAAGTGGTTAGTATGTTAGTATTCAAACAGGTTCATATCTTACCATGGTCAATTTGTCAAAGAGTTAACATTTGGAACTGCTTAAAAAACATCCCACAGTTTGACCTAAATGTTGTGAGTACTTGTGCTAGACTGAAGTCACAATGGTAGCCAAGTGTTTGAGCATTCTTTTTATGTTTAACTGTTGATCATGCCATTCTTTCTTAGGAAATATAATCAAGACCAGCTTAAGCAAAGTTGCAATATAAACCACATGTTGGCTTTGTGGATCATCTACAAGAGAGATTAGTTAGCTAACCTAGCAAAAATAACCAGCAAGCCCTAAATATTTTTAGATATTTAATTACTTTGCAGTCTGTACTATTCTTCTAGTTTGGAGATTTTAACCCCACTTTCCACCTTCTCATTTTCCTTCGCTTTTGAGTTGAGTCATCTACTTCAAGCTCTTCCCTTCTCTTTAGATTTGAATTGTTTCCTCACAATTTATCCTTTACTCTTTCTTTTGGTATGAATTATTCCCTCTATCTTTCATCCTTCCCTTTTTCCTTCACTTTTAGTTGGAATTATCTAATCTTACTTTCACTTTTTCTCACTTTTGATTTGAATCATTGACACATACTTTTGTCCTTCAATTTTCCATACATTTCTGCTTTGAAACTTCACTTTTATACTTATATAAATGTATAACTTTTATACTTATATAAATGTATAACTTTTATACTTATATAAATGTATAACTTTTATACTTATATAAATGTATAACTTTTATACTTATATAAATGTATAATTTATACTTTCATCTATTCTATGTTAATTTATTCCTTTTTCTTTCAATTGGCTTTTGTTTCATTTTTTCTTTTTTTGTAATGTTTTTTCCATCTTTAACTTTTTTTTATTTTTCACTCATTTATATTATGAATCCACATTTTTTTAAACAAAATTCCTTTTTAACAGACCTTTCTTTATTTGGTCATATTTTTAATTTTTATTGAATTATCCTCCATTTTCTTACAACTCTTCTTTCATTTAACTTTCATTTTCCTCTCCTTTTAAAACCTTCTCACAACTCTTCAGTCAGTTGCTTTGTATTTTCCTCTCCTTTTAAAATCTCCCCATGAATGAATCTTATTCTTATTTCTTTATTTTCTCATTATTTTCTTTTATTATTTTAATTCTCTTTTCCTTCTTTTTAACCTTGAAAACCTCCTCCAACTCTATTTCTCACCATTCATTTCCTTCGCTCATTTTTTATCTTGAAACAAGTTTTGGCTTTCTATTGATTTTTCCTATATGCTTTAATTTTAGACTCACATCTAAACTTGGAAATTTGTGTCAAGAGAGTTCTACTAATGACCAACCTAGGCCACATTATACTGATGATCTATGGTGGATAACGATTATGTTTCATGTTTTAATTCCTATACATCTTGTGACTCAACCTTGTGACATCTAAGTGCTCCACCCAAAAGAACAATTTACAACCTGAATCCCACTGGACTGCTGAATTTTAATTAATGTTACTGAACATTCATTATATTGTATCTCACAAGATTTCTGCTATGCAAAACCTTTTCATGTAGATAGCACAAAAACATTTCAGAGTTAGCAACATTTTGCAAGACTTTATGGCAAGTTTAAAGTAGCAACCAAAATCAGGTATATGAGTGTTTATTGTAGTTGAATTGTTTGAGACCATACAAATTTGCTTAAAAGTAAGCTACAATGACCTGAATATGTTTTCAGGACAGATCCATTAATTGGAAAAATGGATCATACCACATTCTCTCCTGCCTTATTTTTACAGAGGGAAGAAGTCCCTGAATTGAGCAGGCACCCTTTGCTGTCTGCAAGTCTGTATCAGATTGCCAGGAGCTTGATGACTTTTTTCTTCTTTCCCGCTAGAACTGGATTTAATCTTGCTGCATTTTTGTAATCTTTTCCAAGTGGCTTGCTCATCCTCTGAAGTATCAGTATTTGGATGGGTTCTCTTCTGTGAAACTTGTTTGTTGCCACTCAAGGGACCAGAGCTCAAGTGTTCCTCGTAATCTTCAAAAGCAGACTATGCTTCTGTTTCTTCAAAGTCAGTTGAATTGTCCTGAAGACTCACTTAGGCTTGTGGGTCCTGATTCATCCCCTGCTGGAGCCAAGTCTCTATGTGAGACTTTGTCTTCCCGTCCATCAGGGTAACAGACACATGCATATTGGAGGTTGGTATCTAGAATCTTCACTTGATCGACCAATGGTTCATTCTTATTCAGTTGCATGTGTCTTTTTAGTAATATCACTCCCAGTTTTGAGAGTCAAGATGCTAGTGACACTCCAGTCAAACTTCTAGGAAACAGGGGGAATCATTCATGGGGTGTTGCATTAGTGCCTGTGCATAGCAGCATTCTAATTGCATGCAGGGCCTCTGGGAGTAATTGTTCCCAATTCTTTAAAGCTATTCCTTTATCAGCAGCAGTTAGTTGAACAGTTTTCCAAATTATTCCATTATACCTCTTGCACTGGTCAGTTCTTGAGGGTTACACAGGCTTGTGGCTACTTCTTGCTCTTGTTGGAATTGCCTTATGCTGAGACATGAATGAAGTCCCTCTGCCTGAATGAATATATGTGATAGCCCAAAGATGGCAAAAACTGAGCAAAGTGCTTGCATGACAGTTGCAGACGATACACTGGGGGAGGGTATCACAAAAGGAAACCACGAATATTTGTCAATTATTGTCAGCATATATTTGTTAGGGATTTTTAATGGAAGCAGTCATTTAAAATCCAGTGCGATTCTTTCATAAGGTTGTTTGGCTTTTATGACCTTGCTGGTGTTAGGATGGTAAAACCTAGGTTTATTTTCAGCCCAAGTCTTACACGAGTTAGTAATTTCTTTCACATCCTCTACTGAGCTGGGATGGTTTTTGATTTTCATCATATGGACCATGTATGTAACTCCTCAGTGGCACAACTTTCAATGTAGCTTCTTTAACTTATAGAATCGTCCATATTTTCTACTCACCTCTGTAAAAAATATACTCTTATATTAGAATCAGTTTTAACCAATCAACACCTCACATTGCGAAACTTGACTTTTTATTGGTCGAGATGACACCAAAATGTCTATCGATTGTCGGAAATCTACTTTCCTGCCAATCTCACTGGAACCTACTTTGACTTCCCAAAACAAATAAAAGGACAAATTTCAGTCCAATTCAGTAAGTAAGTAACTCAGCTTCAGAGAGATGCCACATGAATCCATGCGTGTCACTATTTTGACTTAAGAAACTTTTTGCGTGTCAACTGCTGACTCAACCACCAACATCATTCTCTCTCTAAATCCATTACAACTTTCTTAAAAAGTGTTCATTTACACTACTAAATAGAAATTGTAATACAAACAAAAGACAGTCCAAGGTAAACAACTCTGGAAGAATAAGAAAACAATCCTACTTTAATCTCGCATATTTACTACCTAAATTAACTTTTTGATAAATTTTTTTTTCTTATTCAATTTGAACATTTCTTCAACAATTGAACATTGCTGAACTGTAATTAATTAACATACTTAATTCATATAACCAAAACACAAGCTTTTCCAATTGTATTAATTGTATATAAATGTTCGATATTTTCTAATTGAATTCACAACTACCGTTGTTTCTTGTTCAATTTTGCCTTGAGATTTATTCAACTTGTATGTCTATGCTTTATATTGTTGTGATTAATATGAAGAACATGCTTTCAGACTCATCATCTTAAAACAAAAAACCTTCTGATTACACACTCATTTCATAGCAATCCCAACAAACTCATCTTTACAAGCAGCCAAGGTACATGCACATATGAGGGCATCCACAGCTACATTTTCTTTACTGGGGCAATACATTATATCAAACGAGTAACACAAGAGTTCCATTCTCCACTTGGCTATCTTCTCATTTTTAATTTTACTTGTCGTTTTTGGATTAAACATGAATGAGTCTGATTTTTGTTCTGTAATTAATTTAAAATGTCTCCTGATCAAATAATACCTCCATTTTCTCAGTGATTTGACAATAGCATAAGCTTCTTTCTCTATTGCAGAATGCCTCTGTTCAGATTTAGACAGGGTTCTGGGGAAAAAGGCTCTGGGCCTCCCCGACTGTCTTAAAGTGGCTACTATGGTGCATTTCTGAGGCATCTGTCTCTAGTAGGTAGTGTATGATCGGGTGTAGTAATGACTGCTTTCACTATGTGCCTCTTTAACTTGTTAAATGTTTTTTCTACTATGAGAGATAACGGGAAGTTTGATACTGTTGTTTTCTTGTCTGAAAAAGACAATATCCATGGGCATAGTATGTTAGCATTCCTAATCCACGGTGCAGAGCGGATAAATCTTTTAAGACTGGTGGGTGAGTAATGGATTCAGATGTTCTGGATCAGGTTTTATGTTGTTTTTACTTATTATATATCCAAGTAATTTTATATTTTACATCTAAAATAACATTTGTCTTGGTTAAGCATAAGGTTGTACTTTTTAAAAGCCACCATGAATAATTTAAGATTTATGCCATTTTCCACTCGATTTTTCCAACTACATTATCGATGTAAGCATAGGTGCCTTGCAGGTTCTCTTTTAATATTATCTGGCCAATCACTCAATAAAAATTAGCTACTCTGTTAGTTACACCAAATAGTATTCTGCAAAACTTATAGAATTTGCCACTAGCCTCAAAATCCATAGAGGATTTATTGTTGGGTCTTATAGCTAGCTACCTGATGGTAGGCACTTTTATGGTCCAGAGTACTAAATAGACTGTTTCTGGATATTTATTTATCATATCATCTATTCTTGGTAGAGGGTAGGCATTTCAGCAAAGTAAATTGGTCTATATTTTGGGAATAGTCAATTACCATTCACTTTTTTTATGTTTTCAGGAGTATGAAGGCTATGGCTCTCCATGGTGAATGGCTTGGTTCAATTATACGTTCCTTCAAGATACAAGTAACTTCAATTTGGATAAATAATTTATCCTCCTCCATGTGTTGCCCAGATTTAGTACTACCAGTTTACAATCTGGTGTTAAATTGTTGAAGGGAGCTGGGTATGGAATTCTTATAGCTGCTAGGCTGCAGAATTTAAGGGTGGCTTAGAGCCTCTGAAGGGTATTTCTACTAATGAATGTTGTACCCTAATATTAGGTTGTACTCTTTGGTATAAAGTACTCTTTACTCATCGATCAACTAAACAGTATCCAAGTATTTTTAGGGAAAGAAATGAGCTAGCCATCACCACTTTGTTTAGGCATGGGTAAATTTTCCATGAATTTACTTTGCATTGTGTGTCAATCAGTTCTTTTAGTGGTTGTTCATTAGCCATGATTTCTATCATTGTCGTTGATAAGCAGCCGATTGTATCCAATGAATCTGAACAAGATACCATTTAACTCCCCTTTTTCTTACTTCTACAAACTTTAGCCCAATTTCCCTGCTTTCTGCATGTATGACATTTGTCCTTTTTAGCAGGGTATTATGACCTTGCATGTCTCTGACCCTGCAGAAAAAAACATGTGCATTTAGGCTGATATTTTCAGAAAGCCTAGTGTTTCATATAATGGGGGTGAGGTGTAAAATAGGTGGAAAGGACTCTGACATTACTGCAACTGTATCATAATTATTAGCATTTTGTTCTGCTAAATCTAGTACTCTTGACTGGTCATAAGCCTGCTGAAAGGTTAAAGTGCTATTTTCAAGTATTCTTTGTTGGATATCTATGAACTGTAGCCTGTTTATGAAGGCATCTTGTATCAATTCATATTGATATTGTTCTGCTGATACTGAAGAAAATGAACAGTCCTTACTTAGTTTTATTGAAGCTTGATAAAATCCGTCAATGGAGTCTGAGGGCAGTTGATGCCTTGTAGCCAGTAAGTGTTGAGAGACCATTTCATTTTTCTTTTGAATGTAGATCGTGTCCAGTATTGCTAAAGCTTCTTCATAGGAAGATGCATCTTTGAAATACACATAAACTTGTGCCATGACATATTTGGTGAGATAGTGCAGCTGATTAGAACTTTTGTCACAGTATGAACTCAAGAAGATTATGAAAGATTCTCTAGTGATGATATTCCAGTTTGGTGTCAATCATGTTGTGGTCAATAGTATATTTCTCTGGACAGAGTAAATTAGCCATTATCTAATTGGTTAACAAAGAGAGTTCATTAAATTGTAGTAAAATTGTTTGAGACAATACGAATTTACTTAACAGTAAGCTTTAATGAATTCAGTATTTACCCAGTCCCCCCACTGAGATGAGATGTGATATAAGATTGAGATTACTGTGGGGAACCCAAGTGTGTCCACTTAAGTCAATAGTAAAAATTTACCCAGCCACAGTATTGGGTACATTTCTTGTCTATTATAATCAGCTAAGTTTCTGCCTATAGACAGAGCCCTGACTGAGTTGCCCACTGTCCAAATACAGATAATTTTGACAATCGTGAGCCAGACAGTGGATCACCTGACTTAATGAAGTCAGCATATCGGTAGAGTTCTCCTGAATATATGTGTTTTGGACAGATCTATTAATGGGGGAAATGGATCATACTACATTTATCAATAAAATAATCTATCTAAGAATTTTATAACTCTACCATTTGTCCATGCATTGAATATTGCTGCCACATATGATCTGGTGCTTCTGCTATGTATTTAGAGATTCTAGATAAAATACAAAGAAGAATCTGCAATGTTATTGGTTCTGACATGACATCTCATCTTCAGCCACTTTCCCATTGATATAACATAATATCCCTGTGCCTTTTATATAAATATTTCCATGGTAATTGTTTTGATGGGCTTCCCTCTTTGTATTCATTGTAAATATTCATTGGGGTTCCATTTTTAAATGTTATTTTTATTGCCCCCACCACAGACAAATTGTACATATGGGAACTAGTTAGGACTTTATAGAGACTTTGAGGTGTTATGGTGGCAGCAGTAAAACTGGTAAGAATGTGTTGCTTTGGTGTAAGGAATACTGTAGTAGATTTGGGTTAGTAATTGTGGCTAACTAAGTTTAAGATAAGACAGATTGAAGACTGCCTCCCCTATTCCTCCTTTTGGCCTTGTGCCACATTTTTTATTATTCAGAATAAATTTTGTTTTCCTCTTGTACCTAGACATTATAAATTTAATCGCAGTAATAGATTGGTGGCAGAGTTGCATCATTTTACAGCTGAAATGGTGAGATGCAACCGTAAGTTCTATGTTAACAATTTCTTCTCTCACACTTCTTGCTTGTGGGACACTCTTCAAACTCCTTGCTTTTGTGTCTACTTCAACCTTCAGAAATTTACATGTAATGTCAATCATTATCTTTTGTCTTCTTTATTCATGTTCTTTATTATTCTCTCTTCTTAATAATGTTTTTCTTTTTTTTCTCATATTCTTTCACACTCAGTAACCCTTTGTGTCTTAGTGGTGTTAGTGCCTTGCTTGGGATGAAATGGTTAAAAAACAAACAAACAAAAGACACAAAATGGAATTGCAGGATATGGCAACCGTGTATTTGACATTTGTTGAATGCTTTCACAAATTAAATAGTAGCTTTTGAGTACTTTATAGAATTTGTTAAAGTCTTGCAAATTAAATCAATACAGAATTTTCCTTAATTCTTATACTGCTGTGTGCAACAATAGTAAAATTCTTAGCACTGTGTAGTGTGTGACTACAGTTGAATACCTCGTGCCATACCATGTGTGACTATAGTTGAATTTCGTGCTATGATTCTATTGGCTCATTCTCATGCAGAGATGTCATTCATTATTTTAACACCAAATTTAACTACTTTTCAGACTGTTAGAAAATAGTAGAGGTAAACAATATATCACTTTGTACTGAGTAGGTCTAGGAAGGAATTAGGAATTAGAAGGATTCAGGCTCAAAATGGAGTAAAGTTAACAGCTTTTTAGAAATGCTATGTTTCTTTAGGATGCATGCAATCAAGACACTCTTCTGATTCCATTTGTCTATCATCTGTGAATTGCTATGCATTCTTCTTGTAGCATATGACTCACTCCAGACATTGCCAAAATAGTCATGGGCTCAGTGTTCTTCTTTGAAGACAGGTGCATCAAGCGATGACGCCCTGGCTTCCGAGTGGCAATTCACATGATCAACACATCTGTACCTAAGATTTACATGCATAGGAAAAACATCATATGACAGGCATGTATATAAACATGTAGGGACATTATTATTATAAATAAATAAAAATAAAATATAAAATAATAATAATGAATATTATAGATAAAATAAAACAGTAAATAAAAACTTTGTATAAAATAAATTAAATAGAAAATAAAAATAATAAAAATTCTCCCAGCAAGCAACAAAAATTGTTCTTGCTGGAAATAGGGACATCCTGCCAAAAGACATTGAATTTGTATTTACTCAACACCCCACAAGGCCAGGTTGTGACACAAGGTTGGTTTTATGTCGGCAGGCCGAGTGCTAGGAACAAAAATTGCCCAAGCCCCCACAAACGTTGGTTACACTAGCTACAGTGCTAGCACCGATCCCTCTCTGGTGCAATGAGAAGGCACAGCCTCAGGCAGCTGATCCCCAGGGTCGGCACCTCTCAGTATAATTTTTCTCAGTTGCAACTCTGTCCATTGATGGAGTTACCCCTGAGTGCACTCTGCCAAAGAGACACAACTGAGAGATGATAAGTAATGTGATACAAACCACTTGAGAGTGAGTAATTTACACACAAAAGATGTTGAATTTAGTCATTTGGTGATCCCCGGCATGTATAAAAACCAACTGCATCATTCATTTTGGTGATCCCAACATAAAAAACATACTATTCACCAACGCCATTCGGTTACCACCAACATGTACAAAAAACATAGTATTCACAACATCATTTGGTGACCACTTATGTATAAAAATACTAATTTGTCTCACAATTTGGAAAACAAACTGATGTTCAAGAAGAAACCAACCACAAAGACCATCATTTTAAAATTCCCAATGGAAAAAGAAAACAAGCAAAGTTGCAAAACTGGTAAGCATTTCTTTTATCCATATCTTTTATTTACATACACTATCGACAGGAACAAGACAGCTTACTAGCTTCAGTTAAAATTCCAGAATTGATGAAAATGCCTTCAAATAGCTGTTTCGCAAAATGTGAAATGTTTGCCAATTTTTACAACCTTATACCACCACCCAAACAAATGGAATAAGAGAGCACCAGCATAGACTAAAAACATCTATAATGGCTAAAAAAACAAACAAACAAAAAAACCAACCTGAATAAACGCCTTACCTATCACTGTCACTGGAACCCAATTACAACTTCTAAAAACTACTAATTAAACAACAACAGTTCTATTGTTACCAAAAAACAAAATGTTAAGCAATTTTCTGAAGGATGACTAAGCTGAACATATCACTCTTATATGAAGGACTGTTACACTATACAAGAAAAATACCTTATAACAGAAAATTCCTAAAAAAGAAACACCTCACAGTTATTGCCGAGAGATAAAAATCCAGTGACACTACAAAATAATAGCAAGAAACATCAAAAAAAATATTAGCCCCTGAACAAACTGAAACAAATACAAACTTTATAAAAGCAAAAAATCATTGACTATTTTTACTTTAAATAGGCATCCATCGCTACTGATTAGCTCCACTAATTTGGTGCAGATGTGATGGAGGGATATTATTATTACAAATAAATAAAGATAAAATATAAAATAATAATAATGAATATTATAAATAAAGCAAAATAAATCTGAAGGTGTACTAGGATAGTGAAAGATGCTGTCCAAAAGCTAAGTATGAAGAAACAGGAAAATTTTGTGAGAAACAATGAAAAAGAGTACTGTACTATTATGTAATATCAGTTCTTCTATATGGCACTGAATGCTGGACAATCTCCTCACAGAGGAAGAAGTGACTTGAAGCAACAGTGGTTATTATGAAAAGATGCAGAAAATTTTTAATTTATACAAGTTTGGTTAAAGGCCAACAAAAGCAATCTGACAAATTCTTACCAATAATACAAAAAATACTATATGGCTTCTTCTATGTTCCATCTCTTTTTAGTATGTAGGTGATCATGGCTCTCACAGATTTGTCCTTTCTTGCTCTTAATAAATTTTGTCTTTTTGTTAATTCTCCTAAACCTTGTTCTGCCATCCATTTACTCAAGTAGTGTTTTCCTCTGTCCCTTTTGCCTTTAATCTGTTTTGCGAGTATCATATTTTCCAATCTCTCTTTCCTCATTATGTGTCCTAGAAATTGCAACTGTCTCTTCCTAATGTTAAGTATATTTCATTTTTGCTTCCCTTTCTCCTAAAACTTTGTCATTGCTCACAACTGCATAATAAACACTATAAATACAAAAAGGATTAAGCATACAACCCATCATCGATAGAATTTTCTCAAACTGAGGAACTAACATATAAAACATATTTTATTAATAAAAAAAAAAAAAAGAATGAAAACTCAACTCTCTTGTGAAAATACAAAGAAAAGACACTTGATGAAAACAGCCCAGCATATAAAAAAGCAGATAGCTCATGAAAGGGACACCTTGATGTGATTTAGTGGTTAGCAAGCTTGTCTTGTTAGAACAGTTACCACTGAGTAGTGAGTCAATCCTAACTGGATGTCCCATACATTATCCAGACTGTTATTCTCATCTTCATTGCCATATTCACAACACTTTGGCCATTGTATGGTCTGGTCTTCTTCCGGTGACTGGAATTTTGAACTGAACCCATTATTTCATCCACCGGGGTAGACTGTTTTGGTTGCATGTGCCATGCATCTTCCAGATGTCCTTGAGGACACATGGCCCAATGGATAAAGGCATTGGTTAGATCCAGTGACTAGACCCAAATAGTTGTGTGTTCAATACCAGGCCACAGCAGTGATGAAGGAAAAACTTGGAGATTTGAGTTAAAGGGAAATAACTGATATATAACAGAAGTGTCATGACACGTGGAACTAGAACAATCTACTCAGATGGACAAAATAAAGGGTTCAGTTTGAAATTCCAATCACCTGAAGGATGTTGGACCATACAATGGCCAAAACATTGTAAATATGGCAATGAAGATGAGGATAACAGTCCAAATGAGGTAAATAATGTAAATAATCATATCTCATCTCAGAGATATAGACAGATATTGGATGTCCCATTCTGCAACCTTGTGACATATCTAAGCTATGCTTAGAAAAATCACCATAATAGCTATGAAAGGCAAATGTACTTAGAAATTGCACAATTTATATTTAAATATCTGTAAGACATAATATTTATAAGATCAATTTCCATCGGAAAACATCACAGATAAGGTATGCGTCCGAGAGATGTATTCCATGAAATTGAGCAGCAACCAGGAAAAAGATCCAAAACAGAAAAAAATCCATAACAAAGAATTTTGTTTGGTCATTAGGCAAACATATACACACACATATATATCACAGTAGGATTTGAACATGCGTTCCGGTTTGCAGGAAAAACCCTCTTAGGGCTGATGGGCATTAGACTGAGTTGGGCACAAAGGGCATCTATGATCAAGCATGGCCAAATAGTGCCTTATAAGAACAAATCATTCCCAGATTCTCAAATGTTCATATCTACTCAGTTTCATATCTGAATGTAAACAAAGCAATTTTTAAAGATGAATTTTATTTATTAATCTGACAAAATTTTATCACTTTAGACATTTTTAGTGAATACCTATATTTGAGTAGCTGTTTCATTTATTTATTAAACACTATATTTATTTATTTTCATCTACCAGCTTGAATATTCAAGAAATCAGGCTGGTATAAAATAATAAAAAATTTGTTGGTTTAATAAATAAATAAATCCATATATATATATATATATATATATATTAACTGATTTAAAATATGGTTTCTTTGCTACACAGGAATTACCATGTTTCAAAAACCGAAACTAAAAGAATTAATTCTGTTTCATCTGCAAGCAAATTTTGGAATAACTTATTTTTAAATTTACTGAGTTTTTTACTGAGTTTTAAATGAAGATATTCATAATTTCTTGTTTCCAAGGATACAGAAAAATCCAATCATTCAGACAGGGGCGGTAGCGTGTTCATTTTTATTAACTATTATTGTATCAATTATGAGTTATGTTAAAAAAAGAGGTTAAGTTTAGGGAGGGTAGGGGTGCATTTTTCAATGAACTTTGACATCCATTCAACGCATGTCGTCTGTTTTTTTTTATTAATGACAAAAAGTTTTCTGGCATTTTTTCCGTTGCATTCGTACTTGTATAATTAAAGATTTTTTCTAAAAGGGTGTTTGGATTAGAATACGTTATATTGAACTACAATTTTAAAACATTATTTTTACTCTTAATTACTAAGAGACTATATTTCTTTTTAAATCAAGTAAATGTAATAGAATTACTTAAATTATTTTAAAATTATTATTACATATCAAATATAAGTATGTATATTATCAGCTCCCATTTTTTAATTTTTTAATTTTTATTTTATTTTTAAATGTTATTTAAGGAAAATTTTTGACAATGTCGGCAAAGGATAGCTATTTCATTTCTTTGATTCAGTAAATTTTTATTTATATAAACTTAGTAATGTATAGTTTCTCATGTATGCACAAAGGACATGGGTTATTTAATGGCGTACATATTCTAGCTTTTCTTATTAATTTCCATTTTACTGTAGGTGTTTTATTGGTTTCTTTTAAGTGCCAGAAGTATTTCGATAGGGACAACTGATTTCAGTATTTATTTATCCTAAATGAAGTTTGATATTGATTGAACCTTTTTTTGAACTCATGGCTTGTGCAACCTATATAGATTTTTATGTTTTCGGGATTCTCAATAGATGAGATATTGCATTGGTATACTAATGATTCCATGTGACATTAATTGAAACATGGTAATTCCATGTGGAGCAAAGAAACCATATTTTAAATCAGTTAATTTATATTTATGCTCTGTCAATTTACATTGAGCACAGTTTTGTAAAAATAAAAATATCAATAAGAACACCTGGATTATATATCTTACTGTTCTTTCTTTTTATTATAATATATACATATATATATAATTTTAATTTTCAATTTAAAAAAAAAGTTACAATTCATTTTTTTATCAAACTTTTTAGTATTGACAAGCTCCAGGGAATTTCTCTCTCTAGGAGTGAAATGGCCATATAAATGGGGTAAAATTGAGTTTCATTTTTATCTAATTCATATATATATATATATATATATATATATATATATATATATATATATATATATATATAGTGGTATTCTGTC
The DNA here is from genome assembly GCA_964036315.1 of Acanthosepion esculentum. Taxonomy (NCBI): domain Eukaryota; kingdom Metazoa; phylum Mollusca; class Cephalopoda; order Sepiida; family Sepiidae; genus Acanthosepion; species Acanthosepion esculentum. Next base: position 35,392,620 of record OZ038478.1, on the reverse strand, counting down.
CATTTTGATGTCAGACAATGATATCTATGTACAGAGATGAACTCAACGGTGAGTGTAGAGTCCAATGCAAGGATGACAAAAAAATTGACAAATGGGGAGAGTGAAACTGGTGCTTTTACTATTGCCTGGCTTTTAGCATGGACCTCTTTCATGCACTCATGTTGGTTTGCCACAAATGTCTCTATTGCTTCACGTGTCAGTGCACACCATCCAGTTCAATTCTGTGTGCACTCTTCTAGCTGCTTTGGTACCAATGTTGACCTTGATGCAGTCTTTAAACTGCTTCAATGGCCTACTATGCTCTCTCTTTCTCTTAGAGAGTTTGCCTTAGAGACGTTGCTTTAAGATCCTGACATTGTCCATCCAGATGACATGCCTTGTCCATCTAAGTTGGATTTCAAAATCATGTCTTCAATGTTGTTTGTTTCTGTACAGACCAGGATTCATGACCCTTGCCATTTGATGTCCTGAATGAAATGAAAGTTTATATATATATATATATATATATTTGAATTGGACATAGCCCGACAATTTATTTAAAGACATTTATATAATATGTTTAACGTTCTTTTTATAGATACAAGTATTTAAGCAAATGCTCTGTTTTATAATAAGGCCGGTAAATGTTATTTAATACTGTTTATTATAAAACAGAGCATTTGCTTAAATACTTGTATCTATAAAAAGAACGTTAAACATATTATATAAATGTCTTTATATATATATATATATATATATATATATATATATATTTTAAGAAATATACATAATACCCTACCAACATTGATTGCACAACACTGAGTTTCATGCCGACACAATTTTCATATATTACATATATTAAATAGCCCTGTTAGCTAACATTGAGCACTATTTTTTCTTACACTATAGAATATTTATATGTATTTGCATATGATTGCTCACTCATGCATTTACCTATATTTACCCATTTGGTTATATATATATATATATATATATATAGGGTGAATCTAAAATACTTTTACAAACTTTGGGGGCATGTTCCTCACACCAGAACAAGTAGAAAAGTCCATCTAAACATATGTCTGAAAATCCTTCATTTTTGAATTATTAAGTTTAAAGAAATTTTACAGTAGATGGTACTGTGTTGCCATGCAGACTAGGTTACATTTGTCATTCGTGTACATTTCTGGCTAATCTGTCTTCAGCATTTAATCTTCATTTTTGTGTAATTTACATGACAATTTATCCATCGCGCCGTGTGTGTGTGTGTGTATGTATATATATATATATATATATAGAGAGAGAGAGAGAGAGACAGAGACAGAGAGAGAGAGCGAGAGACCACACATTGTCTGAAGATCACTTAAAGCATGAAACTGACAATCACCATGCAGTGTTGATTATTTTGTCCATACTATCTATATCTAGAATCAATCTATCTCTGATATGAAGCACTCTTCTTCATTCATAAATATAGCAGATGTTTGACAATTAATGTCTACCAGTCTAGATTAAGAAATGTCTCATTAAAGAAAACGATCCTCTTGGCGGTTATGGAAATCACTTTCCTTTTATCTGGGGAACTACCTTTTGTCTAAAAGCTTCCAATTGAAAAGCAATGCAGATTCAATCCCTGCTAAAAAGTACATTTTCATTAATATATATGGGGAACAATGAAATCAGAAATATTTGTGGAAGGGTTAAAGAAACTTGAGAAATGATGTGTCAAATGTGTTTCACTGTGCGGCAAATATGTGGAGTATGAATGCAAAATTAGTTTGAATTTAAAGATCAAGCTTAGACTTTTGAGTATTTTCATGTTATATTAACACAATAGGTCTCATATGCTTTACTCAACGTCTACATGAAAATGGTGAATTTGAAAGCCTATTATCTCCCTTTCAGATTTATGCATGAAAAGATTTAGAAATATATATATATATTCAATAAATTACGAAAACTTCAAGTGACTTACTTCATAGCCCAACACAAGTGTTTCGCATCAAAAGGTTAAGCAGGAACTGATGTCCAATAAACATATCTGATAGATAAAAATACTCATTAAGGCCATATATATATATATATATATATATATGGCCTTAATGAGTAATCACTTGAAGTTTTCATTAAGGCCATATATATATATATATATATACATATATATATATATACATATATATATATATATGGCCTTAATTTTATTTCCCTAGTAAGGTGATTTTTTCCTGGTTCCTCAGATCACATTTCCAAACATAAAAAAATGTTTTTAAATTTACGTATTATTTTTATACACTTTTGAGGGTTAGTTTTAAGCTGATGTAAGGTGATAGAGAGAGAAGTAGGAGGATAATTTACACACACACACACACATATATATATGTATATATATATGTATATGTATATATATAAATTATGATGATAAATTATCTTTCCTTTTTCTTTTCTTAAATCATGCTCTTCTCTTAACTGTGGAAAAATATTGGAAGAGTTATGCCAGTCAGTTTGTTTATTATTATCATTATTATTATTATTATTAAGGCAATAAATCACTACTATCTCTATACACACAGGCACATACAAATAAAAATTCTTGTGCACCTGAACCTCAACACATTTATATACACATAGACACTCCTATACAAGTCTTGTTTATTCTGTCATCATCATTATTACTATTATCATTTTTACTTGATGCCATATGATCCTGCACATTCTAACATAGGAAACACTAAACTATTTCTACACACACACACACATACATACACACATACATACATACATACACAAATTTAATCCTTGGACATTGAACTTTTGAGGATTACCACTAAGGTTCAATAAAATAGAATACCTGACACTTGAACTACTTAACACTTTGTTGTCATGAACTGCTTAACATTTTGTTTCATTAGCCACATTCACTGAACTATGACAGTCACAATTTTTGACAAAATTTTATGATCATCAATTTTTGATGCACAATTACTATCATCACGTGATCATAATCACCCAATTAGATTTCATTTTAAACAGATAGCAATCTGAGCTCCATTTTTGCATAAAACAGAAATAATTCTCCAACTTCAGTTAGATATGAGAGATGTCATGGCATAGCCACACGTCCTTCCTTCTCAGTTTAACCTTTGTAAATCAATGAACTGTGAAACTGGTAAAGTTACTCTAAATAAATATTCTTAACAGACTCCAGTTGCATTTTCAACATCTTTTTTCTATATTTTTAAAATATATTAAAAAAGATATTTGTCCATCACTGCAGTAACCAGGTATTGAACCCATAACTCTTTGGGTCAATTCACTGGATCCAGTGCTTTTATCCACTGGGTCATGTGTTCCTGAGTTAAATGGAGATAACTGGGATATGTGGAAGAGGCATGGCATGTGGAACTAGAACAATTTACCCCCAGTGTATGAAATAAAGGGTTCAGTTCAAAATTCCAGTCACCTGAAAAAGGCCAGAGCATACACTGGCCAAAATGTTTTGAATATGCTAATAAAGATGATGACAACAGTCCAAACAATGTAAATAATTATAATACCTCATCTCAGAAATATAGACAAATATAGGTAGAATTACTGACCCATATATGAATAATCTAGTCATTTTTTCTTGTACATTGTTGGTCTTTTATAATCTGAAGTGAGATGAAGAGTTTTGAAACACAATGGTGAATAAGGATCCTACTTTATTCTGATGTTCTCATTATGATTTTTAATTGAATCATTAGATATGATATTTCATTTTGAAAATTTTCTATAAAAGCTTTATAAAATATTTTTTGACAAAAAGTAAGCATGTTCTTCAGTAGAAATTTCCATGTTAAATACCGGCATGCTATTTATTTTCTTATGATGTCGCCAAAGACAAAATGGTTTAAGAAACTTTTTCTTCTAGTGGAATTTAGCTGCTTTTTTTTCTTTTCATTACTTGATTTTGAATGAGCAGGTATGACAGTTTCATCACAACATGTCTCTGTTTTGCACACAAAGTGTAACAGTTCTCTGACAAGTTGCAGTATTAGAACTTTGACAGTTGGTCTGTCATACAATTTGATGTACCAGCCAGAATAAGCTTTGTTCTTTGTTAGATTTGATATTTAACTTCTTATCAATACTTCTTTCCTTTGAAGGAAATAAATCTAAGAATTCAAACATTTTACTTATACACTAGCATGCAAAAGCTTTGAACCAACTATATGAAATAATTATACACTATTATTTTATTAAGAATTGAAGATGGTTTAGCAGTATACTTTTATTGCTAGTGTTTGTGGACCTTGAGGATTGGTAAATAAGTTGTTGTGCTTCAGTTGGTGTTGTGTAACTGAAGACTAATAGACAGACAAGTGAGGAGTGAATGAAATCTTAACAGTGAAGTTTCAGTTGATATCTTGTGCAGAGTATTATGAAGAAACAACTTGAACCGCAGCAAAAAAAACATCATTAACCAACAAGCATCGGAATAGAAGATTGAAATGGTCAAGGAACATGGGATGCTGGAAACTGGCAAAGAGTAATTTTTAATGATGAATAGAACAATAGAGTTATATTTGAATGTAAGGTGATATGTAAGAAGACCAACGGAAGATAATGCATGATACACCAGAAAGATGGTAAAATTTAGTAGTGGACATGTAATGGAGCAGATAGCATCAATATCAATGGTAGAAGAAAATTGGTAAAAGTTGATGGAAACCTAAACAGTAAGAACTATATTAGTCTAATCTTCTGCCAGATTACAAAGATTTTCAGCATGACAGTGCTCTTTGATGCACATGACATGTAACAAAAAGATTTCTTGTGTATGAAGAAGTTCGACTTTTGGATGACTGGGCAGCACAAGTTCTGATCATAGTATTTTTTTTTACAGTAAGGTCCACCCTGTACAAAGCCCAGTGCCCACTCGATGTAGGGGGTTACATTATGGGGTAGTTTATACAGATAAGAGGGAAAGATTGACTCTCAACTCAAGTTCAGATTGTAGTGATAACGGAAACATCCTCTTGAAAGTCAGTTTCACAGAACAGTGGTTCGCAGGAAGAAGCTGTTGAAGTAGAACTTATTTCTCACCAATGAAATATGGAGGGAATATGTGTGATTTGCTACAATGTAAGTGGCATGGTGGGTCATAGCTGTGATGGTTAAACTTGGGGAACCAAGGGATGTAGTTTGTTCGAGCACTTTCCATGGAAGTAGCAATAGAGCAGTGAGATGCTCACTATATCCCACTTGTGAGAGAGGAGTTGAAGGGTGGGAAATAATTTGTTACCCACAATGACTTAGAGACACTTTTGAACTTGATCAAGACTGGAAAGTGAGGACTGGGTAGCTCCCACCCAAATATGGCAACAGTACTCCATTTTCGGTCTGATAAGACTCTTGTAAAGGTAGATGATAGCATGAGGAATGGTACAGGGAGCCGACCATTTTACCTGCACCTTTAGCAATGTCTTGCATGTATGAGTTCCACTTGAGGTTAGGTGTGAGTTTAAGGCCAAATAGTGTCTCAAGTCATGGTGCCCCCTGAAGGGGGTGTCTGTTCATCATAATTGGCAATACTTTTGGGTCCAAATGGCAGTGACGGAATGTAAATAGTTTGATTAGTATAATTGAATTATTGTGGTGGGGGACTGAAGAAATAAGTGCTCCAACAAAAACCATGCAATCCCCAACAGCATTGAGAGAAGTGTCAAAGAAGAATGGGTAAAAGTTCCCAATGAGAAAATCTGCACCTTGTTCCATTCAATGCCACATCAAATTGAGGCAATTGTGCAAGCCAAAGACAACAACACTAATTATTAAATCTATACTTTGACATTTTGTATTTTCTGTAATAATAAAGATTACTTTTTGCCAAAAAAAAAAATGAGGAAAAAAAAAAGAAACCTTTTTAACTTAAGAAAAGTATTGAAAGGTTACATTTTGTCTGGTGGAACAGTATTTTTGCATCCACTTTATTCAACATCACTCTGCTTAAGATGCTTTATCATCCACTATACAGCATTAAGAAATATACAGGAAATTGTTCTCTGTCTCTCAAAGATCATAAAATGTACTATGAAATGTATACTGCTAATCATTCTTGATTTTGGCATAAAATAAACAAAAATAATTAATTTACTAAGGTGGCCCAATGGTTTTGCATGTCACTGTATACTATCACTTGACCAATATTATTTCATGGTGTAATGGTTAACAAGCTTGTCTCACTATATCAGTTTTGACTGAGTAGTGTGTTCAATCCTCATTGGGTGCCCCCATATGTTGACCCTGTGCCACATTTAGGCTATGACTAGTAAATCATCATAATGACCAAAGCGGAAATAATGATGGTGATATGTGCTTAAAAGTTACTTGAAACCAAACAATGCAATGTATTCTCGTAATCTCTAAGAGCCTTTAACTATAATTTAAAAACAAGCAAAAAAACATTGACTTTCTTTGTTTATTTTTAATTCAGTTTATTTTAACACAAAAGAATGATTTCATTTATTTAAATAAACATTTGTCACAAATGAAACCCTGAAAATAATTAGAAACCTTAGAATTACATGAATAGATAGAAAAAAAACTGTAAAAGTAACTGTTTATTTGGTTAAGGTTGTTTATATTTCCTGCTAATCAAGTTCCTTACAGTTTGAAAGAAATAAAGAAGCCATTTTGTTTTTGAGACAGTTCTTCTGGAAATGTCTTCCTTGGATGGAGAGAAATATACTCATACTAATGTTCACTTGTGTAAATATAACAACCAAAACAATCAGAAAATAAATGCCAGTAAAATAACTACCATTTACCATTTACTAATGTCTCCAAAATCATACCTATTTTATATAATCTTATGAACAATTATCTACATGATACAGTATATATGGACAAAAGAGACATCTACATTTCATAAGACAAATTCAAACAAGCAAATGAGTAATAAAAAATTTGGCTGCTGAAATAAAAGCATGTGTTTTAGACCAAATTCAACATTCTGGTTTCAAATTTGTACTTAGAATTGTTATTACACATCAGGATTTTATGTAATGCACATGATTGTGGAGACCCTGTCTTACACTGATTACACTGGACACTTTTCATTTAAATTTTTCTTGAAAAAAATACTATTTACTGATATACAATTTCCTTTGAACATTAATGTATTATATAGAATATTAATGTAAAATTAAAATAATACCTTGAACATAAGATGCTATATGCATATCTCAAAATCCATGTGTACAAAATTTGAATTAGTGTACTGAAGTTAGTTTTTATTTGTTTATCAAAAATCTTTTGGCTTCCTAGTGTTATTTCAAGCAAGAATTTTTTTCCCAAATGGTTAGTGCAAAGGGCAAGGAGAAAAAATATAATTACTGTTGATGGTAAATTGAAAAACTGAAGAAAAAAGCACAGAAGTTCACCGGCTTTCCAATCCTGACTCTTTCTGAGCTCAAATTAAGACGTAAAAGGATTGTGCACTGTGATTAAAATAGGGGAAAAATTAATAAAGATAACACACACACACACACACACACACATATATATATATATATATTTCAAATGCAAAATAACAGAAATATCCAACAAACAGAATTGGCAAAGCTTGTGATAAGCAATAATAAGAAAAAGAAAAGAACAGGGCAAAAATAATATAAAGCAAGCAAACAATATATGCAAGGCAAATTAACGGTAATAAGGCAAAGCAACAGTAATATGGCAAAAAGTTCACAAACTAAGAATTGGGGTTGACATAGCAAAGCAAGTTCGGACAAGTGAACGTAGCATTCTGACTCCAAGACAAGACAGACCAGGATTGCATCAGGTCAAACCAAGAACTGGCTTATTTTATTGGCCAGGAAAAAATCCCAGCATACATTTGTATGCTTCTGCCTATAAAAGGGAAGGGGAAAGTGTTTTGCAGTCATTCTCACAAATATTGAAATCAACAGTTTTGTTTTATTTTTATGGCTTAACAACACTTTGAAACATATTTTGGATTGTAAGAATCATTTTTTTTTCTTTTTTGAATGAATATTGCATTTTTGAGGATAACATTTATTATTCCAGACACAAGCCTTAGTATTTGACCCATGGATGGAAAGAGGAGTCGTACCTTTCCCAAGAGCATTTGCATGTAATTGAATGTATGCATTATGTACACACATGATCAAAGGAAACAATGTCTTTTGTTAATTACACAGACAGCAAAAAAAAAAAAATAATAATGCTTTTAGTCTGCTCCCCAGAAACATGATATTAAATTCATATAAGAATTAAATCAAGAACACAGATATTTAGATATCCTATTTATTACACTGAAATTTGCCATCTAAAATTTTCTGAACAAAAATATACTAGTTACTAAGATACTATTTTCATTGAACATAAACATTGTATGTAGAGTACTAATATACTATTAATGTAATATTTACATTGAATATAAAATACTATATGCATATCTCAAAATAATTGAATTGAGATTTAGAATCAGTGTACTCAATTTAGTTTTGTCCAAGATCATCTGTCTGGGTACCTATCAAAAATGTTATTAGTTGCACTGTGTTATTTAAAGCTAGAGACCATTTCTTTGCAATACAATGTCATTGTTAGTGCAAAAAATACTGTATTTTTCCTTTACATGAAGCTTAAAACTACCATTAAACACATTCTATAATTTGGAATTGTATAAATTTGCATAGGCTGATACTCAATGCATACATATATTTTGGAGGAGGCACGGTGGAATAATGGATAACGGCTTGGATTGAGGAATCGGAGAGCCGAGTTCGAATTCCAGTCGATTCCATTATATTCACTTACGTGCTAATACCCTTGGGAAAGGTGTGAATCCTCTTCTACTCCCTCCAACTATGGGTAAATAGCAGGACAGACTGGGTTCTATAGCCTTGGATGGCAACTGGTCTAGGAGAAGGACAACTCTGAATTCAAAACCCGCGGAGGGTCGTTTGGGGACCTTGCGGCATCCGTTGCACCAGGTCCCTGTATTCGTCCCTCCAAAAAGTGTGGATGGCCCTGCACAAAGCCTTCACCACTATAATCAAATCCCGTGTGGCTGTCAGGCTTTCAGTTTGTGGGAACTGATCTGTCTGACCCTCATACGTCGAGTTCGACGGGAGAGCTATAACATATATTTTGCCTTATGTATGCATGCATGATTAGAGGAGGCCATGTCTTATGTTAATTAAACTGGGCAGCAAAATATAATTTTTGTCTGTTACCCTGAAAAAATGATACTATATTAGACTAAATGCTGATTCCAAAATTCTACTCAAAATTATTCTAGGAATTTTCAGATGTGTATATATTTATGTGCAAAATAAATACGAGGGTCATTCAATAAATAAGTTGAATTTTTCAGTATAAGGACTTCTAATACAGATAGAAGCTTACTCTTTTTATTTTTTTTTGTTTTACTTCTTTTTCACATGGATTTAATTTCTTTTGCAGATTAAAAAAAAACTTTGAGAGTTTTGGCGATTAACAAAGATGGCCGACCAAGAAGCATGCTCCAGGATTGAACAGCAGTCAGTTATCAAGATTTTGGTTGTTGAAGGGTGCAAACCAGTTGAAATTCATAGGAGAATGTCAACTGTGTATGGTGCCACATGTTTCAGCCAAAAAAATGTCTACAAGTGGGCTAAATTGTTTAAAGAAGGACGGAGCAGTGTTGAGGATGAAGACAGGCCTGGGAGGCCTACAGAAGTGAGGTCTCCTGAGGCGATCGAATCAGTAAATGACCCCATTCAGTCTGACAGAAGGGTGACAGTGGATGACATTGCAAGGACTTTGAGCTTATCTGTTGGGACAAACACAGGGGTCATCAGTCAGAAGGAGTCATCTTGCATCATGACAATGCAAGGCCTCACACAGCAGTCCAAACGGTGCATACCATCAACGAGCTGGGCTGGGAACTGCTCCCTCATCCCCCTTATAGCCCAGACCTTGCCCCTTCAGACTTTCACCTGTTTGGTCCCTTGAAAGCGTTCACAAGAGACACAAAGTTAAAAAGTGACGATGAAGTCAAAAGTGTTGTGAGCGACTGGCTGAGACATCAGTCCAAAGATTTTTACACTGAGGGAATACGGAAGCTTGTGCACAGATGGGAAAAGTGTGTGACAGTGTTGGGAGACTACGTTGAAAAATTAAAAAAAAAGTAAGCTTCTATCTGTATTAGAAGTCCTTATACTGAAAAATTCACCTTATTTATTGAATGACCCTCATATATTAATAACATATCAGTATTTATTAGTATCTACTTGAGTTGATGGCATGGAATTCATTTGTGCTAGGTGTATAGAACTTTCTTGGGTTTCAGAGCTGAAAACTCTGTTGATCTGATAAACAGAATGCTATCAATCTATCAAAGAATGTGACAGCAGATACCTCTTATAATTCACTGATTGTATTCTTATCTCAGTTTTTCCCCAATGGATCTGCAACTCTTGGGGAGAAGCTGTATGAATGGAACTTCCTTCTTACAAATGGAATACAAAGGGAATGAGGTGGGTTCACCCTATTGTAGAAGAAAACAGGAAACCACTTCATGATCTGTCCCAAGAATACATAGCCAGTCATAGAAAATAATGAAAATTAATCTGTGCAGAGTTATAATTGGCTACATCATGAAAAGTACATGTCATTAAAAAAGAAAAGGAAATTGTGGAGAGTCATGATCGCCTAGGTCCTAAATGGACAGGGCTATTAAAAAAATTTTTTCTGATACAATCAAATAGTTAAATACTTGATAATTATCCTGAAACATTTTCAGAGTTTTCAATTTACTGCTTTTGCAAACACATTTTGAACAGCAGGCTAATCTGTTGCATTCACTTTTACACAAATGCACGAGGGAAAGACATGAATCTGAAGAAGGATATCACTTAAAGACACTATTCAGCATCAATCTATTTCTTCTTCTCTCAGCTATGGGTTAAATAGAAGAGTAAACTAGGCTCTCTAGCCTTGGGTAACAAAACAGTCTAAAAGAAAGAAAACCCTGTGTTCTAACATGGGGAGAATCCAATGGAAGACTACTCCACTATCTTTCCAAAGAATGCATGGCAATTCAGAAATAATGAAAGAGAAGAATCCATGGAAAGCCATAAACATTTACATCCTGAGGGAAAATGATGTGAAAAAAAGTATAGTGTATTTTGGTTCAAAGTAAATGTTATATAAATAGGATATTAATATAACTTCAATTTTATAATATTTAAAGTAAAATTAAAAATGATGTGTCTATTTTAAACAAGAGGATCCCAAGCAGCTACTTCCCATGAACTGCTGCATTGTGGAACCAAATCCAAAGAGGATGCTTCCCAACCTTAACTACAACCTTAACCTGGGGAAGCTAAAAGTATTATGGCTTTAGCCTAGGGTTAACTTTTCTATTCCCCATAATATGCCTATAAATTGTCTCTTACTCAATAACCATCTGCCTCAAGTGACTATTGGGCCTTGTACAGGGTTGACATTACTGTATATATATATATATATATATATATATATATATAGATGTGCATGGCTGAGTGGTTAGAAGTTTTGCTTTCTGACCACGGTTGATGTGTCAGGAAGGAGACTTTTTGATGTTATTGGAATAGAGGGAGATGATGCCAATGTGTGACACCTTTGGAACATAACTGAAAACCATAACATGGGTTGACACAAGCTTGTGAGTGAAATTGGGTAGATGGAACTCTTGGGGACTGTCGTTAACTGTGCTAGCACAAAGTCACAAGTCATCATGACAAAGGTTTTGTGTGTGCTGGCTTTGTTCAGATTGTTGATCATGCTAGATAACCATGCTCTCTCCCAGAAATAACTAAGGTATTCTCAGCATAGTAGCAATATAAACCACAGGTTGGCTCTGTGGGTGTTGAACAAACACAGATGTGCCTGAGCAAGAGTCTGCAATAGGGATTGACTAGCCACCCTAGTAGATGTGTATGTTCGAATATATATATATATATATATATGTATGTGTGCGTGGATGACAAATGGAAAACCTATTCATTGAAACTAAATTGGGCAGGTTTTCAATTTTCATTTTTTTCAAACTTTGCCTGGATACTGTATCCTATTTTACACACACACACACACACACATATATATATATATATATATATATATATATATATATATTGTAGAAGCATGTAAATATTCTACTCATAAAAGACATTGTGGTTTATTGCTATGTTGTCAATAGAGAGCAGAAAGATAAACAAGGTCCTTAGTGTAAAAATAAAAAATAAAAAGGTTTTTATTAAGCAGCATATCAACTGTTTATGGGTCATTTAATGCTGAAATTTAATTTGAATAGGGATCATTAGTAATTTCTTTTACAAAAATGTATTGTTAGTAATATTTTCCCCTTACAGATACGTATTGCCAGCACTTCTTTTACTATGAGAATATGTTGCTTGTATTTTTACTATAAAAATCTTTATATTTTCATTGAGTTTTGACCCCAGTTTGGAGGTTAACTATTTGCCAATAGCTGGGACCTTAATAGGTGCTACCACCCTGGGTCAGGGTGGACATGGGAACAATAACAATTAAGAGATGGTTCAACACTCCTTATAACCTCCTAATCAGAGGCCTTGCTTCCAGATCTAGTTTATTGTCATACCCAGGAATTGGTAGAAATTAGAAAAGGCTGAGTCAAAATGAAACATTTCAAGTTTTGTATAACACATAACAAATTAAAGAATTCAGAAAATTTCTTTGAAGCATTGGAAGTTTTTAAAATGTTTGTTGAAGAGAATGAGTGTAACTGAGAGCCTTTATAAAAAGTTTATTTTGCAGAATGCGTATTATAAAAGGAAAAGTTAAGAATAATTTAAGAACGAATGTCTAACTTGTAATGCAGGCTGTTCTGTCTTGTAGGGAGTGAATATTAATTAAGCTGAGGAGATGGAAATACCAAAATCTATCACGTGCAGAAATTTAAATATCTGGGAAGTGTTTTAACAGAGAACTGAAAGAGTGACACTGAAATCTGAAGGCATATTTGGGATAGCCAAGGAAGCATTCCCAAGGCTAAGCAGAGTACTAAGAAATAGAAAATGTTTGCTCAAAACAAGGAAAAGAGTACTAAATTTCTGTGTGATATCTGTTCTCCTTCATGGGAGTGAGTGCTGAACAATCTCCTCAAAGATGAAGAGGAGACATAAAGCAACAGAAATGTGGTTCTACAGAAGGATGCTGAAGATACCATGGGCCAAACATGTGAGAAAATGGAAACAAAAAGGAAACTAATACTTAACATCAGAAAGAAAACATTGAAGTTTCCAGGGTATATAATGAGGAAGGAGGGACTGGAAAGTCTGATACTCACAGGACAGATAGAGGTCAACAGGGACAGAGGAAAACAATACATAACAAACTTAGTGAGCTTGTGTAATTGGATAGTGGAACCGGGCTTAAGAGAAATAACAAAAAGACAAAGTTTATTAAGAGCTATGAAGGACAGGAAGTTGCAGAGAGCCATGAATGCATATGTCATGGGGTACATTGCACATAAAGAAGAAGAGGAGAAAATGGAAACAAAATGGAAACTTATATTAAACATCAGAAAGAAACAGCTGAGATTTTGGGGGTACATAATGAGGAAAGAGGGCTTGGAAAATTTGGCATTTACAGGACATATTGAAGGTCAGAGGAAAACAGTTTCACCTAGCAAACAAGCTTGTGTAAATGGATGACAAAAACAAGAGATAGAAAAAAGACAAAATTTACTGAGCTACAAAGGACAGGAAATTGTGGAGAGTCATGAAGGGACACATCTTGAAGGGATAGAGCACATTGAAAAAGAAGTCAGGATGAAAGAATTTTTTCCAACTGGGCTCAGAATATTGAAGTGATGATTCTTACATACAGAATGATATGGTCATTTCACAATGCATAAAGTTACATATTTATTTATTGCCTCAGTAGGCTTACAATTGTTTTTTTGTTGTTGATAAAAACTAATATTTTGATTGGTTCTAAATTGCTAGTTTAAATTTACTTTCATTATCTATAAGTTTGGTGCACAGTGAGCCTATCTGGACTCTGTGAGTTAATTTATCTTTAGACATGATGAAAATGTCTGATTCTGAGACAGCTGAAATTTGGAGGTATAATATTTGATCAGCAATACCCAACGTGGCAGGGTTGGTATAAGCATATCGCATCTAAAAATGGTTTTTCCTGCTAAAAGGGATGCAGATTCAAATCCTGCTGGAGGGCAGATATTTTTCTTTAATAAGATTTCTTGAATATTCAAGCTGGTAGACAAAATAGAATGTCTACTCAAATATGGGAGACAACTAGATATAAAATTTAAGTGATGGAAATCTGTCAGAATAAAAAAGTTCATTACTTCTTTAAAAAAAAAATTGCTTTCTTTATGTTTGGATACAAAACTGAGGTGATATGATATTTCAAGGATCTTTGACAAGAAGGATGTCACTTAAAGGCACTATTCAGAATGCTGACAATTGCATTGTGCATGAAACTCTGGGTCATGCTGCTGCTGAGGAAAAAACTGAGGAAAAAACTGTAGATTTATTAATATATACTTAAGAGCTCTGTTATATAATGTTGAGTACTTTTTTATTAACAAAAGCACAAAATGTGCAATATCTGATACATATATATATATATATATATATATAGTAAGGTAAAAAATCCATTGATATATAATCCAATTGGATTTTGTTGAAAAGTGTAATCTCTGTATGAGGTGTTTTTGGCAAGTTAAAGTTTAAATTGACTCTCGCTTCCAATCTCAATTTGACACTGTTAACTGCTACATACCCCTTACTCTAACCTTACAGACATCAACTTCATTTCCTTCCACATGGGAGTTGAAAAGACAGACAACCACTTTCATTGTCTGCCAAAATAGCCTATTCCCCATATGAGTTAAAAAGGATTTGTTTGATTATTAAATATATATTTTTGTTTTGTAGATCAGTTCTAATATTTTCATATTACTAGGATCCACTTGGATTATATATCAGTGGAATTTTTACCTTACTATATATATATATATATATATATATATATATATATATATATATATATATATATATATATATATATATGAGCCTTACTCTTCAAGTACAAATTGATTACTTCGGGCCACTGGCGTATTTCATATAGAAGAAAAACATTAAAATTCCCTTCCTTTTTGCTGTGCGGCGATGGTCTAGGAGTAAGATATCTGACTGATGTCAAATCAGTCAGGTTTCAATCCTGGCTTGAAGCAATTGAACATCTAGTCACACTGAGGAGCTGTGATACTGTGAAACAATCTGTCTGTAGATGACAATATATGCTTCTGGAAATTCAGCTGAGCTCTT
Source organism: Acanthosepion esculentum (assembly GCA_964036315.1). Lineage (NCBI taxonomy): Eukaryota > Metazoa > Mollusca > Cephalopoda > Sepiida > Sepiidae > Acanthosepion > Acanthosepion esculentum. The sequence continues at coordinate 35,377,270 of OZ038478.1, read as the reverse complement.
AAAAGAAAGGGTTTTTTAAAAACAGCGGCTCCTGCTGCTAGTAAGCATTACTCTTCACACACGTGACAAATGAGTTACTTATAGATATATAAATCTGAAATTACTGATAAACAAATATTAACCAATGAAAGGGGAAAAATTACTTAAATAATACTGCCATTTTTTTGATGCAATGAGTCATGTTAGCATTCTTTGGATATTTTACGTTTAATAATTTAAAAATAGAATTCTTTCTTACATGTGGCAATTGAGTTAATTGTACAGATAAAAATCCTAGAGTGCTCACATGCAAAATGTAACTGATGCATGGGGTCAACCGATGATATGATTTTTATATACTTTCCAATAGTGTTGCATATCAGAATCATCTTCCCAGGCTTCTATTATCAAGAAGTCACGTCCGAGATGAATTCACCATGGTGAGATTCAAACCCAGCTTTCATACTCAGAACACTAGTGTTTTAACTATTTAGCTATGTGATAACTCCTACAGTTCCATGATTCTAAGGATACATTACTAATCACTCCTCTACCCTAAATGTCCCAAAATAAACTAGAACATCAGTTAAACATCAGTTATATGCCATATGTGATACATGCTTAGGTGATCATGTATCTTTCAATATATGACTGAAGAGGCAGATTTTCCCCCACAGTAGGTTGCCATTTCTTTCTGTGGTAGACCAGTTGCCATCCAAGACTATAGAACCCAGTCTGTCCTCCTTTACCCATAGCTAGGGAGAGAAGAATAGGATTCATACCTTTCCCAAGAGTATTAGCACATAAGTGAATGTAATGGATTTGATGGGAATTCAAACTCAGCTCTCTGATTCCTCAATCAAAGCCACTATGGTTAAAAAAGTTCTATTGGCCAATGACTGACACTCCAAATAAGTTGGCTGAATGTACATTCTGGGAATTAACTTAACTGGAAAGTCAAACCCAGGACTGTTTTGAAAGACCTTTTGGAGGTATCTTGCATTTTTAATTCTTTGTTGAATTTTTTATGGATATCTTGATTTTAACTAAGTAACCTTTTTTCCTTCCCCTTTTTTTTTTAATAGGAGTAGATAGGCCTTCCTACTGCCTGGTCCATATGCACCCCTGCTTCTCTTGAACAGGAGTAGAGACCCATCCCTTGTTTGCTGTTTAGGAAGGGGCTCACAGTACTTTTTACCTCTAAGGCCTTAATAGTGGTGTGATCATGAGTTTTTTGAGGATATGTGTGGATGGTGAGTGGTAATTAGGAGTCTGAGCTCTTATATAGCATCTAGAGAGAGTGCTCTGATCAGCAGTCACATAATATCAGGGTTCTTACAGTGTCATGTCACACATGGAAAGGTGTCCTTGCAAGCATCTACAGTGGGCAACCCCGAGGCCACACTAATGTTGTAGTCTGCACCAGTTCCCAGATGTTACAGTAGATGACCAACTGCTACTACAAAATAACACACCATGATGATAAGCAACCAACAAAATAAGACTAAATCTGCTCAACAAAAAACACCTAAACCCCTCAACCTTATTTTCTCCAACATTCACAGTATCTCTACCAAGTTCTGCAATGTGGAATTGTTCCTCTTCCAATAATCTCCAGACATCCTAACTCTCCATGAAAATAATCTTAACTATGCAATCTCCTCCTCTGGATACTCAATTCTTGACTATCTTCCTCTCTTTAGGAAGGACAGGCACAGCCTGGGAGTTTATGTCTGTGAACCTCTCCCAACAGATCTCTCTCTTGAATCTCCAGGCCATTCTTATATGTGGCTCCATTTCTCTTTACTGAACTTAGTCACCTACTCTTTGGCTTAATAACTCTATCACTGATTGTTATGGTGAAACACACCTAGTCTATAGATATAGACTCTCCCATCTAATATATGTAGGAGTCAGTGAGGATCGACGGGAGTCAAATACGAAAGTAGTCAGCTACCACAACTAGATTACTCTGTGTAATACTTATTATAACAAGTTCCTAATGTTTTTGTATGTTGAACCTATTTAGGACCGAATTTAGTCCAAATACAGTTTCCACTGAGGAAATAACTCTACAGCACTGATCTTGCTGGTATCCAAACCCTGAACTTCTCAATCACTCAAAATCTCTCATGCAAGTGGCAAACTTCCCCATGCATTTTCCCAGTAATCCTGATGGGCACACTTCTCTTCTTGATCTCTTTCTTACTTCTATCCCTGACTCATGTTGTACTCTGCAGCTCTGCCCTCTTAGCAAATCTGACCATGTGGTAGTGCCTGTAAATGTTTTGTTCTGCTCTCCCAGCAGCCAAGAACCTTCTACCAACAGAATATCTTTATGTTTTCAATGGGCTGTTTGGGGTTCATTCAATGACTTTCTTTGCGATGTCCCTTGGAATTAAGTTTTTAAACATCCTGTTCAAAAATGTGCCATTGAGGTCTCCTCCTGGGTGAAAGGCAGCATTGAAGCTTTCATTCCAGCACAGAAATACCAAGTGAAACCACATGAAATCTCATTGTAATGACACAATCTTTTTTTTTTTCAAACAGAGATAGCTACATATATTTTGTTTACATGAGTCAGTAGTGAGTTAGCATTTAGAAGATGTATTAACATTTAACTAAGTTGAAACATTTGGCAAGGTTAAAAAGTCTACTGATATAATGTTTCTCATACAAACTTTTCATAATTTAGCAAAATGCATTATGGAATTACTGAAATTTTGTCTTTTACTTGAAAAAAAATTATTTAATATCTTATTTTAAGGGTTTTTTTAAAGAAATGCAGGGAGGCTCTAAATTTTTTGCCAGTAGTTTATATATATATATATATATATATATATATATGTGTGTATATATATATATATCAATGAATTATTACCTATATATATATATATATATATATATATATATATATATATATATATATATGAATTATTAACCAAGTATATAGATATAGATCTCTCTCTCGATATATATAAGACAAAAGGAAAACACTTTTCTTTACCAAAGCATTTCAGCCCCTGAGGAAATTTATTAAGATAAATGTGACATTTACCTTGATAAAGTTCCTTAAGGGATGGAACACGTTAGTAAAGAAAAGTTTACCTTTTGGCTTTTATTTATATTCTCTCTGCAGATATATTTTATTTCTATCTGAAATTTTACGCCCACGCATGCACAAACAGACATTTACGCCCCCCCCAATATATATGTTTATATATGTTATAGTTCCCTGTAATTAGATCTCTTTCTGATTCTTTCTATATGTCAGCCACGTGTAAGTGCCAAGAAAGTAAAACACAAAATAAAACATTGTCTTCTGCACAGGGACTCCAAGCCCCACATCCAGACCACAAAACCATTCCCTGCAAAAATCTAAAATACAATCGCCCATCACAAACATTGCTGCAAAATAAATGTTAGGAGTCCAGAGATTTGCTTTAAAAAGCCTCTCATAAATGATAGTCATAGTACATGGTCAAGAGGCCACCTCTTGACAATGGAGCTCTTTCTCATCACCACCACCATGACTTATATTCTCGTCATCTTTGCTGTGACCCCAGTAAATTCCTAGTAATGGCAACAAGCTTCACTAATCCACTACAGGTATCTCTCATTGTCACCATCACACCCTTGTTTTGTTTGATCTCCCATTCGACTATAATCCAACAGAGACATTCCGCTACCAATCTGCCAAAGCTCCTTATAGGGCCATTCCACAAACTGACCCAACATAGTTCAGCTCAACAAAACCTTGTCAGATGACTGCTAGCCCATCAAAATATCTCACTAGTGTTGATATCAACCCTGATGATAGAAGACCACCAGCCCATCCACACACCTCATCCGTGTCAATTTTAACCCTCAAGAAAGGGGTACATCAACCTCTGCTGACAACACTGTCACTTGGCTTCACTAATCTGCTCCAGGCCTCTCTCCAAACACCACTCATGACATCAGCCAATCAACCTAACAAGTCAGTCAAATCCTTGCCTTACAGACAACATCCTTAAACCTCATCATTTTCTTTACCAATGGCAACTACAGTATCACATATTAATAATTTGTCACCTTTTACTCAACTATGTATATATTCTTCACACTTGATTAATGCATGTTGTTAAAACTGGAATCCTTGTTTGTTCTTTCACTTGCCACCATATGCTTATTATAACATAAATATATGTAAAAATTGAGATACAGCTAAAAATAAATCTGTAAAAAGACAAAAGGAAAATTTAGCTGACACGTTTCATTCTCTGATAGACTCTATCAAGACAAATGTCAGGATTTTATCTTGCAACAAGTATAACAGAAGTAAAAAAATCTTTAGTCTTTCAAGATTTTTAAATTTATGGTTATTTTTCCTTCTGTTTGTAAATGTGTTGCAAAATAAAAAGTCCATCAGAGGAAGAAAGGCATCGGTTAAGATAAGCTTTCCTTTTATCTTTATTCATATATATATATATATATATATATATATATATATGTGTATACAGGGTGATTGAAAAGTAACTTCCTATTTTATATATATGTGGCCAGGCAGTAGTCCTGATTTAACCACTTGTGACTTTTTTCTTTGAGGGTGGTAGAAGGAGCAAGTCTACTATACCAAACCAAGACTTTGGAAGAACTTGAAGGGCAAATACAATTATGTTATATCTTCCATAACACGAGAGTTCCTGGTGAAATCAGTTGATGCGGTTCCTGTGAGGCTTGAGATGCTGGTAGCAAAATCTGGTAGCCATATTGAATTTTAAATAAATCTTCATGCTAAACGCTTTCCTCTCATATCCATTTCTTGTAAAAATTATAGTTAATGGGAGTTAATTTTCAATCACTCTATATGCACACACACACATATATATATATATATATATATATATATATATATATATATATATATATATATATATATGAAAATGTATAAATATTTTAAAATGGGAGTTACTTTTCAATCATCTTATATATATATATATATATATATATATATATATATATATATATATATTGATCGAGCATGAATCCTGTGACCCATCAGGGTTATAGGGGCACTAAATGTACTCCAGCTGCAAAAGTGATGTTTCTTGGGCAAACAAAACTGCTCTCTATTAATCACCACAAGGATCCTTCCCTGCATCCCATTAGAATGTTTGAAGCTCAACTTCTCGAGAGCTCCTCTCTACGGCTGTTCGGTCTCACGCTGTCTGCTGACCTGAGATGGAACAAATACATTGAGTCAGTTGCTTCATCCACCGCAAGGAAAGTTGGCTCCCTGTGCCGGGCCAGGAAATTTTTTTCCCCGGAATCAATCCTCCAAATTTACAAATCAACCATCCGCCCCTGCATGGAGTATTGCTGCCATATATGGTCTGGAGCCCCTTCTGTTTGCCTCGGGGTTCTTGATAAGATCCAGAGATGGGTATACAATGTAATTGGCCCTGATCTGGCTTCTTGTCTGCAGTCTCTCTCTCACAGATGCGCTGTTGCTTCTCTGTCTCTTTTACAAATACTTCCATGGTAATTGCTCTGATGAGCTGCTATTGCTGGTTCCCAGGCTCCATGAATTCAAGCGTCATACAAAGCTGACATCCCGTTCCCACCCTTTTACTGTTGAAATTGTTAAATGTAGACGTCTCTTTTACTCCAATAGCTTCATATCTCACACCTCACGCCTGTGGAACTCCTTTCCATATTCCTGTTTCCCTGACCACTATAATCTCTAACTATTCAAATGTAACGTCAATCAACATCTCCAGTTGCATTGATCTATCCACTATCCTTCTCCACATCCTTTCCTCTATCATTCCTATCTGCTCCTGCTCCAAATCCTCTGTAACTCTTTGCATGCTAGTGGCTTTCAGCCTTGCCTGGGGTGAAAAGCTTAAAAAAAAAAGATAGCCAGGCAGAGCCCAACCCTCCCCAGGCCAGTTTTGAATTCAGAGTTTCCTTCTCCTAGACTGGTTGCCACTCAAGGCTATAGAACCCAGTCTATGATGCTATTTACCCATAACTGGGGGAGAAGAAGAGGATTCATACCTTTTCCAAGGGTATTAGCATGTAAGTGAATCTAATGAATCCAACTGGAATTCAAACTCAGTGCTCCGATTCTTCAATTAAAGCTGATATTCATTATGCCGCCATACCACATATACAAATATATAAATATATATATGCAAGCTTCATTAAATATGAGAGACAAGGTGCTTTGATTAAGTTTTTTATATAATTTCTCATATGATCTTATAATTTTTTCTTTTCAGTAGATAAATTATACGAAAACTGTCCAAATGTTATATTTTTCTGGGTGCTTTTGGCTATACATTTAGCCATTTTCAAGGATGGAATATATTAACTGTTAACTGGAAATAGATTGTTGTATGTATGTATAGCCAAAGGCACTCAGAAAATATAACATTAAATATATTATATATAAAAATTGCATATTATATATATATATAAACATTATACATATGTTTATATATATATATATATATATAAACATTATACATACGTTTATATATATATATATATATATATATATATATATATATATATATATAAATATTATACATACGTTTTTATATATATATATATATATATAACTATTATACATACGTTTATATATATATATATATATATATAAATAAATATTATACATACGTTTATATATATATATATATATATATATAAATAAATATTATATATACGTTTATATATATATATATATAAATATTATACATACGTTTATATATATATATATAAATATTATACATACGTTTACATATATATATATATATATATATTATACATACGTTTATATATATATATATATAAATATTATACATACATTTATATATATATATATATATATATATAAATATTATACATACGTTTATATATATATATATATAAACATTATATATATATATATAAACATTATACATATGTTTTTATATATATATATATATATATATATAAACATTATACATATGTTTTTATATATATATATATAAACATTATACATATGTTTTTATATATATATATATATATATATATAAACATTATACATATGTTTTTATATATATATATATATATATATATATATAAACATTATACATATGTTTTTATATATATATATATATATATATATATATATATATAAACATTATACATATGTTTATATATATATATATATATAAACATTATAGATATATATATATATATATATATATATATATATATATAAACATTATACATATGTTTTTATATATATATATATATATATATTGAGACATTGAGTACATGGCTGGCTTGGTAAAGTGTTAGCATAACATGATACACAATGGTCAATTTGTAAAGGAAGTCACCTTTCTAATATCTACTTTGCAAACAATCCCAATATGTAATGCTCCACTGAGAAGTGCCTGGAAACAATAGCATAGTTTGAGTCATATGAGGGAAATTGAGTAGATGAAACTGTTCAGAAAATCTTGCTGGTTATGATTAAAAAAAGTCACAAGTCATTGTGACCAAAGGTGTAAATGTACTGGTCTTGTTGAACCACTGGTCACATCAAAATCTCTTCCAGAAAGTAATTTTCACTAGGCATAGCTGAACTATAAACAATAGGTTAACAGTTGAAGAAACACACAATGTGACTGAGTGTGTTCATGCAACAGTGATTATCTAGCTACCCTAGCAGACTGGCAAGCTTAAAATATGAGTAGCCAATCATCATATTTTAAATTTGGCAGCAGGTTTTCCTTCATACATAGTTTACCCAATGGAACAGATAATTATAATCTAATAATTGTAACCAGTTTCTCATATTATTGAACAGCTCTCCAAAGGTCACTGTAATTCAACTTGTATCATAGTTCTAAAGATATAATGACTTTTATCAAATATACTAAATGCTTCTTTTCTTGCACTTCTTGCTTGTGGAACTCTCTTCCAGATTCTTGCTTTTGATCTTCAAAAATTTAAATGCAATTCCAATCATTATTTTCTCTATTTGTCATTTCTGTTCTGTTATGGTCCTCACACCTTAATAATGGTTTTCTTTTTCTTGTATTCATTCATACTTAGTTACCCCCTGTATCTTAGTGGTTTTCTTGCATTGCTTGGGGTGAAATGAATAAAAAAGATGATTTAAAAAGAAATATACTCACATATACAATATACACTTGCACACACACAAGAATTTCTACTTACACATACACACAACATTCACACACACACATATATATATATATATATATATATATATATATATATTAAATAAAATGGTAAGGTGGTTATTTTTTAAAATATTGCCCGAAGAGACTGTCGGGTCAAAAACAAGGTTGCATATTTTAATTGACCTCCTGAATTTTTAAAGTCAAAAGCTAGAAATGTTATTTTTTACTTTTATTTATATTTTTGAACACTTTTTAATACTACTAAGCTATATATATATATATATATATATATACACATACATACATACATACATACATACATACATATATATGTATATATACACACAAATACACAAAACAGTTATCAAGTTGTCTCATTGAACATGGCTATTATGAACAATTGTAAGGTAATAAAACAGTTGAATATTTGCAGAAAAAATGTTTTTAATGTGTACAAACATTTAAAATAAGAGTAAACTACCTCAACAATCCAATTCCAGGAATAAACTTTTCAGTTTTTACCAGGAATTATCATTGAAGCTGTCAAGAAGAGGGTGAAAAGAAATCTGTGAAGAAGCATGAGTTAGATGATAAAAATATTTCAGATAGGTCTTTAAGGAGGAGTGCGAAAGGATTTAGGGCTAAAACCATACAAGATTTAATCATGACAGTTGTTTCCAAGTGCCTCCAAGACAAGAATAGCTTAGTAGAGAGAAGAAAATGTTGAAGGAGAGGCAGTGTGTCACAGTGGATGCTTTGGTCAATCACCAAAATGATAGGATTTATGTCACTTTATCAGAACACATTTCAAGCCACAGAAATCAACGGGTGCCATGTTTTGGGTTTTGGTTGCTTCCGATGGTTCAAAATCACCCTTGGTGTCTATTGAAGAAAGAGGGAAAGTGAATAGCTGAGTTTACCAGCAAATGTTGGAGAAAGATGTGTTGCTCTGATTGTTAGGCACATCACATTGATACAGAACTGGTGTATGAGACATGTCAATTTGGTTTTAATTAGGCCTTGATATTAATCCTGTGGACATTGTAATATAGTCCATATTGGAGAGCGATGTTTCATGTATCTCATAATCAAGTGTGTCAGAGCTGAAAGAATCTCCTATGATGTTCTGGTACAATTTGAGCCAAGAAAGGTTGTAGAAGTCATGCACTTGTTGAGAAGAGATTAAGGGCTATGGTAAATGCAAAGGGCAGCCATTTTGAATTGTAAACAGAAAATATTGTCAATAAATATAACAATCTACCTTTAAACTTTTATTAACCAAAACTCAAAACTTGTTAGGTTCAGATGTGAAATTACGGACAGAGTTATTTTTAAGGGTGTTCTCAGATTTTTTACATTTGTTAACATCTTTTTTTTTCATGTATATATATATATATGTCTTTAAATAAATTGTCGGACAATGTCCAATTCTAAAATATATATATATATATATATATATATATATATATATATATATATAAAACATTATACATATATTTATATATATATATATATATAAAAACATTATACATATATTTATATATATATATATATATATATATATATATATATATATATATATATAAACATTATACATATATTTATATATATATATATATATATAAACATTATACATATATTTATATATATATATATATATAAACATTATACATATATTTATATATATATATATATATATATAAACATTATACATATATTTATATATATATATATATATATATATATATAAACATTATACATATATTTATATATATATATATATATAAAAACATTATACATATATTTATATATATATATATATATAAAAACATTATACATATATTTATATATATATATATATATATAAAAACATTATACATATATTTATATATATATATATATATATAAAAACATTATACATATATTTATATATATATATATATAAAAACATTATACATATATTTATATATGTATATATATATATAAAAACATTATACATATATTTATATATATATATATATATAAAAACATTATACATATATTTATATATATATATATATATAAAAACATTATACATATATTTATATATATATATATATATAAAAACATTATACATATATTTATATATATATATATATATAAAAACATTATACATATATTTATATATATATATATATATAAAAACATTATACATATATTTATATATATATATATATATAAAAACATTATACATATATTTATATATATATATATATATAAAAACATTATACATATATTTATATATATATATATATATATAAAAACATTATACATATATTTATATATATATATATATATATATATATATATATATAAACATTATACATATATATATATATATATATAAACATTATACATATATATATATATATAAACATTATACATATATATATATATATATATATATATATAAACATTATACATATATTTATATATATATATATATATAAACATTATACATATTTATATATATATATATATAAACATTATACATATATTTATATATATATAAACATTATACATATATTTTTATATATATATATATATATATATATATATATATATATAAACATTATACATATATTTATATATATATAAACATTATACATATATTTTTATATATATATATATATATATATATATATATAAACATTATACATATATATATATATATATATATATATATATAAACATTATACATATATATATATATATATATATATATATATATAAACATTATACATATATATATATATATATATATATATAAACATTATACATATATATATATATATATATATATATATATATATATAAACATTATACATATATATATATATATATATATATATAAACATTATACATATATATATATATATATATATATATATATATATATATATATATATATATAAACATTATACATATATTTATATATATATATGTAAATATATTTATATTTATATATATATATGTAAATTCTGATAGTATTGGGGGTGATAGGTGAACCCATGGTGATGCCATTAGTTTGAATGTATATATTTCCTGTCATAAAAGGCACCTTGTGCAGTGCAAGGTTGTCACAGTTTTCTAAGAACTGGCATCAACACTCAGTGTATGCTGATATATTTGTCAATGCTCTCATAGATTTAAACACACATGTACAAACACATAAAATTATATATATACTTTCTTTTGCACAAATACAACAATGTATAGACAAACCTCTACAGTTGTAAACACACTTGTACATTCAATATTGACACCTGTATTCAAATATACAGCAAACTCCACATAAAGATTTGTTTACATAAACATGCTTGTATTCAGTTACAAATATGTCCACATAAACACATACTTCACTAAATAAGTGAAGCTACGAGGCAAGACATTGTTTGATGTTTGCAATAATTCAACATGGAGGAAATTGCAAGAAACCTTAGATGAAGTGCTTGAGATTGAATGTGTTGTATCAAATGTTAATGCAGGATTAGGGGAGAAAAGAATATAAACAAAATTAGAGATAGTGAGAACAAGTACAGAGAGGTAGAGAGAGAAAAAGCAGAGGAATATAGTGAGGAGGAGAAGGGAAAATAAAAAAGGAGAGAAATGAAAGAGGAGGATAGGGGAAAAAGAGTGAGATGAAAAGGAGATGGAATAAAGAAAGAAAAAAAACAAAAGGAAAGAAAACAGTAAAGTAGGAGAAGAGGAAGATATAAAAATGAAAGAAATTAAAAAGAAGAAAAAAAAGTGCAATAGGCAAGGAAAGAGAGAGGAAAAGGTGGTGGAAGAAAGAAGGGAGAAACAGAATTAGAGAGAAATGGGGAAGCATTAGAAGATAGTAAAGAGGAGGGAAAAAGTATATAAATATGAGAGAAATGAAAAAGACAGGAAATGAAGAATGAAAAGGAGGAGAATGGAGAAGAGGGAGAAAAAGAGAGAGAGAGAATGTGTATGTAAGGAAGAAAATGAAAAATGGCAAAAACAGAATTAGAGAAAAAACACTAAAGAAAGATATATAGGAGGAGGAGAAGGAAGGGAACATATATAAATGAGAGATATGAAGAAAAGGCAAAGAGAAGAGGAAAAGAGAGTGGGATGAAAATCAGATTGAAAGAAAAAGAGACAGGAAAAGAATTACAGATAGAGAGGGGGAAACAGCAAAGAAAGAGTAAGAAGAAGGAGGAGGAAGAGAAGAGGATAAAAAAGATGAAAAAGAGAGGAAAAGGGAGAGAAGTGAAGTGATGGAAAGGAGAGGGAGAAAAGGGAGAGAGATGAGAGGAAGAAAAGAAAACATGACAGAACTGGAATTAGAGAGATGACAAAAAGGCAGCAGAAAATAATTAAAGCAAGGATGAGTGCTAAATAATAGTTTAGCAAACTATTATTTTTAGAGATTTATATTTCTCCTCTGACTTCCTCATTTTGACCCTTGAGGTCAAATACCAGAAAACAAAGGAAGTTGTATTTGATTGGCTAAAACTAGCATGGTAATGTTCGATCTAGAAAGGGATTTCAGATAGTTAAGTTTTACATGTTGAACAATGTAGACATGTATTATCATGTCTTGGAAACTGCTCCCCAGTGGGGTGGAATAGTAACACCCCTGGCTAGTTAAAAATGTACATGTTGATGTGGTGAATAAAATAATAGTTATGTTAAAATCCCTTTTGCTGAAGTTTTCTCATTTTACCTCCAAACAAGCCAACTGGCAATCACCAGTTGTGAGAGAAAAAAAGGCAGTGTTATCATTATGGAATCAACCCCATCAACCAAAACCTTTCCAGACAAGGGGGAGTATATAACAGGAGGAAAGATTGATATAAAAATGAGGGAAATGAAAAAGAGAGGCAAGGAAAGATGTGAGAAAGGAGAAAGAGAGAGAGATAAAAAGGAGATGGAAGGAAGAAAAAAAAGCAGCAGAAAGAGAATTAGTGAAGAATTAGGGAAGAAAGGAAGAAATGAGAGTTGAACATGTGATTTACTTAGGTGCATCACTAACTTCACAAAAAAGTATATATCATTTGACAATATTGTCTTCCTTGACAGTACACTTAATTCAGTGGGGAAATATTAATCCAAAATATCAAACCTTAGATAAAAAATTTAGATTGAAATTCAGGTAATAACTCTTTCAGGATGCAGACTTATTGATCCCCATCATAAAATAACAAAGAAATAAAGAAAAGGAAAGTATTAATTAGAGAATGCAGAGTATAAATGAAAAAGAGAAAAGCAGGTAAGAGGGAAAAAAGAAGGATGAAGAAAGTGATGGAGGGAAAAGGAAAACAAAAAAGGATTTCAATATGGAAGTAAGGCAGTTAATTTCAGAACGACTAAAGAGAAAACTTCTGGAAATAAAAAAAACAAAAGATATATTTAAAAGAAAATGAAACAAATTCTGAAAACAGTAAGCTAGAAAGGGAGGAAACTAATAAAAAGTAGTTGTGTCAGAGTAAAATAAAAATGATTTACAGTCTGTTTAGTTCCTGGAATGAACTCACAACCCAACAAAAAATGGTAGAATATAATTTCTGGAGTAATGGCATTGGTATATACTGACTATTTCCAGTAAACAATTGGCATTCACTTACCAAGCAGCCAGTGATACTTGATTTACACCTTTCTTCACTCCCTGGCTATTGGACTGGGATCAAAGTGTAGTATCTGTTCTCTCATCTCTAAAGGTAAGCAGAGTATTACAATACAGGAGGATTTTGTTGGTAACAGAGGACTGAACTGCTATGTGATATCTATCCTCCTTTATGACAGTGAATATTGGATGGTCTTCTCAAAGATGAAGCGAGACTCGGAGCAACAGATGTATGGTTCTACAGAAAGATGCTAAGGATACCATGGATCAAACATGTGAGCAATGATGAGATTTTGAAGAGGATGCAAATAAAGAGGAGACTAATACTTAACATCAGGAAACAGCAGCTGAAATTTCTGGGACACATAATGAGAAAGGATACTTACAAGGTGAATAGATGGAAAGAGGGACAAGGGAAAGCAACGTGTGACATACTTAACGAGCTTAAGCAAGTTGATGGCAGAACAGGGTCTGGGAGAAATAACAAAAAGCAAGACTTATTGAGAGCTACAAGGGACAGGAAAGAGTGAAGAGCCATGATCACCTGCACCCTGATGGGACATGGAACATGAAGAATATTAAGAAATGTGGGGACAAACATTTACAACTGATTTTTGAAATAGACTGGTACAAAGATGAATGGTAAAGCTACTGTTTCCTTATTAGAAAACATTCAGTACTCATTGACTTAGCAGCCAATTCTACTGTACTATTGTCAGTTTAAATTTATAAAATTTTCTATTAAAATATTTTTAAGTAAAATAGGTTTCTCATGTCCAGTAACTGTTACTGCTCTTTGCAGTATTAATGGGGGTTTCCTTCCTAACCTTTTGTTTGAAGTCATGAGGAATGTCAACATCTTGATGTCATTATTTTCTTTTCAAGTCAGATGTGCTATCCATTTTAGTTGTTGCTATTGTTGAAAGTCCTCAAGTGATATGGTTTCTGTTATTTGGTACAGTTTATTGTTTGTTATTGTGTAATGCTAGTCAACCAGGTTTATAATAGGATGGTCCTTGCCAAAACCTAGAGGCTTCATATTCTCTTGAAGTCATTCCTAATAATTAATCTGAGAAAGTGCAGCTGATAGTTTAGATATTTCTGAATGAGTTTGTCACCATGCAGGGCATTCATATGAAATTCTCAATCTGATGAAGTTATCTAATAAAATGGTACACTTTTCTAGGCCTTGTTCAGAAACATTCTGATGCCTTCACCTCATATGAGAAATACAATTTCAGTTGTATCAGTCTGTATTTGATAGAACTTGAAAATCATCAAATCTCATCCAGTGTTACCATTATTTTCTCTTTGAGTTGCATGTGCTATCCATTTTAGTTATTGCTTCTGATAAAAGTTCTCAAGTGATATGGTTTCTCTTTCTTGTGATTCTGCAGTGCCAGTCCATGAGGTTTGAAGAAGGACTGTCCTCTCTAAGACTGACAAGCTTCATTCACTGGAAGCCATTTTTAATTATTGATTTGAGAAAATGGTTGTACATAGCTGACAGTTTAGATATTTCTGAACAAGTTTGGGTCATGCATGAAATCCATATGGAGATCTTGATCTGACAAGGATGTTTAAGAACATGGTATAAGGAACAGAAAAAATATCATTAGAAACAAAGAAAAGAGTACTGAACATTTACGTAATATCAGTTCTCATATAAAGCAGTGAATACTGAACAGTCTGCTCTCAGATGAAGAAGAGACTTGAAGCAACAGAAACAAAGAAAAGAGTACTGAACTGTTATGTAATATCAGTCCTCATATATAGCAGTGAATGCTGGAAATTCTGCTCCCAGATGAAGAAGTGACTAAAAGCAACAGAAACAAAGAAAAGAGTAATGAACTGTTACATAATATCAGCCCTTCTCTGTGGCAGTGAATACTGAACAATCTCCTCAAAGATGAAGAAGAGACTTGAAGGAAGAGAAATGTAGTTCTACAGAAGGATGCTGAGAATATCATCGACTAAACATGGGAGCAATGATTAAGTCCTAGAGACAATGAGAACATAAAGGACATACTCAGAAAGAGATTGTTGATATTTCCGTGGAAATTGTGGAGAGCAATGATCACCAACAATTTCAATTGTATCAGTCTGTAGAAATATGTAAGAAGTGCAGATTAGGAGGATATGTCGGATAGATAATGGTTGACTCTAATTGAAGAGGTTAAGATTTTAGCGATCAAGGAAGTGTGAGTCTGTTCCACAAAGGGGTAGCTCTTAGGAAGGAGCTGTTCAAATGGAACTTTCTTTTAACTAATGGAATATAAAGAATTGGGATGGTTTGTCCCAGTGTACAAAGTGTGACTGGAATTTACTCTAAAGATCTCAATTGCTCAAACTAAGGATGAGCCCGAAATGTGATTTGCAGGTCAGGAACACTAGAATCAAGCAGATACGGAAGTTTAAATATCTGGGAAGCCTTCTGACAGAGGATGGTAAATGTGACACTGAGATCCATAGATGTATTGGGATAGCCAAGGACACATTCCAAGAGCTGGGCGGGGTACTGTGAGAAAGGAGGATTTCTTTGGTAATGAAAAAAAGAAAAATGAGCTGTTACGTGACATCTGTCCTTCTTTACGACAGCAAATGCTGGACGATTTCCTCAAAGATGAAGAAGAGACTTGTGGTGACGGAGATGTAGTTCTACAGGAGGATGCTGATGATATCATGGATCAAGCATGTGAGCAATGATGAGGTCTTAGAGAGGATGCAAACAAGGAGGAGGCTTATACGTAACATCAGGAAGAGGCAGCTGAAGTTCCTGGGACACATAATGAAGGAGGGCCTGGATAATCTGATACTCATTGGTCAAATAGAGGGAAAGAGAGACAAAGGAAAACAATACGTGACATACCTAGCAACCTTAAGTAGGTGGATGACAGAACATTGTCTGGGGGAGGTGGCAGAGGGAAAGAACTTGTTGAGAGCTGCAAGAGACAGAGGGAAGTGGCGAGCCATGATCACCTACATCCTGAAAGGACACGGTATATAGAAAGAAAGAAAGGAGTACAGCTTGTCAAAATATTTCCCATGGAAATAGCAGTAGAGCAGTGAGAGGCTAGCAATGTCTCATCTATGAGGAAAGACTTGTAGAGGGGAGAATAATTCATCACCCACAAGGACGCACAGATACTTTTGAATGCTAGAATGTGTCGATTGGAAAGCTTCAGTCTAGATATGGCATCAGTATTCCATTTTTGGTCTGGTCTTGTAAACATAAAGCATAGCGAAAGAAGGCAGTATTTTATGGTGTGGTATAACGAATCAAGCATATCTCCTGCATCTTTAGTGATGGATTGTATATATGAGTTCCACTTGTGGACTAGGGTGAACTTGAGTACCAATAGTTCTGAAATTTCTCAATTGTTATCATCTATCCTCCTTATCCTCATAATCTGCACTATTACTTTCTCTTCCATTTATATCACATATTCATCATTCTTGTTCTTCTATGTGTTGTGTCTCAAAAGGGTGTTGACGATCATGGCAATCTACAGTTTCCTGTCCTTTGTAGCTCTTTTGTCTTTCTGCCATCTCTCCCAAACCCTGCTCTGCCATCCATTCACTTAAGCTCACCAGGTAAGTTGTATATTACTTTCCTCTGTCTTTCTTACTTTCAATCTTTCCTATGAGTATCAAATTTTCCAAGCCTTCCTTCTTCATTATGTGCCCCAGAAACTGCAAACACCTGATGCTAAGCATAAATTTATTTTTTGTTCCTATTGTTTCTATATCTTTGTCATTGTTCACATGTTTGGTCCATGGTATTCACAGCATCCTTTTGTAGAACCACATTTCTCTCGCTTCAAGTATCTTCTTCATCTTTGAGGAGACTGTCCAACATTCACTGGCATATAAGCGGACTATACTACATAAACAGTTCAGAACACTTTTCTTTGTTTCTAATTGTTGTAGAGTAGCTAGCACCCCTTCAGCACTATACCAGATGGCCTGGCTCATAATCTTAAATAGTCTATGATTAAGGACTTCAACAGTTGATTAATAAGTTGATACTAAGCTGATTGATATTTGGACTGATTTTACTCCATTTTGGCTATACAACATTTGACCCTCCACTATTCCTTGGAAGTTGTCTTGTTAATTGTTTTGTATCTTATTTTTCTGAGTTTTTTTGTATGTATCCATTAGCACTGGATACTGGTGCTGAATAAATATATTAAGCACTCATTCTTCTCTGTGTATCATTCACCTCAACAATACAACATTAATAATCATTTCAAAAGTTACCCTCTACCTTGTGTGACTCTCGAGGCTTGTATTGGGTCAAATTTATTCAAAATATAAATAAAAATCAATTACCTATACCATCTTCAATATCATATTTTTTTGTTGTTGTTGTTGTTGTTTACCACTTATGGTTTGTTTATTCAACCTCTTCAAAACCACTCCTGCCAATATTTGCATCTTCATAATTGTCTCATTGATCTGACCACATCGTGACTGATTCTAGATCATTTACCTTTTGTCCACTGATTAAATTGCTGGTTACATTACAAACCTTAATTATTTTTTAGCTACAAAACTTATCAGTAATTCTCTCTCTCCAATGTTGACAAGTGTTATACTTACATTTTTTCTCTCCATGCCAAATAATTATTCGTTTTATCAATATCATCTCTTGAGCCACATGTCAACTTCTTTTCATTTATCATGTCTCAAGTTTTATCTTTACAAGTGACTAACATGATGCCTTCTTTTCATGATGAATTTTTCTCATTATCTTTCATAAATTTATTGATTTCTACTAATAATTCTGAAAAGGTTAATCGCCACTTACCTTTGACTATCAGTCAGCCCAGAATTTTGACTTTTGCAACCAGTTATTTATTAACATTTAACACTCTGCATTGTTAATATTATTTCCCTTTCCACTGAATTCTTTTTCAAAGCCTCTCAATTGCAGTAACCTTATTGTTAATTTCACTCAAATTTGTTTTCTGCTGCCATAGCAGGATATGACAACACAACTATGAAATTCAAACACACTATTGTTCTGGGATCATAGTCACCTTCAGTGTCAGGATAAAATTTTTGTACAGCAAATGAAGTCACATACAGAGTGATAAAGGTTAATATCTTTCAATTAGCAATCTATTTATTAAAATTTTGTTCCTTATGCATTTCAAATGAATTTACTGTTGAACATATCCTTTTCGACAAGTTATCAAATTCACTTGAACCATTCAGGGTAATTCCTTACACTATGTTAAAAAGGCTGAGCTACTATGTAATCCATTTATACTGCAGTGAATGCTGGCCATTTCCCTCACAATGAAAAGGAGAGTTAAGACAACAGAGATGTGATTCTACAGAAGGATGCTGAGAATACCATAGATAGGACATGTGAGCAACAAGGAAATTTTAAAGCAAATGAAGACAAAACAACACTTACTTACAGACAGAAAGAGATAGCTGAAATGTCTGGGGCACATAACAAAGGAACAGGTCTTGGAGTATTTGATACTCACAGGACATATTGAAGACAAGAGGAACAGAGTGAAACATTGAGTATGTAGGGATATTATTATTATAAATAAATAAAAATAAAATAATAATAATAATAATGAAAATTATAAATAAAATAAAATAAAACAATAACACAAAAACATTGTATAAAATAAATTAAATAAAAATTAAAAGTAATAAAAATACTCCCAGTATACAACAAAAACTGTTCCTGTTAGAAATACGGACATTGTGCCAAAAACATTAAATTCAATCTCTTCACCATGAACCTTGGTATGGGTAACATGTGTCCAACTTCTCTCTGTGATATGGTTTGTAATACTATGGAATAAATCTCTCCCTTTTATCATATGTACCATAAAACAATTGTAACCTAAAAATACACACAAAGGATATAAATAAATTGTATGAAATTAACATACAATTTACTATACTTTTCCTGTTATTTCTGCATGTCAATTATGCTTTTATCTCCATGGACACAAAGCTAATTTCTTCTGTTATGATGTGAGTGAACCCCCACAACATTATAATGACTGCCGACGTGCATAAGAAAAACAACCTATTCACCCAAAAGTAACTTACCTAAATGTGTAAATGACAGCACATAGAGTGAGAAGTATAGTAAAAAGACATTGTTAGGAGTTAGGAAGGATAAGAAGTTGTGGAGAGCCATGATCACCTGCAAAGGACATCGCACATAGAAGAAAAAAAGACTCTGGTCTGTAAAGAAAGTTATAATTTACCTTACTGTACTTCCCTCTCCCACTGGTAATAGCAGAGAATTTTGGAACTTTGAAGAATGTGTGAGCAAAACATGCAATCCAAGATAATAAATAATAAGACAAAACTATTCTCTAGTGCACAAAACAAAACGCAACTTTATGGTCAAACAAAGAACAATAAATATCCGTTTCTGATTTCAACATTAAATCTATACCTGAATAATATTTCAGAGTTGATGATATTTTCAGGACAATTTTACAGTTGAAATGTCTAGATGTAACCATAAGTTCTATGCTAACAGTTTCTTCTTTCACACTTCTTGCTTGTGGAACTCTCTTCTGGCTTCTTGCTTTGCCATCAACTTTGATCTCCAAAAATTTAGATGCAGTGTCAATCGTTATCTTCTGTTTTTCTTAAATCCTGTTCTTTTATTTTTCTCTCTCACACTCATTAACCACTTGCATCTTAGTAGCTTTATCATCTTGCCTGGGTAAATGATAAAAAGTGTCTACATTTTTGTTTTTTAACAAAGACTGAAGGCAAGAAATATGGGTTTTGATTTGATCAATTTGTTTTTTATGGCTGACCAACTCTTTAATATTCTCCTAAGTTCCAACTCTTTGCAGGTTATTTAAAGCCAGAAAATATTTTTTTTATTATTCTATTAATAGTCAAACAAAGGTTGGTAATGAATGATAATACTTAAGACAAGAATAACACATATAAGATTTGCCAGCGGTGTGTAGAAGTAGTAGTCAACTGCTAGAAGTGAGTCAAGTGAATTCCACAATGAATCTCCAACTACAGGATATCTACCAACCACTCCACATGGTCAGATGTGGTACAAGGTCGGATTTAATGTGGGGTATCCGAGCCTGTAGGTTTGGCCCTGTATAAAATGGGGTTGGGTAGCTGTTTCCAGAGACATGACTCTGCCCATTTGACATAGCTTCGTCTGGGGATCCTATCTGCCCAGAAGCAGAGAGTTTGACCAGCATAGCTGGAGAGGAATCTCCAACTGCAGACCAACATACACTATCTACTTCTGTATTTATATGAATGGGGACACACCCATTATTGTCTGTAGGTATGCTACAACACTAGTTTGGGAGATAATGATTTAGTGATGCAAGTCTTACTAATTAACTTATAGTTAAGGGGGAAAAGAAATGGATTCATACCTTTCCCTTTTTCCTTTTGCATGTAAATGAATATAACAAAAATAACCGGAATTGGAACTCGGCTCTCTGATTAACAATTCTGAGCCATTATCCATTACTCCACCTCACTTCCAAGCTTACATCACCTGGTATTCCCAAGGGGTCACCCATCTAGGTACTAATCAAGTTTTATGTTGCTTAACTTTGTTCATCATATAATGTGGTTTATCTCAGCCAAGAAGTTTCTTCTGATTTTATTAAAATTACTTGTTGCTCACATATGCCATATATAGTATTGTTATCATCCTTCTTTAAAGCCACATCTCTGTTGCCTCAACTCTCTTTTTCATCTGTGAAGAAATTGTCCAACATTCACTGCCATAGAGGAGGTTTGACATTACATAGCAGTTCAGTACTTGTTTCTTTGTTTCTAGTTGGTTGCCAAAGGAAACTTCTTGGCATACAAAGAGAATTGAGATAAATCACATTTAACACCTACTGGAACAACAAGGCAAAAATTTATTCTTTTCATTAACCATATACCTTCACCATTTCTTTTTTGCAAGCATTTTCATGGTGACTGTTCTGATGAACCTTTTTTGCTGGTGCCCCAGTTACATGAATGTAACTGTGCTACTAGATTAACAGCTACGTCTCACTGTTGAACTAGTTAGATGTAACTGACACTTCTACTCTAGCAGTTTCTTTTCTTGCACCTGTGGAAATCCCTTCTGATTTCTTGCTTCCCTGATAACTACAATCATCAAAAATTTAAATGCTACTTCAATCATCATCTTTTGTCTTCTTGAACGCTGTTCCTTTTTTTTGGTCCTTTCCTCAATCCTCCCCATTCTCAGTCTTCTTAATTTCTTTCACTTTCACTCCCTGTAACCTTCTGCATTCTAGTGCCATTATTATCTTGCTTGGCGTAAAATGATTTTAAAAAGTAAATACCAAGAAATAAATCTTTGATTTTTTTAAACATGAAATACGATTGGGGGCAAACATAAGAGTTTGCATGGATTTTGAATTTAGACCTAAATGGGCTCTCCTTTGGGTTGGTCTTTATAAATAAATAGTGCTCCTTTATCATTCTCCTGTCAGATTTAATTAGACCATCCATTGATCAGAGACCAAGATAAGAAGATAGTTTCCTGTATTAATGTTCCATTTGATGCTTTGTCTTGTTTTAGAATTTAAGTTATCCTTTGTGCTTTGCCTCTAATTTCAATCAGTTTACAAAAAGTATTTTACATGATTGACTTAACAATGAATCAATCAGACAAAAGTTTTATATGAGAAAAAAGACATAATTAAAAACAATATTGATTTTTATATATATATATATGTATTTCTAAAAACGTAATAGATTTTTATTTATTATTTCAACATATTCTTATCATTTTAAATATTATTTTTAGTGGATACCAATATTTGAGTAGATGCTGTATTTATTTTATAAATAGTGTTTTATTTTCATATACTGGCCTGAATATTTGAGAAATCTTATTAAAGAAGAAATATGTCCTCTGCCAGGATTTGAATCTGTGTCCCCTTTGTGAGGAAAATAGGTTGTTAGATCTGACTTGCTTTTTTAACCAACTCGGCCATGAAGAGCATCATCAATTAAGCAAGATTGAATTATGTATGAAATACACACACACACCACAATATGTGTGAAATACACACACATACACCATATGTATGAAATTACACATATACACAAACACACACATGTTGATGTTATCTGTCTGGTGATCCTAGTATATGTTGCCTTAGGACCACACATCATTGTTGACACAAGTCTTGTGAATGAAATTGGATGGATGGAACTGTTCAAAAGCTGTCAGTGGTTGTGCTAGCATGCAGTCACATTTTATCATGACTGAGGGTTTGAGTGTACTGATCATGTTGAAACTGCTGATCATGACATATTATGTAAACTGTAACTAAGGCCCTTTCAGTATAGTTGTAGTATATGCCAAAGGTGGACTCTGTTGGTGTGGAATAAACACAAATGTGTTTGAGCAAGTGTCTTCAACAGGGATTGGCAAGTTACCCTATTAGACGGGTATAGTCAGAAAACCAGAGGAGTTGGTCATTTATATATTCATATTTATATATGAGAAGGTTACTTACCAAAACCTTTTCCCAAAATTTGTCTAAATGTTAATAGTTTCTTCTCTTGTACTTCTTGCTTGTGGGACTCTCTTCTGGTTTCTTTCTTTCCAGTCAACTTTAAACTTCAAAACTTTATATGCAATGTCAATCATTATCTTCTGCCTCCTTAATTCATCTTTTGTTGTTCTTTTTTAAAAAAATTTTCTCATATTTTTTCACACTCAGTAACCCCCTTGCATCTTAGTGGCTTCACCGCCTTGCCTGGGGTGAATTAACGAAAACAAAAACAAGTGTGTCAGATTTGAAATAAGCTGTTATGATGTGGTACATCTAAAGAAAACTGATAGTGAACCTGTAGATCCTTGTAGATTAAAGAGCCACATCCTTACTGTGCTAAGTGGTGTTGCTGTTTATACAAGCTGATGTTACTAGCCACACAACTGCATATAGATGAAGAGGAGAACTGAGGCAACAGAAATGTGGTTCTACAGAAGGATGCTGAGAATACCATAGACTGAATATGTGAGCAAGAACAAAGTTCTGGGGAAAATGGAAAAAAAAAGGACATATATATTTTGAATCAGAAAGAAATAACTTTTAGTGCACATAATGAGGGAAGAGGGCTTGAAAAATATGACACTCACAGGACATATTGAAGGCAAGAGAGGCAAAGGAAATCAGTGAATAACCAACCTAACGTAAATGGTTGGCACAACAGGGATTAGGACAAATAGCAAAACTTACTAAGAGCTACAAAGGACAAAAAGTTGTGAAGAGCCATAATTATAAAGGGACAACTGAAATTTCTAAGGAACATAATGAAGAATGAGGGCTTAGAAAGTTTAATGCTCACAAGACATACTGAAGGCAAGAGAGACAGAGGGTATCAGTGTATAACCTATCTAACGAGCTTATGTAAATGGTTGCCAGTACAGGGATTAGGAGTTATTTCAAAAGACAAAACTTAGAAATACAAAGGACAGGAAGTTGTGGAAAGCCATGATCACCCACATCATAAAGAGACAGATGTAAAATAAATTATCTTTATTTGTGTCTGGGGAAAAAAAAAGGCAAAATTTGTTGGGTTTTTTTTTAGGATGAACTTGGACTTTCACCTGATGAGCAAGAAGCAATAAAAAAAATTTATCTCAAAATCAAGAGTTCTATGAAAGATTTCCACCAAGTCAAGTTTAATCAAGATCTGTCAAAGTGTACTTGATTTATTTTGCAGACTCACAAATAACTGAAATGCTGACCATAATGGTCAGCATTTCAGTTATTTACTTACTTTAATCATGATATATGAAAGTGTAGGATGAACAGAATTGGGTTCGATAGATTTTTGTTGGCTGATAATGTCAAGGTTTCTTTTGTGGTGAGTTTCCATGTCATTACTTGCCAGGTTTGTTTTATGATAGGGTTAAGAGGAATGAAACCTTTGGATCTGCAAGAAGACTATGGAAGATATGGGATTTGGAGCCATCTGGTGGAAGAGGTGAAGTTGGTGGGTGACATTTACTCATACCCTGTGTATTTGACTTCCTGTCAGGAGAGTTACAAAATTGGAAAAGTTTCCTGGTTCTTAAAACACAAATCAAGAATTCTTACTGTTTTTTTCTTCCCAACCTGATTCTAAAATCGATACCATTTTTATTTCATTTAACTTATTTACAGTATTTTTATTTTAAGTAATACTGGGAGAATATTGAACAGCACTGGTGAGACAGCGAAATGATGCATCCCTGGAATGAAAGGGGTCATCATCACACCCTATGGAATGAAGTGAAAATACTGGACAAGGAAGAACACTGGAGAGTTAAACATCTGAAAGTATCAGTGCATATGCTAGGCTATGAGGACCTCCTTAGTAGGCCTAGCATAGAGATAGATATGATATGGAAGCCGCTAATAAACAAAGACAAATGACAGCAAGTCTTCAACAGCAAGAGCAATCAAGACAAGACAGCCAGCAGGAGCTGCATTGGAGCACTAATCAGCAGTTAGGTTAGGTTTGAAGCTCTAAGTTCACTACAGTGAATTGCCCTGTAATAGCCTAGTGGATTAAAGCATTAGTTTGTGAATTTGGTGACATAGTGATTGTGAGTTCAATCTCTAGGCCAGTTTGTGTGTACTTGGACTCAGTGGAATTGGGTTACCAATAACTGAGCAGTAATAAAAATAAGAACTAGACAATATCCCTAGACATGGTCAGTGGAACTGGAACAGTCTAATCCTGTTGATTAAATAACGGGCTCAGTTCAGAATTCCATTTAGGGTGTACCCAGATACACCTGAGGAAGCCCAGAGCGCACAATGGTTCAAATAAAAATTGTGTAAATAATTATAACTTCTCAACCCAGTAATTCAAACAGGAATTCTTTTAACTTCTTTGGGATTTTTTTTCATTTTTACAAAAAAAATTACGAATCAGATTTTTTTAATTTTTAAATTTTATTTCTATGTGAATTTCTAGGAAGAGGAGCTATTATCATTTACATTCAGACTAATGATCTCATCTTTTAGGCTGTTGTGGACATGGGTCTTTCTTTAGGGAATTTCAAACTTAACCCTTTATTTCATTTATAGGGTCATTTATTGTTCTCATTTCACTGTACATGTCTAGGGATAGTTGTCTAGTTCATTGTTAGTACTACTTGTTTATTGCATACCACCAGATTGACCTACAAGACAATAGATTAGCGGATAAAAGTATTCAGTAAATATATCTATCTAGTGGTGGTGAGTTCAATTAACAGATATAAGTTGAAGAGATAAACAAGGAACATCAAAGGTGCAAATTAATTTAGAAAAATGAACTAATACAAGATATACTTTAACACTATTGATTGAATAATAAATTTAGTCTAAAACTCCCAGGTTATCAGCTACAATAAAAATATTTAGTTGGCTGAATTAAATCAATTCTTAATTCTTTGTAAGCTGTTTTTATAAAGTGAATAAGAGTAATTTTCAGTAGAGAGTTTTTTGCTTCAGATCTGTGATTATAAAATGAATCTGATTAACTAAATCCATTTGTTTATTATCTCTAAAATCAGTTTTGAAGATTTTCCTTACAGGCATAAAGGACGGCAATTACTTCAAAAATGTATACTTGTAGGAAACAATGTAAAAAGAGTCAACCAGACAAATGATGTTGGAATGGTAGCAGTAATAGTAATATTAGCCATTTCCCTATCAAAAAACATTTGGCATTCATTGACTGGACAGCCAGTATTGCTTTTATTTGAAATTTATAAAATCTTTCACGTAATTCTTTCGGAAAATAGGTTTCTCAAGTCCAGTAGCTGTTATCAGATTTTCCGGTGTAGATATTTTTTTTTATAATCTTCTATTTGAAGTGGTGTGGAATGTTAGCATCTTGATTATATCATTATTTTCTCTTCAAGTTACATGTGCTATCCATTTTAGTTGTTGCTGTTGTTGGAAGTCCTCAAGTGATGTGGTTTCTGTTATTTGGTACAGTTCTTTGTGAACTATAGCAGCAGCTTACAATGTTCCAAGAAGGATGGTCATTAACAAGACCCTCAGACTTCACTCAATCAAAGCCTTTTTTCATCATTGATCTTATGATCTTGGCACTGTCCTCCCTCAACTCCAATGCCATCACCTTGACAAATCTGGCTCCACTCTGTAAGACACCTTATATATATTAAACAATTACAAAGAAAATGTTCAAAAAATCTAATCCTCATTATTCCTTTCTTTTTGCAACCAAATGCTTATTATAACATTTTAATGTATAAAACACACCTGAAAAAAATGAAAAAAAAACAGGATATTTTGACTATTCTTGTAATTTATAAGCATTACTGAAATCTGATAAAGACTTCTTTTATGTGTTATGCCCCTTCAAGAGGTAGGAGATCATGGCCCTCCACATCTTCCTGTCCCTTCTAGTACTTAATAAGTTTTGTCTATTTTTTTGTTTCTCCCAGTCCCTGTTCTGCCATCCACTTATTCAAGCTCATTAAGTATATTACACGTAACTTTCCCCTGTTCCTCTTTCCCTCTATTCATCCTGTGCATATCAGGTTTTCCAAGCCCTCCTTCATCATTATGTGCCCTAGAAATTTCAACTGTCTCTATCTGATATTAAGTATAAGTTACCTTTTTGTTTCCATTTTCTCCAAAACCTCATTGTTGCTCACATGGAAGAAGTTATGGAGAGTGAAAGAAATGGTGAGAACAATAACTGAACAGACTAAAGGAAACAGAAAATGACATTGCATTAATATTTTTAAAGATCATATTTGACAGAAACACAAGAAGCTGGAAGATAGTTTCATAAGCAAGAATTACAGGAGATGAAACTATTAGCATATGGTTACATCAAGTAATTTCAAATTTGTAAAGTCAAGGTACAAAAAAGAAAGCTCATCAGTGCAATTACAATGAAAATATCTATAAAAGATTTAACATGTAACAACAACGACGACACATCTTTTAAATGAAACATAAAAAAGGTTATTTTCTGAAGGAAAAGTAGAAACAGAACATCAGTTTAAATAACATTTATAGATTCTTTTCAGAAATATACAATAACAATGTTCAATCTTCCTTGCAGTGAAGTTTGTTTCATAAAGTAATTAAGTGTTTGTATTGCAATGTGAGATGTGTGAATAGACTTACTTTATGTGGGTCAGCCTGTTTCATGAGTGTGTAGACAAAGGCTTAGTCAGCAGCTGTTGGCCCATCTCTTCCATTGTGTGTGAGTGTGGGTGAGATCAAAATCATGTAGATCAAACAAACTTCTGAAATTGTTTTGAACCTCAAGAAGTAGTATGCTTCTATTTTTATATATGTAAAATCATACACAGAGGTGTGAATACAAGGTTTTCATTAGTTAGAAAATAACTTCACATTGGCTTGTGAAAATCTTTTCCTTAAATTTACAGGAGTGGTGAAAAGAGTTATTATTGTTAATTTTCTAAATGGTCCAAAAATAACACGTGGTAGGTCTACAATTATGTCTGCAAGTATTTTGGCAGTGTTTGTTGTTTATCAAACAAACCTTCTGATGGGATTTTATTGGTTGAAAATATATATAGGATACAATTCCCATAAAGTAAATGGAATTGATATTTTTCATTGTTGGAAAGTGACTGAAGCTGAGATGCCAGGTCAGGACCATTTTAAAATTTTTCTTTGGATTTTGTCAAGAATCTCTAGATGTATAGCAGAAACAGCAGACCAGATATGGCAGCAATATTTGATGCACAGATAAATAGTAGACTTATAAATGTGTAAGAGATTTTGTCAAGAAAAACTACCTAGCATGACACATGAAACCAACTAAGGAACAGACTTAGCAACTGACTCAATATAATTGTTTTACTTCATGTCAATTTGAAGCTGAGAAGGCACAATAAGTTGCTCAGCCAGATGTTAGCATAAGCCATGCTGATGGAAGACAAAAAGATGCAGAGCAGCATAAATCTTTTCATTTTTTTACATTTATATCATTGGGAACAAGATAGGGAATCAATTGTTATCTTTACATAATTTTACCTATAGTTTAATATTCAGGAAGTATTGAAACAAAAAAACAAAAAATTAATTAGCTACAAAGAAAAGAGTACTGAACTGTTATGTAATATCGATCCTATTATATGACAGTGAATGCTGGACAAACTCATCACAGATGAAGAGGAGACTTGAATCAACAGGAATACAGTTCTACAGAAGGATGCTGAGAATACCATGGGCTGAAGATATGTTCCACAAAAAGTTTTAAAGAAAGGAAAACAAAAATGACATTTCTACATAGCATCAGAAACTGATAGTTGAAATTTCTAGGGCACATAATGCAGAAAGAAGACTTGGAAAATTCATTAGACATTAGACATATTGAAGGCAAGAGAGACAGATGAAAGTAGTGTATAAGATACTTAACGAGCTTGTGTAAATGGTTGGCAGAACAGGGATAAGGAGATATGGTAAAAAGACAAAATTCTGGAGAGTCATGATAGCCCATATCATGAAGGGGCATGGGAAGTAGAAGAAGAGTGAGCAGAAAAAAAAAGAAAATGCAGAGAAAGATTGTTTTTAATATTTTATAAGTACATTGTGTAATTGTTACATGTTTATATGATGTTTCCTGATAATACTGAAATATTCATTGTTTATTACATGCCATAAATCAGAATCAAAGTTTTCAGACTGGAAACTGGGTAGCTAGAGGTTCTGATATTGAGTCAACAATTAAATAAACAATGTGGTTATATTTTCTTCACAGAATTTTTATATTGTTATGATAAATCTTATTTTTTTACATAAAGGCAGACGGACACATACAATATATCTATCAGGCAGATGTCATTATTTAAAATATCTGGAAAGTGTTTTAACAGACAATAGAAAATATGACCCAGAAATTCAAATTCATTCCAGATATGGGGACATAGAATTTAAAAGTCTGTTGCTTAGTTGGGTAAGACAGTATGACTTCTATCAGTGTTGACATCATTCTATTTATATCTTAATGTCATGGAGTCAAAATAATATAAAAATTTAAAACTAAAGTAGCATTAAGTTATTACATATTGGGGCATTGTTTCTAATTCACTTGATTCAGAATAGGTTTGGTTGTTTGTTTGTTTGGGGTTTTATGGCATATCAACCACTATGGGTTATTTAATGCCAGATCCAGTATTTACTAAATATATCAAAAACGTATAGCTGGCAACATCATTGTTTCAAAAATGTATAGCTGGCAACATCATATTGTTTCAAAAATGTATAGCTGGCAACATCATATTGTTTCAAAAATGTATAGCTGGAACATCATATTGTTTCAAAAACATATAGCTGGCAACATCATATTGTTTCAAAAAAGTGTAGTTGGCAACATCATTGTTTCAACGTGCTGGAAAAGACCTGGAAGTTCACTATTTTCCCATAGCTGGGACCCCAACAGGTGCTACCACCCCGGGTCAGGGTGGACCTGGGAACACCAGCAATTAAGAGGTGGTTCCACACTTCCTCAAAACCTCATGATCAGAGGCCTTGCTGTTGGATGCAGTTTAACGTTGTACCCAGGACGTGATTCAGAATAGGAATAATATTGATAATATAGAGCAGTGGTCCCCAAACAGTGCTGCACACCTCATAGGGGCAGTGGAAGAAGAGAGTAGGTGAGGTGGAATGAATGAAAGGCAATTAAAGATTTAGAAACAGTTTTTAAAAATTCACATGCCAAAGATAAATATGATTCCAAAATTCAAAATATTACTATGGATTTGTAAATGCATGTAATAAATATGTAATTGCATGCATGAGTCCCAGTAGAAATACTTATAAATAATTATTGACTAATATTGTGATATTTTTGTGATATTGTGATATTTTTGCATTGTATCAAGTATTAAGAACATAGTAACTAGGCTCCACAAATTGGAGGAGAGAGTTATCAATGATAATGTTCTGATTTTGAATTTGTGGCTATCTCCCTTTAACCATCTCTCATTTTTTTATTTTTAAATGTACTTTTCGTCACATAACATTTGGTGAGACACAAGCAAATTTTCATCATGTAAATGTAGCCCAGAGAAAAACTATTTGGGAACCACTGTTATAGTGGATGAATGATGTATTTGAGAACACATCTTTCGCGGGCCATAAATGAAAGACAACCTAATATTATATAGCATCCTCCAAATTTTAATATTCACTTTTCTCTGTCAGGCATATTAAGAGCACTAACATGGCAGCTTCTAATCAAACACAGGAAATGAAAATGTGTGCCATATTTATGAATTTGAATTCCTTAGACTAATATATCTAAGGCATCATTGGTAAAAAGACCAACCAATACCCTCATGGCACTAAGGACTCATTAAATGCTGCCATCATAGATACGATGATAACATAAATGAAAATCATAATTTTTTCAGACAGGCAGATGTCATCTTACTGTTATTGCTGTTATACAAACTCGTACAACATTCTGACCATTCCATTAACACTAGGACAAGATTTGATTGTGTGAAAAAAATACAGTATGATATTGACCCTTCTTAAATATATTGCTTATGGTCA